>BFEA01000124.1:2912428-2926401 GCA_003427395.1 Chara braunii
TATGATTGTCAAATGTATGGATAAGGGGACTGCTTGTCTATCTTTTTGTTGAGAATCCCTGTCCTTGTGTTATGTCTGTGTCGAACCTTTGCCTGCGCCTGATGTCATTGTAGATGGGATGTGAATCTGGTCCCGATAGTGGGTTTGTTCTCGTTTTGCTTATCTCATGATGGGGATTATGTTATGATTGCATCTTGCATAATCGACGATCTGGAATCTGTCCCCGTGAATGCCGCGCGATAACACGTGTAAGTTGATCCGAGTCGCGCCCTTACACGCATTCCCGTGCGTCGATCCGCCCGTCCATACAGGACTCGCGGCGGAACCATCATCCCGCACGAGCACGCTGAGGCGCAACTAAGTTCGCCCACCCGACACGTGCTCATGCGCGTTGACGATATCCCGACCCACACTATCCCACCGACGATGACACCATGACGCGATCTTGGGGCTCAGACTCATCCTATGACCCGGAATATTTCACCCCTATAATAAACGAGCTCATATGAACATGATACCCCTGTCACACGGAGAATCGACTATGTCCGCGGGAATTCCACGTGCCACCACTAGCGACCCTCGGTGCTCCGATTTCCCTTCCCCCGACCACACCTACTACTTCACCCACCCAGGATTCGTTGAGATCACCACCAGTTTCCCTCCTTTCTGCCTCCTTCTCCCGTATCATCAACTCAGTGTCGTTCCGTGGCCGGCCATAGCCCCCTATTGGCCCAATACGTTTTGCGTGAACTGCCGAGGCAGCGGCGCGCCGAGCACTCCGGAATTCCGAAGGCCCAACCCAAATACGCGGCGGCCTGCGCCACGTGGCGGCACCCGACGGCCTAACTTTCCAGGACCACCTCCACCTTGGAGGAATTTTCCCGTAACCCGTCGCCCACAGTGTCCCAGCCCCTTCGGACTGTGAGACCCTTGCTTGCGCACCACTTGCTCGCCTAATTGCATTTCTATCCTTAAGACTACCCCACTTCCCCCAAAAATCCTTGGCACACCCCTTTTCGCACTTCCAGGCCGACACTCCACTCCGATCAGGAAGTTGTGCTGGGCGTGAGGTTGCGCGTCACAAGGCAGCAATCGTAGCAAACGAAATCCTAACCTAGTGAGTAGTATTGCAGGCCAGGCAATAGTAATCCATCTAGCCTACCCCGATCCACCTCCAAACCATACAGAAAAAATCCATATGAAGGGTGGCCAGAAAAAAAATTGTATCCCTTGCAACGATGAGAAGCACAACCACCCCGATGCTATAGCGCAACCCGCTGCTCCCTTGAGCATCACCAACGTCCACGTGGTGATTGGGGTTGTTGTTGATGCACTTGTTGTTATTGTTGTTGGTATTGGTATTGGCGCCGTTGTTGTGAACAATGATGTGAGTGTCAGTAAGAACAGTATTGTTGCTGTCGTTGCAAAAAATGAGATGAGCAACATCGCAATCGGAGGGGGGGGAGGAGATGACAAATCCGTGTTGCARTCTTCCCCTGCCKCGKCKCGCTTGGGCTGAMATGCCATCGTYRTCGTCACCGTGATAKYCRCAGTCGTCATCATCATCTTGGTTAACAGAATAGCGGATGTTGTTGTCACCCCCGTCCAGTAGTATGGTTGATGTTSAATTGATTGTGGTATTGTGAGGAAGGATGGCGGGAAAGGCCGTCGCAGTGGCAGTGCCTTCATCACTGGTAGATCCCTCATCGGGATGAGTGATGGTGGGAACAAAACCTCCACCCACTCCCATGGCGCGAGCCTCGAGTTGGTCACGTAAATGAGATCTCTGGGCGAAAAGGGAGTTACAGACAGCCATCAGAGCATCCACCCGCCCCCAATCAATGAGGGCATCGAGCTGGGGATCCGGCCCCTCCTCCAGCTCCCAGATGATGTCCAGCATGTCTTGATTGATGTCTGCCAGCCAAGCGGCCAACGAGATTGCCCCCCCTATAACCTCAGACCCTTCTGCAGCTGCATAGACATCCTTCCGACAAGCGCCCGCAGAAGCTGACCGCCTACCTCCAAGAGCTCCAGCCAAACCGCCGCACCACGTTGTAAGTCGTCCTTAGAATCCATAAGAAAGTGGTCTTATGGAGCATAAGGGACTATCAGGACTACCAATAGCTGTGTCAGTAACCCCGTGTGTCTGGAGTCCGGCTCCTACAACAACCTGGGCTTTTCTGGGAAAAAAAAAAAGAAGAAAGAGGACGAGATAAAACAAACTGAACTGTCATATAGTAACTGAATTTGAACGGAAAGGACATGAAAAGAGAGAATTTTGGGGAAGGTCCCCGTTACTTTGGCTTGCGCATGTGGGTTTAGATATCAGTTCTTCTTCTTTTCCTAGTACGCTGAGGACAGGCGTCATACAGTTCGGAGCTGTTGCTATCCCCTGGAAGCACACCACTGTGACCACTTTACCGTCTTCACCCGAATAGAACGCCCCGTGATTATCGCTGCACCTGGACTAAAAAGTGCCCCAAATACAGCTATAATGACAGGGCGTTATATTCAGGTGAAAACCATAGTCCTACAGACAATCCTCTATATATGGCAGAAGGAATCCTGACTGTCTCGCTTGGAAGTTACTAGTTGTAGGCTACTTCAAGTGCTTGTGGATATGCGGAGAATATGGGCATCGCCACACCCCTCTTAAAATGTGCAAAATGAGAGCTAGAACATGGCCAAATGCATCCACCATATTTTTGTCTTTTTCACATTTGGAGAGTGGTGTGGCGATGGCCGATGGCCAATTGCGCGGGGAGAGTAGGAAACACTGACTGGCTGGAGGTGGGTGGCAATGAAATCAGACTAAGTCTTTCTCGTTCTGATGTCTCAAGTTTCAACCAAGTTGTTCTAGCCTCTAGGAGCACGACATTGTGAGAGGACATTTCGTAGGGCCTCACTGCACTACTCTCCAAATGCAGAAAATGAGATTGAATCCTCCGCTAGAACATGGAAAGATACACCGTCATATATTTTGTCTTTTGTGCATGTGGAGAGAGTAGTGCAGCGAGCCCCATAGGCGCTGGTGATGTTACTGTCCCACATCTACCATGATGATGAGCATATCTTAGGGCCGACGCCCCCGTGGTGCCATGTTGGTGGTTTTTTGGAAGCATGAACCAGGGGATTCAGGAAAGCCAGATTCATGCCTTCTTGGCATGCATAAAAATATGAGCTCCTGTCGGAGGTGTCAGGAGATACTGCACCTTACCGAGGGGCCGGAACAGGCTCCAGGGATATACGAGGGGACGGAGGATCCCCAGCTCTCTGCCATCAGAAAAAAAACACAATAGTAGTGATACAAACATAGCACTGTGCACCCTCATGAAGACCTGTAGTAGCATGTTCATAACTAGCTCCCGAAGTCCCCGTGCAATCGGGCTTGCATGGCGTCTGCTTCAACCAGGGCTGAGCAGGGGGGTAGGTCTCTCTGCCTAGCCCGGGCGCCTGCAACCGCTGTCTGGTCAGGCCACCCTGCCAATATGGCAATGGGTGATGGTCCCGGGTGGTTAACACTAGGGTAGGACAGGGGGGGTGGGGGTGTGCCAGGGCAAAAATGATAAGAGGAAGGGTGAGTGGGGTCTTCAAAGGGATTCAGCTGGACAACAGAGTGGCTGAGTACTGTGGATAACTGAAATTGGTCTAGTATCCCACCTCTACAACAACCTGGGCTTTTTGAAAAAAAAAAAAAAAATGATAAAAAAGTAATATATATATATATATATCGTCAAATATATATATATATATATATATATATATATATATATATATATATATATATATCAGCTCCTCATAAAATCTCATTCGGGATTGGCTGCAATGAAGAGAGGGATCCAGTGGTGGTGAGTCGACGCTTAAAATTTCTAGAGTTGAGACTTCGCTCCACTAACTATCCTTGTCAGACTCTACGTCATGAGAAACTACTTTGTATAGCTGTAGAAAACACTTAGTACTAGGAGGAGGAGAATGTCTGTGTTTTGAGTCTTGATGGGTAGTTAATACCTTCTTTGAGGGGGTAAACTACTTTGTATAGCTGTAGAAAACACTTAGTACTGGGAGGAGGAGAATGTCTGTGTTTTGGGTCTTGATGGGTAGTTAATACCGTCTTTGAGGGGGTGGCGCCTAACGCACGCGCGCGTAGTGGTCGGCACCTTGGAACTGGGCGCGTCATGGGCTGACGTGCAGCGAGTTCCTAAGACATGTCACTGGTTGTGACAGGTGTTCCGAGTGAAGTTCTCCTGAGCGGTGGCCTTCATCGTGAGGGCATATATTGTCCTTCACTTGGGATTTTCCTGTGTGACAGGAGTATAGGCTAAGCGGAGTGTTGCCTATCCAACGGAACTGTGTGTGAAAAGGAGCGTCGAAATCAGATGCCACAAGTGTCCCGAGTTAATTACCTCTGAGTGGTGAATACACTGTCTTTTCACTAGGGAGTTCTCCACAGTGGTACGAGTATAGCTACTGAAAGGAAGTGTGTGAGAAGGAGAGCAACAACATCAGAAGTGGAAGAGTGAGTCAAACGGGATTCTATTTATAGACTGATGTGAGACGAGGGCTAGTATCTGAAGCCCTAATCTTCACAACGGAATTGGAATGACAGTTTGGAAGTAAGATGATAAATTTCAAAATTGGAATGACATTTTTTAAGATGGAATGAAACATTAAAATTTAGAATGTAATTTAATGATAATGATTATTTAATTCTACGAAATTCTTTCATTGAATTA
This sequence comes from Chara braunii, assembly GCA_003427395.1. Lineage (NCBI taxonomy): Eukaryota > Viridiplantae > Streptophyta > Charophyceae > Charales > Characeae > Chara > Chara braunii. The sequence continues at coordinate 2,917,162 of BFEA01000124.1, forward strand.
AAATATTTCATGAACTCATCTAAACTTTCATTCCATGTCTAACACGTAGTTCAAATAAAAAGGGATACTCTATGCTTGGAAGAAAAATTTTCAAGTGAGACGAAAAATTGTAAAATTGAAATAACATTTTTGAAGATAAAATAAAATTTAACATTTAAAATATAATTTTACTATAAAATGATTGTTGACATAGGGTGCAAAGGAGTCAATCAAAGTAGAGTAAAATCTCCTAGCTCCTCGACAGATGGTAATGTTGGTCGTCTACAGAAGGAAGTTTAGGAGGGTTACCGCCACATCAAAGTTACGGTTGGGTTGAGACGTCAACAGAAAACCAGTAACTTGAAGAATAGAAGGGTAGGGCTAGCCAAGTCCACATTAAAATTTCGCAACTCTCGTTCCTTCCTCATTCTCTCAGAAAACTCTAGATCAGAGGGAAGAAGTCAGCATCAAGGAACTAGGTCTGGAGTAGAAGAAAGGGAAAGGGATCGAGGGGAAGGCAGCATATCAGGACGATAAAGGAAACATCACTTCGTGAAAAGCATTCGGTACGGAAAAAGCAGCAAAATATGAGAGGTGCTGACAGGTCAAAAAGGTGCGTTTCTCCCTCCGCTAATTTCATTTCCCCTCCTTTGTTTTCTCCTCTATTCCCCCCACGAAACAAAAATTATCCAGCCAGGTCCTGCCGAATTGAGATATCCAAAAGTAATACATCGAAAAGGAATTAATTCACAAATTTAGTAGTTAAAATCTATTTCACCAAATACTGGCTCAGCGGAAAGGAGATATGGTACGACCCCATCATTTCTCCACCCCCATCTGTACTCTCTGGTCCTAATGTTCCTGCTAACGTGGTTCACCCCCCCCCTTCCCCCTCCACCTACTCATCCCTTTCCCCATTCCTCCTGCCGGGCTCAACAGAACGGAGATATGGTACGTCCCCATCATTACTTCATCACCATCTGCACTCTCTGGTCCTAGCGTTCTTTCCCCCTCCCTCCTGCCCTCCACCTCATTCTCAAACCGTGCCACACGTGTTCTCACTTACTCTTGCCTCCCGCTAATCTTTCCAGCACCCCTCATAGGTCTCCTTTTCCATACGAACTCCACCCATATTCCTCCTTTCGCTCCCCCCCATACGTGGCTTCAGACCCCCGCCTCTCCAACTCTCCTCAGAGATCTCACTTCTCCTTTTGGGCCCTCTCATACATTCTCTCCTAATAAATCCCACATATTACATAATACTCACTTCCTCTATCTTCCACTACCTCCTTTCTTTTTCTTTTGTTCATTTTCCTTTCGTAGCTAGACAGCGCCCGCAAGATGCTTAAGATAACTTCAAAGAGAGCAAAAGGTCAGGACTCCCCCTTGTTTTATCGGGGGGCAATGCGTCACAATCTGTTTAGGTAGCTGGGGTTATTTCCATATGCCAGACAACGACCATTTCGTCAAAATGAACATTTTATTATTTTTTGAACGAAATTGAAACCGAGTTTTTTGGCCGAAAACTCGTCAAAATTTGCTATTCCTGAAGGTCCAGCGTTTTACAAACGCTGGACCCCCTGGCTGTACATGGAACTAGCTTGAGACCAGGCACCTTCAGGCAGGACTGCCTGGAGGTACCTGGTCTCAAGCTAGGTCCATGTATAGCCAGGCGGTCCAGCGTTTTACAAACGCCGGACCCTCAGAAACAACAAAATTTGATGAGTTTTGGACCAAAAAACTCGGTTTCAATTTCGTTCAAAAAATAAAAGATGTCCATTTTGACGAAATGGCATTTAGACCCAGTGTGCCCAACCCGGTGCAGCAAAGGATAATGCCAATTAACAATCAAAATGGTAACATCTGGAAATCGAGAAACGCTGCAAAATGGTTATCCCAGGGAGCAGGGATCACAACGAACCCGACGCAGTTGACCTACTCTCAGGAAGGGCATCAAACTCAGTTTCCACCCCTCACTGGTTAGAGAGTCCAACAGCAGCAACCCCAAAGCGAGAGGGGGGAGTTCTCATCCTCACAGCAGGGTGAGCATCAGCCTCGTCGCTCTCCCCACCCAGATCACAAGAACTCACTCCATCAACAACAACAGTCTCACTTGCTCTAGGAGAACATTGAAGAACAGTCTTCAAGGAAATTGTCAGGGAAGGAGACAACCACAGAAGATAGGATAATGCAAGATCACGAAGAAATTCTCACTGAGGAAGAAAGATGGTGGGAACAGAATAGGAGGGATCAAAGTGCTCATCCAAACAAAGTGGACAAATCTAACAAACAACCAGGGGAAACATGGACACAAAGAGTAAGGACGACACTCTAGGATAAAACGTTAAACGTGAGCAAGCCAACAATAGGTCCACATGGAGCTCTTGCAGAGGAACTAAAGATTCCCCTCAGAAACCTTTCTTCAACAAGGGCTTACTTTTTTACTCTTTTCCTCTCTCCTTTAGAACAGAAAGTGATAGAGCAAGGAGGAAGGAAAACTCTGATGAAATCCTACCCTGCAGAGAAATTGCCTTAGAGGGATGCGATTTACACAAAACACGCAAGTAATTGAATTTTTTACAATGAAAATGGAAACAAATCAACGAATGACAATATTAAATGGATCTGTAAAAGACTGGAGCAAATGAAGGAAAACACAGAAGCGGTCTCCAAATTTTTCCTAATTTAGCCTATTTCCCCGACAATCTTCACAGTTCTTTGTCTTTTTTTAAATGACAAAAAAATAATTGATAGTTGGAAAAAATTGTTTTGGGACACCTCACAAGTTAGAATCTATCCATGGCTTCCTACGAAGATTAGTCCGGAAGAAAGAAGGGATCAGTTAATGAGGGATTTCTATTGGTTCGAGCTTAGGCATATTCCAATACAAGTTTAAACAACTTTTGTTCACGACTACGGCAACAATTCAAAATAGTTGATTTCATAGACCCGCTCCCAACCCATGTGGCAAAGAGGTATGATTATCTGATGTTTGCTTTTGATCTGCAAAAGGAACAACCATTCTCAATGGATGGTATAATTCCTTACAAGACGGGAGGGAGGATTTACCAAATCCATACGGCTCACAAATTCAGACCATGGCGCTTCAAATGTAAAGCATAAGGGCACTTAAGCAAATAATTCATTTGCCCTCTGCACCCCCAACACGCTATGATAACAGATCAAAGGTTGAATAGAGATCCAATGCGCTCACATCGATGGACACCAGGGGTACCGGGTCATGAGGGTTGGGTATGCAACGATGAGACCAACTCTATGGGAGTATCGATAGGTTGGTACTGGGAAGGAAGAAGTGATCATCGCAAAACACCCCGCCCACCTGCAGACTGGCTGCCACCGCACCACATCCAACACCAACCTCAACTCCAGTCTCATCAACCACTCTACGGTAATCTGGGCAAGCAAGAGAATGAGAGCAACCAGCGACAATAAAACTACCAACAGGGTAGGTTGTGTTAACCAAACCAGCAGAATCATCAAAGTCATCTAAATCAGCCAAATCACTCGAACCAGAGTAATCAGCACATACAACAAAAGGAAAACTCTCAATCAAGGCAGAACAGACAACTGATACAGACTGGGGAAGGAGGAAGCACAGAGCCTCCCGCTGTAGATAGCATGACTATGGGCCAGTAAGCTGATGCATATCTCCAAAAGAAAGTTCAACTGGGGAATCTGGAATGGAAGGACGTAAAAAAGAAATTCAAAAACCCATAACAAAGTAACAAGGACCAACCTCCCGCCCAATCACAAACACAATATTCACAACAACAACAACAACAACAACAAACCCATCAAAGACAGCTAACACAACAAGCACAACAATCGCCACAGGGGAGCTCAGTTCAACAGACGAACCAGCCTCCCAACAGGGAATGCATAATCCGCCTCGATCCATCACATCTCACTTCCAAATCGAAGCCAACAACTCCATAGGGGCATTGGGACAGAGGGAGGGAAGAGAAGACATGGAACTAGATCCGTTGAAGGAAGTATTCTCACATGAATCGATAGAGGTGGAAAATGCCCCAGTAGCACCCTCACCTTTATCAGTAATGGGAGCCAGAAGGAAGGGTAATGATACTTTGACAGAGTTGCAAACCAGCCTACACAAGATGGTAATGTGGTTTATTGCTAATTTGAAATTTAAGTTCTCAGCAAATTTGGTTTGGACTGGTCTCAGATTCAAGACCAGATTTTCTCTCTCATGTTGAGTAGTGATAGTCTAAAATTGACATTGCAATTTGGTCTCCCTTCAGACGCTGCATAGTCTGATATGTGTGACAAGCTCCTCCATGCGATATCAGAGCGGCTATCAGTAGTGCATCCACCTCTCCTAGCAGAAGACTCGAATCAGGCTTAGGCCAGCCAAGGGTACAAACAAGATCAAGATTCCAAGATAGACACTAGGATTATCAAAGAGGTCAGACGAATCAAGGAATTGGCCAGGAAAAAGGACAACCATGCAAAACTCAGCATCACGGACCACAACACGGAGACGCGACTTAAACAGTTCAGGAAGAATAAACAAAACCACCGCTTAGCGCTGCCGAAGGGAACAGGGTATCACAGGAGTTTGCTGAAGAAGTTGGCACTTACTCCAAAGAAAAGTTCAGGGCCAAGACATAAAAAAAGGAAAAGAAAATGATAATAAAAAAATATGGTCACTGCTGATTTGCAATACAGCCAATTCCCACAGAGGTCACTCATGTTTGATCCACAGTCCAATCCTCTTAGTAAAGATCTACAGATGACAAAGTTGCAATGGAAGGATTTGATATAAGATTAAATGAACGTAGAGCTTCAACTGGAGGATGAATTGAATCAAATCAAGGTCACATATTCGCAGATGGTATTCACGACGGCCCAGTGATGGTCCCGTGTTCAGCCAGGGTAGAGCGGTGCCGTCATGATACTCAACCAGAGGTCTCTGTCCCCCTAGACAGGAGAGTTACCATCTGCTCCCATGACCACAGTCTGCAAAAAGAACCCCATATAGCAGAAGGGATTGTGAGCGAAATTATCCAAAACTCGACCCATCCAGAACCCAAGTTGGTAGAAATCCTCTTCCCGATCACAGGGGAAAAGAAATTTCTCCAAATAGGAGTAACGTAGGCAGACCAGAAGAGTAGAAAGTCCTCTCTATTAGACGGGGATGTTCCTATCTCTTCTCACCGTATGCAGATGACTGTGAAAGAGGGTAAAGCAGAAGAAGATTTAGCAAGCAGGGAGAGTTTCAAACCCATGAGTACAGAAGATGAGGCAATAGACCTTACCCAGGATATTCAGGATCCTCAGCCTGGGAGTATAGAGCCCCTAGAAACACAAGAGATACAAGAGGAGCGAATCAGACAGTCCCCACAGTTGCCCCAACTAGTAATAACTACAACAACGTCAGATCCCACCAGTAAAAAGCAAAAGTTGAGAGCAAGACTCTCGTGGGCAGCTGGACAGTCCCTCCTTTCCAAATCAGGAATGATCTTCCTCCCGGTGAGGTTCAAGGATGGTGAGTGGGAAGCTGGACTCTCAGCGATTGTCCCATCTCAATATGGGGAAATTACTGTATATGGAGTTAACACAACTACAGTTAGATCTGACGTCCTTAAATTAATAAAGGACTATTTTCCTTCAGGGGATTGAGCCTCCCTCACACTGTCATCAGGTTCAGAGAGAATAGCAGACTGTGATATATATGTGAAATACAGAGTATCTGATACTCCCTATCTGAAATGGAGGAATACAAAAGTTATCAAAGACCTACAAATTCTCAAAATTAAGTCTAATCAGTTTTGGATTGAGGAGGATATTACCACCCTTCTTCTCAGATTGATACGGCAGGCTTCCCTCAAGAAAAGTGAGATTCTAGATACTGTGACCTGGTAAGAAATAGTGTATGATGGGTAATAAGTCCGAGGAAGTGAACTTAATAGATCTTCTCTATAACAACGACAAAAATTGGAAGCTTCTCAAAAGAAATGTTAACTTGGATCTCAGATCCCTTAATGTGAATGATATCGTCTCTGCCGAAAACTTCAAATGTCAAGTCATTCTAGATCTCCTCAAAGGGGTGGTGGTAAAAAATGGCCTGATGTGGCCTGCATCCAAGAGACGCACTTAATGAACACAACAACCCACAATTACATTCATAAGGAGTTCTGACCCCACACTGCATACCGGGCACATGCTAAAAAACCAAGGAGTGTAGATGTGGCTATATGGGTTCCACAAGATTCAAAAGTTGAAGTACTCAACTGGGAAGTGGACCAGCAGGAAGGAAACTAGATATATATACTGGCATGTTGAAATTAGAGGTGGTCAGTATATTGAGTGTATATGGGCCCAACAACATAGGGAAACATTAGGTTTTTTTTCAAATCTTTATTACCCTGTCTCCCAGTAGGCATCCCTGTTATAATGACAAGGGATTTCAATGCAGCACAGGATCGTAGCCTGGATAGATGGAACATACCCGTACCGTGTCCATCTTATATACAACCTGACAAACATATCATATTCAAATTATGTAATTCCTACAACCTTTTTTACTCCTTCAGAAGATTGAACCCTACCATTAATTTTTTATCTTGCTTCACCAGAAGACATTCAAATAGACCTACTAAATCCAGGATTGATCTCATTTTAGCCTTTGGAGACCTTCAAGGAGGACTTCAATTCGCATGTATCCTACCTCGAAGTTCATTTCCAGACCTTGATCACGCAATGTGTATGGTGGTTTTCTCCTTCTGTAAGAAACCGGATCAGGGCAAAGGGTTCTATAAACTTAATACTTCACACCTCAAGGACCAGGACTTTCTACGATATTTGAAGGATGTATGAAAATTCTGGAGAAAGCAGATAACTCATATCGACAATGACATATTGTGGTTCAACAACGGCCTAGTTTTCTACGTCGTAAATGCAATAAATACTCTAAATCCTTGGCAAAGCTAAGACATCAAAAATAAACTGAAATTCTTTAAAACATTCATGAGCTTCAAAAAAAAAAGATAAACCCAGATGATCAAGAGACCCTTAAACCAATAGCAAAGGAGATTCAGACATTAGAATATCATTTACTCAATTATATGGAATAGAGATGGCAGGGATTCAGAATACGTGGCAAGCTAAAGAAACATCAGATGAAAGGTGATATGGGCGCTCATTTCTTTGTCATGGTCAAGCTAGAACTGGCAGGACTACGATAGAGGCTTTAATCAACCCTTCAATAATAAAGAACCCTTAGTCATCACAGCAGCAACCAGTATAAAATTAGCTAGGAATTTCTATAAAGATCTTTTCACTTCAAAAAATTAATTTATTCCTCTTTCACAAAAAAATATAGAAATTAATGAATGTCTACTTCCCTTTAATAAATTTATCACGGACGCACAAAAAAAGAAACTGGAAATGTCATTAACCAAGAACGAAATTTTGAAGGTCCTAATCCTCATGGAAGAAGAAAAGACATCAGGAATTTGATGGTCTCCCAAAATAATTTTGGGAATCCATGTCGGGTCCTCTTGTACAAGATCTCATGGATTATTACCAAGCGGTCTGGAATGCAGGGGATATGGGGGAAATAGTTAATTAAGGGGTTCTCACACTTTTGTAAAAAAAAAAAGATAAACTTAATATTCACAATTATCGTCCTATCACGCTTCTCACAGTGGTTTATAAATTGGTTGCAAAAGCACTAGCAGATAGAATGCTCAAAGTCATAGCTGACATCATTCACCCAGCACAAACAGGGTTCATCACAGACCAGAATATACAGGATAATATCCTCCTTATAAATGAACTTATCCAAGCTGCACGTCAATCTAAACATAATGCAGCATTCATCTTCATAGACTTTGAGAAAGCCTATACTAATGTGGATTAGTTCTTCCTAGACAAGTGTCTCAAAAAAAAGAACTTCGGACCGTGCTTTAGAAGATGGATCACAATCATGCATCAAAAGGCAACCACAAGAGTAACAGTTAATGGGAGCACCTCCAATAGAATTACAGAGATTGGTTAGGCAGGGAGACCCATTGGCACATTTTCTCTTCATAATAATAATGAAAGTTTTGGCGGTCAATATATTAGAAGAATTCAAGTGACATCCATTATGGAAGCCGCAATTCCCATGTGCTCCCTTTTACAGACGACCTTTCTTTGATGGTTGATGCAACACAGGAAAACATAGATACAATACAAAAATTAATAAACAGGTTTTGCAGAGAAGATATGAAGGTCAACTGGGGGAAAATACCCTAGGATGGTGGATACATCATCAGAGAGTTATACCTCCAGAAACGCCCCGAATTAAATGGTTTCCCCTAGACAAGCCAATAAGGGTGCTAGGCATCTCGTTGTCTGTTGAAGGGAAACTCATAAGTTGGGTAGCACCACGTACGGTGCATACGCGTACGTATGCACGCGTACTCGTACGTGCCCAAAAACAAGCATACGCGTACGCGTTTTTTTTTTTTTTTTTTTTTTTTTTTTTTACACATATATATAATGTATGTATAATATATATAGTCAGTATTTAGTGACATATCTCCTCCTCCACCTCCCGATCATGATCTTCGTCCTCCTCCTCCTCCTACCCCTCCTCCTATCCCTTCTCCTACCCCTCCTCCTACCCTTTCCGTGCTACTGTCTGTCTATCTCTTCTCCCCCTCCTTTCTGTCTGTCTATCTGTCTGTCTGTCAGTCTGTCTGTCTGTCCTCCCCTCCTGTCTGTCTGTCTGTCTGTCTGTCTGTCTGTTTGTCTGTCTGTCTGTCTGTCTGTCTGTTTGTCTGTCTGTCTGTCTGTCTGTCTGTCTGTCTGTCTGTCTGGTTGTTTGTTTGTCTGTCTGTCTGTCTGTCTGTCTGTCTGTCTGTCTGTCTGTCTGTCTGTCTGTCTGTCTGTCTGTCTGTCTGTTTATCTGTCTGTCCCCTCCTCCTCCTCATACCCCTCCTACCCCTCTCGTGGTACTGTCTGTTTGTCTGTCCTCCCCCTCCTGTCTCTTTGTCTGTCTGTCTGTTTGTCTGTCTGTCTGTCTGTCCTCCACCCGTCGTACTGTCTGTCTATCCTCCACTCGTCGTATGGTCTGTCTGTCTGTCAATCTGTCTCCTCCTCCTACTACTACCCCTTCTCCTACCCCTGCTCCTCCTCCTCCTACCCCTCCTCCTACCCCTCCCGTGGTACTGTCTGTCTGTCTGTCCTCCCCCTCCTTTCTGTCTGTCTGTCTCTCTCTCTGTCTGTCTGTCT
>BFEA01000124.1:2926680-2951189 GCA_003427395.1 Chara braunii
ACACACACACACACACACACACACCAACCAATCCCAACGCCCACCTTCCAACCCCTACCGGGCTCAGACAAACCCGGGAAACGGCCCGTTGTGATCACGTACGCGGACCCTAAATTTGCGTATGCGCGCATACGTATGCGACACGTATGCGCATACGTGCATACGCGTATGCATGTATGCGGATCCCGCGTACATGTACGTCGTGCTACCCATCTCATAAGTAACGACGAGGTTATCTTCGAAAGCGCTCATATTAAACTAGAGTTGTGGAAGAATAAACACACATCGATAATCGACAGATCCTTGGTGATTAATAATGTAATCTTAGCCTCAATATGGTATAAATCAACAATTTTTACCCTGAACAATAAATAGACAAAATATCTTCATCAACAACTTAGAGTTTTCTTGTGGAGAGGAAATCATGATTACAAGAATGTCATTAGTGGAGTGGCGTGGTCTTCGGTCATCCAACCAAAATCCAAGAGGGGATTGAGAATCATTGATCCCTCACTCCAAGTCATGACATTGTCCATTGAATGGGTCAAAAGACTATTACTCAACCCTCAAGCCCCTTTGAGTGACCTGGCATGGGAACAATTAAGGAGACCGGCCCCCCAGACAGTGTAGACCTTGGACCCAACCATGTAGTTAAAAAATAGGGACTGGTTCATCCCAAGAGGTACAACCAATGTGATAGATCTGCTTCAAATGACAAACAAGGAAGCATCCAGGAAAGATATCATTAAGGATCCTTTCAGGCCAACTTTTCTCAAAACATAGAGGAGACTATCCCTACCGGATAACCACTTTCCCCAACGATGGGAATAAATCAGTCAGCAATCACTATTCAATAATACTTGGATTAGAGACTCCCAAGGCATCACCCTACATTGTAATAACAACCCATGGAACTGATGGATCAGGAGGGGGCTAACAAGAATCAAGGACATTTGGGATGAAGATTCTCTCGACTGAATTTTCCCACATCTCCTCCATAAGAAACTAAAACATTGTCATCATGTAGAAAGTAATCTAGACAAAATCGTGGAACTGATCCGCATTGAATGGTTCAGAGTGCTCAAGAGAGGGAAGAAATTCCAGGAAAGTGATTGGGTTGCTACAAAGAAGAATCCACAAAGACTAGGCAATGTCATTCTTATATCCCCAGACAAGGAAACCTTAATTGCTCCGTATAAACTAAAGAAGACAATGCAATAAACCTGGGTAGCACCCCGTACGCGTACGCAGTGCGTACGCATACATATTCCAGCGTATGCGTACGAACTCAAAATCGCGCGTACGCGTACGTAAAAAAAAAAAAAAAAAAAAAAAAAAAAAAAAAAAAAANAAAAAAAAAAAAAAAAAAAAAAAAAAAAAAAAAAAAAACTTCAAGGTATCTAACCAAAAAGTATGTTGTGCAAAATAATGATACAAACAACATTTGCCTGGGAGTCATACCCGAATTCCAAACCAAGCTCGATTTAAAAATCAAAAACCTTAACAAATTAAAAAAATATTTTAAAATAATTTTTTAATTATTATGATAATATTACCTTTTTTTTAGTTTTTAATTTCTTACTCGAGTTTGGTTGGGAATTCGGGGATGAATCCTAAGCAAAAGTTGTTTGTATCATGTTTCTGCATAACATATATTTGTTATAGAAGTTTGTTTTTATTTTTGTGTGTTTTTTTTCTAGTTTTTTTTTTAATTATTTCAATTTATTTGTTTTTTGTGTCTTTGATTTTTAACTCGAGTTTGGTATAAAATTTCGAGATGAGTCGCAGGCAAAAGTTGTTTGAAATATCATTTTGCATAACATAGGCTTTTTTCCAGATTTTTTCGATGACTGTTTTTTTTTTTTTACGTATTCCCACGTACGGGAGTACGTGTACGCACGTACGTGTCACGTACAGGAATACGTGTACGCGTGTACGTGCAACCCGCGTACACGTACGCCGTGCTACCCAGAAATAAACCTTAACAACGATATTATCCCAATATGGATGCCTGTGGAAAGTATCTTCAGAATCAGAGTCCTTTCATTGGATGCTCAGTCGTGTCTCGCTTTCAGACCATCCACGTTGATCTCAGACCTGCCCATAGACCAGGCGTGCTAGAGATAGGGAACCAAAAACAGGCTCAATAAGACTTTTAGTAGACACTTACACACCCTATCAATCAAATCAACATATCGGATGATTAAACTAAAAATAAATATGAAGGATAGGGTGGTGGAGAGATGGATGAAACAGTTGAATATCAGCAATGATGATTTGAGAGACATTAAATAATTCAAAGAGATCAAACTTTCCAAGATAGCCTCCCTTCAGTGTCAAATCAAACATCGGTATCTCCCCACAAATAACTGGTTAATAGACAAATCCTCCCTCGAGAAAAGGGGCATTGCGGATCCATGGTGCAAACTCTGCAAATCCACGTACCCACGCAGAAAGATACACAAAACGATCGAACATATATTTCTTGAGTGCCCTGGCTCAATCTGGCTGTGGAGGTGGTGAGACCGAATACGGGGACAATTAGAAACTAAACATAAATGGCCTGAGGGGTGGAAGGCAATTTTGTTGGCACACTGATCTCCATAATCGGAGGACAATTTCACTTAAAATTTTTTCACCCTAGGTAGAAGAGCGGTTCTCACGGCTATCTGGCAAAAATGAACACCTATGAATGAGAGGGCGCTAGATTAGATGGTCCGGAATTCACCGACAACATAAAACAACAAATTCAAACTCATATACAGGATCAATGGACCAATCTTTAAAAAATAAATCAATTGAATTCATCCAAAACAGAAATCGGTGAAATATTCCAAAAATTCAGCAGCAACTGCTTGGGGGGTGGGGAAAGGGGGAAAAATAGGGAGGGTGGAATGAGAGGGAGTTGAGATGGAGGAGGAACAAGATCTCATCAGAAACTACAAGTTGGAATTCAATAAATGGACCTTGGTGGATCCCTCAATACCTCTCCTCCCTGGTCAAGAACTTTCGTGTCTTTTCACATTACCCCAGAACGTAATGGTATCGTTGTCATGGTATAGAAACGATACACTTTAAGAGGAAGGAGAAACGGAGGATTAGACATCCAGATCATCATTCTCATTTAACTATTAAAAAGGCTAGATAGGAAATGTTATATATGGCGCCCCATTTTGGGTGAAGCGGCCTATTTCAACAAGGGTAAAGGGTCAACAAGGCCAAGCTCTCACTGGGTATATCTAGTAGGATGATGAGATTGTGAAGGCTAGATTATTTATTCTCCAAATGTGAGGGACGCTCGACCCGTTTTCCAGTAGGTGCTGTTCCCCACCAATAGACGGAGCCTCCCAGGGAATCCTAGAGTAGTCTGCTCTTATCAGCTACCCTAGCATCAACCCAGGGTGTTTTTCTTAAAAAAAAAAAAAAAAAAAAAACTTGAATGTTGCTCTTTATGTCAAATTACTCATTGACAACTGTTATACCGCGTCAAACGCAGGGACGTAGCCAGTAGGGTAGCATGCTTTATGTTCTAGACAGTAAGCTTGGCAAAGGTCTTATGAAGTGGGGGATGGGCAGCCTTCTGGATGGTAGTGTCCAAAGCCAACACTCTCCCACACACCACATGCAACCCACTCACGCGCGCACTCAGACACGTGTTGGCCAAAGACCTTACTTATACCGACTGGGAGGATCCAGCTCACTATCTCAGTTGGATGGCACCAAAAGTGCCATAGGCGTCGGTGGGGATTGAACCCACAACCTCCTGAATGCCACTTGCATGCCTAACCAATTGAGCTAGGATGTTGGATGGAGCCCAGATTATTTTATCACAGGAAAAAAAAAAAAAAAACTGAAAAACGAATAGCAAGCTACTGAAGGTTGTACCACCCCACACACGGCCAGGAAAAATGGCATTTCAAGCTCTAAACTACTAGCAGTGTATCTAGCCGTGTTCTACCAGAAGATTCATGCTCATGTTACACATTTGGTCAATAGTGGAGCAAGACCCTCAATCTCCATAACTCTCGTGGTAAAGGTCTTTTTTTTTTTTTTCGAAAGTCAATACGTTTTTTTCATGGAAGCCTTGCCAACGAAGCAGGGGAGTCCGTTCTAGATTTCCTTGCTTGGGTGTTTTGCCACATCCGTCCCGACTACTACCATTCTGCACACTGGAACGTTCAGACCAGGTCAGACTTTTCTCATTGGCTGTACCTCCTTGCGATTTGTCATTTGATCCTAGGGATTGGGCCTGGACAACAGATACCCAACGGCAGAAGACGACTCCATTGTATGGTTACACAACGAAACTGGGATTATATAACTTCATACATGAAAGGGTGGATGTGGACTGGGTTGTGTCAAAACGATGGATGGCAACGGGATGGATAAAGGACTCACATCCTCGCCTTTCCCGACGTTTTTCGGTTTTCTGAAAATTGCTGATAGATTTACTGCTTACCGGTGGTTAAGGAAGCCAACTTTCTGTGGTTGATGGCTCACTTTGTCGTGCCAACAGCCAATTGGTGCGCTAGGCGAACGACCAAGACCGGTCCTCTGTGTCAGCTGTGTTGATGGATTTACCGCTTACCAGTGGTTAAGCAAACCAGTTTTATGTGGCTGATGGCTCACTTGGTCGTGCCAACAACCAATCGGTGTGCTAAGTGAAGGACTAAGACCGGTTCTCTGTGTCTGTTGTACCTAGGAACGAGAATCGAGGATCTGCAGCACATGTACTGCCATTGTGACCTCTCCCGACATTTCTGGTTATGGTGGCGTTCGAGATCTATGGTGGCGTTTGGGATCTGTTCCTGTCCCCCACCCAGACTCCAGATGGGGGGATGAATTCATCCTCCGTGGAGTAGTGGTCCGTCGCCACCAAAGGAATACAATTCTTGATTAACCCGATGAGAGTTTGAGGGAAGCTATTCTTTGTACGTTGTGGACACTCCGGAACTCTGCAATCCGAAGAGGTGAGAAACTTACACCAAATTTTCGATTGAACAAATGATTGCGACGGATGGGCAGCTCAAAGTTCAAAACAAGGGGTATGCACCGCAACACCGAGATCCCTCTAAAAGTTCCTCTAACGCTGGGAAAGATTTTTGGACCTGCTCAAATTCCAGATGGGGCAAAGGCAGCAACCGGTGTTGAATTTTCCGAGCTTCTTCCTGTGAGATCTTTTTTTTTTTTTTTTTTGGCAAGGAGCAGCCATTGGAGGGCTGCAGTCACTGATAAATCATAATCATGTCATAATACATCGCAGTGACTAGAAGGAAAGAGTCTCATTCGATAATGATAAGTGATACCCGCTCATGAGTAGGACCTACTGTCTGGGACTTTGCATTTGGTGCACGCTGGTCCTTCTCATCACTAAGAACCATAATTGCTATCTACTCTTGCACCACGTAGTTGATGTCAAGAAGCATTGTCGGATCAATCTTGCTGATGTATGCCATGCATCTTGCCATCTCCTCGTCCGCAACACTCATGAGGTAGAGCTCCTCAGCAAGGGTGTACTGCACAACTTGAAGGAGATATGCAATCCGCCTCAAAGTCGCTCTCCGTCGTCGCCTCTTATCGGTTTCACAACGTTAAACCACCACTCCGCCCGCGACAAAAAAATTTGGGGACCAGTAGCCCAAGTTAATGAGGGCTACTGGTACCATAGTGTGGAGAACCGGTAGAGTGGCCCGCATGTGGCAGAGTAGCAAGAACAGAGTACTTTTCTGTTGGCCCCGCAGGTGGCGGAGTGTCAAGAATGAAAAATGCACTGAATCGGCGTGGCGAGTATTTCACCATTAAATATATATATATATACATATATATATACAGGGTTACCTGACCGAACGTTCGGGGGCCCCCGGGCTGGCCCCCGAACGTTCGGGCATTCGGGGTCTCGTTCGGGGGCCGAACACCTCCAGGTTCGGCCCCCGCCAAAAACATTTTTGGGGCCTAAAAATAAGTTTTTTTTTCTGAAGTTTTTTTCGTGAGTTCTCTATAATGTAAACTACACATCCATAAATTGGGAAGCCATTCTGCTAAGCTTCAAAACATTAAAAATCGTCAAAGATGGGGGTGTCAAAACGTGCTCGGCCACTCACTATTTTGTTTTTTTTCACTTTTAACTTTTTGTTTTCACTTTATTTCGGGGCCTAAAAAAATTTATTATTTTTTGAAAAAAAATTACCCACTCACTATTTTGTTTTTTTTCACTTTTAACTTTTTGTTTTCACTTTATTTCGGGGCCTAAAAAAATTTATTATTTTTTGATTTTTTTTTTATGAGTTATTTATTATGTAAGCTTCATATCTGCAAATTTTCAGGGCATTTGTAAATTCCAAAAGATAATTAAAAATCGGCAAAGATGGTGGTGTCGAAAAGGTGCTGGCACACTCACTCATTTTAATTCTCTTTTTATGTTTTCTTATTTTTATCATAGTGTTTATTTTTTGTATTTGATTTTATATTCAAATTGGTAACGAATTTGGATGTAGTGCCCTAGCAAATATTGTTTAGTTATTTTTTCTCCATAACATATGTTTTTTTTTAAATTGTTTGAAAACTTGGTTGTTTTTTTTTTGTTTTTTTTTTTTGGTCCGCGTTCGGCCCGAACGGCCGAACGGCATACGAAGGGGTCCCGTACGTTCGGGCGTTCGGGTTCGGGCGTTCGGCCCGTCCTGAACGCCGGTAACCCTGTATATATATATATCGTCACAAACAGATATATAGCTTCGTTGGTTGTCGACAAAAAATATCATAATTAATTACGACTGGCGTCAATGGTTTTTTTTTTAGAAATCGTAGGTGTTGGATATAAAGCTAGTACTAATCCACAGAGCTCCATATTTATCTTGAAATTAGGATTTAGTCATGATATGAAACTTCAAGCTCCGCCCTCGGTTCGTGTGTTTTGCTTAAAACCTACCCTAATTTATTGTACTGGAATTGACCGACAAAAGGTCACAAAATTTGTTGTCAGAATCAAACGTTGTAAGCCTCCTGAAGTTTATAAAGGGAAGGGTCTTCGATATCGAAATGAAATTATACTCAAGAAACAAGGCAAAAAATATATATATATATATATCATTTTAATAATTTTTCCGAATAGATCACGGTCAGATCTACCGGATCCCAAAATTTCAGATGTTTTGGTTTATTATTTTGAGCATGAAAAATCGTCAAAGTTTGCGTTTTTTTTTTTTTTTAGGTCGACCTTCGCTCCTTCCGGGCTACCAGCCTCTGATGTTCCCGGAAAGCCAATTTTTGGTGTCAGGGGGAGTGGTGGTTTAAGCTATCAGCGATGGGATCAGTCCCTCGGGGAGTCCCAATCGAAGTAGTCACCAAGAAATGTCGCTCACGCTACAAGGGTCAAGGTCAGACTCATCGGTCTTCGATCTCTGTGTGCAAGCAGTGATTGGGACCCCAGATCTGACGATCTCTCTCCTGATCCGCTCATCTATCCGCCTCTTCCCCTTGCTCCGTGTCTCACTGAGGGGCTCAAGATTGCACCTGTCAAAATCGAAAAGTACACCGCCAGACGCTGAAGGTACACGAGGGAACACACCACATGCAGCCAATCATCTCTCCAATAGCTCTCCCTTCAAAATATGTAATCTACAATCCTGTCATAAGTGGTGCCCTTTACTCCTTCCTTCTCTGCCCCCTTTACCAAGTCAGTAACCATCAGGGTGTGTCTCGAAATAGGGGACGCATTTGCCCTGCACGAAGCTTTGATGTCCGACATGCCGATAATAGAATTTCTCAATCAATTTGCCCCACGTCGGGGCTGTCTCACGATGACGGGCCAGCTTGGACAATGGCTACACCCCTGCGAGTCTAAGCACTCCCTCCAATGCCTGGACCTTCCTAAATAGGCTTTGCTGGAGAAGGTGACAACAAAACAATGTCGAGGCCTGCCTGATTGGGCTCCGCTGGACAGCAACGAGCAACGCAATGAAAGGGTCCGTCTGAATGGGCCTGGCTGATCAGAAACCTGCAACTCAATGAAAAGGGCCCGCATGAATGGGCCTGGCTGAACAGCAACCAGTAACTCAATGAAAGGGCCCGCTTGAATTGGCCCGGCTGATCAGCAATCAACAACTCAAGGAAAAGGGCCCGCCTGAATTGGCCTAGCTGAACAACAACCAGCAACTCAATGAAAGGGCCCACCTGAATGGGGGCCAGCTGAACAGCAACCAGCAACTCAATAGAAGAGCCCGCCTGAATGGGCATGACTGAACAACAAATCAGCAACTCGATATCGTAAATGTTTTTTTTTTTTTTTTTTTTTTTTTTTTTTTTTTTTTTTTTTAGGACACGTGCTGGGAATCGGGCCCAGTGTCCCATATGAAGACGTGTACAAAACAATTTATGAACCAATTGAGGTACAAGGGTCATTTACTAGACTTCGGGATAGATGATGAGAAGATTACGAATCTTTCTTTATGATCGCTAAACACCTCCTGAAATCCGCCGCAATTTTCAGAACACTCGAGTATCTAAGGGATTTCCAACAGATCATAACAAAGCTCACTAAAACTGGTTTATTCTCTATTTCCAATAGATCATAACAAAGCTCACTAAAACTGGCTTATTCTCTGACAAACTCATCCAGGCCTCACACCCCCTATCTGCTAGGTTACAGAGCAACATGACTCACTCCAGCTCCGACCAGTGTTGTCATGTGTCAGCAACCCCCAGCTGACCCTTAGGATGCCCCCGCATAGCATCCCCAGATCTCTCTACAAGGCCTCATGCCCTCACCTTCGGCAAGTTACAGGGCATCACCCAGGCTCCGGCCAGCATCGTTCTGGCATTGAACAGCCACGAATCCTGAATATAACAGTCTAATTTCAGTGCAGCTTCATACAAACCACCAGTAGATCCTCAGAGCCCCTAGAGATTCTTCAAACTACTAGGAATAACAAGGGTGCTTGTTTTGAAAACTCAAGAAAGAATCAGGAAAAGTCCCAACAAAATACAAACAAAGGATATAGAAATCCCCCCCTGTCCCCCTCGTCCCCCTGCCCCTTCGCGGCCATCACAAAAAAGGACCGCCCCTGATCATGGACACTCCTCATCGGCCCCAACTTAGGACAGACCCGTTTCATCCCCTACTCCCAGAAAGGCATCCAGTTCCCACCCAAAGTATGCCTCTGCTAACCCCTTGCCCTTGTCTGCCACCACTGGGATATGATGCCGACCCGTACATCTCCTTCAGCCCCAGAATAGACCATCCCCCAAAATCTGTCCCATCTCCCTTCAGGGCAATCACCTCCCTCCTTGTGAAGCCCTTGTAGAGTAGAGCTCTCCCCCTCATAACCAACCCACCACCCCACCTGAAATAATTTGTTTATGCTTAAACCACCAATACCTGGCCCAGCTATCGAGTCCGAGCCTCGGTCGACCGGTACGTCATCCATCCATCCATCCATCCATCCATCCATCCATCCATCCATCGATCCATCGATCGATCCATCCATCCATCAATCCATCCATCAATCCATCCATCCATCCATCCATCCATCCATCCATCGATCCATCCATCCATCCATCCATCGATCCATCCATCGATCCATCGATCCATCGATCCATCGATCCTCATCCATCCATCCATCGATCCATCCATCGATCCATCCATCGATCCATCCATCGATCCATCCATCGATCCATCGATCCATCCATCGATCCATCCATCCATCCATCCATCCATCCATCCATCCATCCATCCATCCATCCATCCATGGAGGGATGGAGGGATGGAGGGATGGAGGGAGGGACGGACGGACGGATGGAGGGATGGACGGATGGAGGGATGGAGGGAGGGAGGGACGGATGGACGGACGGACGGATGGAGGGATGAAGGGATGGATGGATGGATGGATGGAGGGATGGAGGGATGGAGGGATGGAGGGATGGAGGGATGGACGGACGGACGGACGGACGGACGGACGGACGGACGGACGGACAGATGGACGGATGGACGGATGGATGGATGGATGGATGGATGAATGGATGGATTGATTGATTGATTGATTGATTGATTGATTGATTGATTGATTGATGGAAGGGCCGAAGGCTAAGCCTTACTTCGATAAATCGTGCCACTAGACTTCGTATTCTATCGGCTAGTGCTCTAGGTCCGATGACTCCAATCAGGAAGTCGTCCGTATAAAAGTAAAAGTGACAAAGATGAAAGGAAAAAATCGTTGTTTAACTGCTGGTACACCACTTATTTGTTCATTGACTAAGTTTAGAAAGAATTCATAAATCATTTCAACAAAAGATTGCCAAGCATTGGGTACTAAATGACCTCCATTCATGGTGATTGATTGATTGATTGATTGATAGGATCGATAGATACATAGATAGGATAGATAAATAGATAGGTAGATAGATAGTTAGATAGATAGATAGATATGACACACGGGGATAGGGGCAGTCGCCGGTCAACCGACATCCACGTGGGCGGCCTTGTGCACAAGAGGTTCTGAATAGGAGGAGTTGTAAGGAAGAAGATAAAAAAACGATTTTTTTTTATTTTTTTTTTTCTGTTTTTTTTGTCGCTTTTGCGCTCTGATATCCTTGTGAAGATATATACTCCTTTTTTTTTTTTTTTTTTTTTTATAAGGCCCTTGTGCAAGGCCTCTATCCCAGTGGTGGCAGGAGAACCACTGGAATTGAGGCTTTGCCTGGTGGACCGCTCCATATATTAGTGGGGAGCATCACCTGCTGGAAATCGGGTCCAGAGTCCCTCAAATACATCTTTTTCGCTGAGAACCAGGCTAAGATTCCTTTGGAAGTACATAGATAAAATGAGAAAACGAGAAAGTCATCCCTTTTGCTGGAAACCTGGTCCAGCGTCATGCTCCTCTCCTGCCGTGCGGCCAGGCTTAGGAAAACGGAGGGAGCCACTAGGGAGCAATAGTGGGAGCCTCCTTCCATTTCCTTGCCTGGCCCCACTCTCTCACTGTGCTTTCATAATGCTTTCCTCGTATCTACTCTGGGAACTGGGCCCAACATTCTCTTTAAGGCTTCATTGTCGTTCCTACAAAATTTCTGGGAGATGCTCATTTTCACTGTAGATGGCGCCAGATGGATGAGCCAGGAAGTGCTTGGGTACTTAAGTAGTGTGAGGTGGTATTTCCTCCAGGGACAACGGGTGGGGGGGGAAGGGGTATGCAAATTCCTGGGCTGGTCGTAACGGGTCCCTAGGGTCAACCTTTGTCCACTCATGAAAATGCAGTTGATAGTCGCTTTCAATCTCTGCCTGTTTCCCCCTTTGGGGTCCCACCTCCTCCTCCTGTCGATGTTCCCATTGGTGTCCCGGTTGCCCATCTTCTGCCCAACTCTTCTTTGCCACCCATCCCTCCCTCTTTCCTCCCAACCAGTCCTCACAAAATTGAGAAATGACTCTATTGATATCGCCTCTGGTGTGTACTTGGTTCAACTTTGCCTTGGTCGCCCGCCACAGGGTCATAATCACATATTATACTAATAATCATAGTTGCTTTGTGACCTCCCCATCTTCCACCCTTGCTCCCTTAATTTCCAGAATGCACCTTTTCCACCATAGTACCCACAGGACGGCGCGTCTACCTAGGCGAAAGATGTTCTCTTCGAATGTATTCCCTCGATTCTGGGGGTAATGTCCCAGAAGTATGGCTCTCAAGTCCCATGGCCATAATGAGCTCGGCACCATGTGCCGCCAAATCCTGCCCCCCACCACCTCCATAGTAATACGGTCGCAGGGCACTGAAGGAAGATGTGTTTTATCATCGCGGAGCGCTTTCCGGGGTAGCACTGAAGGCATTTGTGGCATCATGGCAGTGCCCGCCCCTGTTGCTCAAATTATGTGTGCTCTATCAGCCAATCGTTGGTTGGTAGGCACTAGTGCACAATTTGCCACTGCAGGGCATAAATTTTTATCGGCCTCTTTCCATTTTATTTATTGTTTTTTTTGGGGGGGGGACAATGCGCCAATCTATTCGTGGGGAGCCGCACGTGCTGGGAACCGGGCCCAGCGTCCCATTAGGAACATTTGGAGAACATATACAGAAAAACTCGAGATACCGGGGCCAATACCTAGCTTCTGCTAAAAATAGGATCATGAACAATTTCAAGCCTATTAGACAAAAGACCTCATGAGATAGGCTGAAGTTCAGAAGAAGTCTGAAAAAGCTTGAAAAAATATGAGAGCAGAGGTTAAAAGCTAAACCCACCTACTATCCAAAACTCCCCCCCTCAACAGACGAAACATCGGTCTAGGCTTTCAGTGTGACGCTCAACCTCATGCCCTGCGCTGCTTTCCGGTTGGAGTGTTTTGGTTTGTGGAAAGGGGCCCGGGAAAGTCAGCAACGATGGGGTGTGCCAAGGATTTTTGGAAAATTGAGTGCGGGGACACAGACATAATTGAAATCCCCCTTGTTCATCCGACTATAGCAAGAAGAAGGTTCGTCGCCGTGCGGGTTTTAAGGGAGAAAAAAGCGTGCGCGACACTCGAAGCTATGGGAAATTCAATCCAAAAAGTATTGTTGGACTTCCCAGTGAGCCGTCACTCTTCGTTTTGCGTGAAAGGGTGCGGGTACACACGTGGTATCCCGTTTTCGGATGAGATCTCATCGGCGCTTGTTACACAACTCTGAGTCCGACGTGGAGGGTCTCAATCGGGCAGCCTTCTCTTCGCGCTCGTCCTTGCCACGTGTACGATAGTGGAAACCCTTGGCCCGGTAACACTCAAAGTGATGACAATCGCTGCAATGAGGCTCCACTGCCGTCCACGGGACGACGATCAATTCGTTAAATGGCAGCAACGAATAGGGCGGAAAGTGTGTATCAATGATAACAAAACCCTCACCGACGAATCCAGAGCACCGAGTTTCAGGAGGAAAGTAGTAACGCCCTCCGATCTTGGCGACGACTTCTTGTACGTCTTACTCGCATACACGTATCCTTTCCTCGTTGTACGGGAAGGGGCACGGCAGGGGTACGGGAAGTTGGTGCCCGGTTGGGTTGGGGCCGTAAGTCCTCATGGCAGCAAAGGCAAGCTCAAAATAGATCTTAATCATTCATCATTCGTTTTACATTTCCAGCAACCGGATCATTCAATCGATCAGCCACTCGTCCTTGCAATCATGCTATAACATAATCTCTAATCACGACTCACTGCATGCATATACCGGAGTGAGAGAAGCAAAGTTGCCATCATTCATCCATTATGACATAACGTGATCGGAGGGGAGAGAGGGAGAGGGTATGGATGCGGGCCAGGAAGGAGGGACAAGTAGAAAGCAATCATAGAATGTCAGGCAATCTGGTCCAAGAATGTCCCGGCTTAAAAGCTGAGGGATCGAAACTCACACTTAAAGATACAAATTTTGGGACAAAAAGGGAAGAAAGCACTTCTGCCATACAATTCCACCATAGCCCCAAGCCATGCACTCGCTCACTTCCGACTCGAACGTCTCACTTGCACTGACGATCCCGACCGTCACGTGCCAATCCACCATAGTGATCGTCACTCCGCCGACTTAGCCTCTGCACCGCTCTACTCGGATCCCATAGTCCGTCGGGCTATCCAGCATGCCGAGCGCCAAGACTACAGCCAGCTCGTCGGGACTTTTCCACTCGCACCTTCCTTCATGCCACCTAGCCACAGCTTCCCGGAAGCGGGCTAATGAGTCGAGACATTGATTTTCGGGAGCGCTTGCGAAATTTATAGCTACGGAAAAGAAGATAGACGCTAGGAAGGGTTAGGACTGAGACAGGGAGGAGCAGGGAAAGGCTCAAGGATGCTTGTCTGGCGAAAGCCATGTCGATCCTTTGGATCCCAGTTGTAGCCAATCAGAATCGTCGTGTATCAGGAATTTCCTTCTTACACAACACGTCTTCTTGGCTAGAGGGAGTGATAGGGGGTCCACAGGGTATTTCGGCGCGGGGATTAGAGCGTGAAGAAGAGGAGCGGGAAGAATAGCGCAAAACAGAACCAAGATTCAGACGATCAAGAAGGAGAGAAAAGGCGCTTAAGGCAAAGGAGAGATGGAAAACGGTTATAGAGAGATAATGGAGCGCGAGCACGAAAGGGAGAGTGTCGAGGGCAGCGTGGGAAGCGGGGAGGGGAAAGCTGGCGCGTCAAATGTGTGACGCTCAGGGGGTTCCAAAATTATGCGATCTTCTGATTGCATGCACGCAAGCCAATTTACATGTCGGAGGAGGGAGAAAGGGGGTGAAGGGATGAATGAGGAACCGAGCGTATCAGAACGGACAGGATTTCGTATCAACACTAGATCGGGCTGGAATCCATGTTGACGCCAACTTTTATTGCAGGATCTTTACGATTCGTATTGGCTTGCAGATTTTCTACCATTCAGCCCTGTCATGTGCAACTCCTTGCTTCTTCGATTGGCGGAGGTCTTCCAGGTGACGCCATCATGGCCCGTCAAATCTTGCCTGGTTCTGCTTCATCACTGGAAATCCGACCGGCGATAGTCGACGAGGAGAGGGTGGTGCAGTGGTCTAGGTCATTCAGCTGGGAGGGGAGGAAAGAAATCGGAGGCTTCGTCATCGAGATCGACAAAGTGGACGATTCGGTGCGCTCGAGGAAATCGATGGTCTGGTCGAGAGAGGGAGAGGAGATAGTCGGATATAGGGTCGGGACAGTCCGGAGGATATTATCACGTAGAGATTCATAGTCCTCTACCGCGGGAAAAGTTCCGGAGATGATGCAGTTCAACTCCATATGGTTGTATTGTCTCCATGTGATGTTGAAAAGAAGGATGTTGAGAGGGAAGGAGGGGGAGCGGTGTGAAAAGACTGTGCACAGGGGTCGCATAGCAAAGTGGTGGCAGAAGAGCTGGCTGTCGAATATGCGATAGGTTAGGGGGAATTCGATATGAGGAAGAGGAGAAAAGGAAAGATAATCAAGAGGGAGGCGGTAGATGGGACGAGGACGGAGCGTCCGTGTGGGGAGGAGGACAGGGACGAAGCGCGGAGGGGGAGGAGGAAGGAAATGGTGAGCGAGAGCGGCGGCGACAGTGGGAGAATTTTGCGCCATCGTGACGGCTGGCGGCGTCGGAGGGGACTTCGGGGTTCAGGGCAGATCCTCCTCGTGCGGCAGGTGGGGCTCAGGCCGGAGGAGCCTCCTGGGGCTCGGGTGTTGATGCCTCCTCTTCTTCCTTTGTCGTTGATCGGGCTTCCGACTCTTCTTCCGCCGACAGCCCCACTGTCGGAGCTGATACCCTTACAAAGGTATCCGCTCATGAATTTTGTAATCGACACAATATCAACACCAACTGCCAGAACAGAGACAGCTAAAAACAGAAGTGAGGTAAATCCCTCGACCATTAGGATCATGAAAGTTTAGTAATCGCAAGGGCCAAAACACGGCACGCACAGACAAGAGTTAGGGGTTGAAGATTTTGAGTACTCGTCTGCATCGTCGCAGAACATACAAAGACGACGGAGGTTAATGGATTAAAAATTTGAATGACCGCGCTCGCCATTTCGACACACGCAGAGACTGCAAAATGATTAGTAAATAAAACCTCCGACCACAAAAGTTGGAGGGTTAGTCAAAACGGAAAGGGGTCACGCGGGATGCAACGACGGTTTTTCTTAGTTAGTTAATGACTGAGAGAGTATGACTGATTCGGCTCGAGTCCGCAGACGTCGAGTATGACGGGAAAGCAAGACGGCAAAACCACTCCCCGCAGACTAAAATATGGGTGGAAATT
Organism: Chara braunii; assembly: GCA_003427395.1. Classification (NCBI taxonomy): domain Eukaryota; kingdom Viridiplantae; phylum Streptophyta; class Charophyceae; order Charales; family Characeae; genus Chara; species Chara braunii. The sequence goes on from BFEA01000124.1 coordinate 2,942,412, forward strand.
AATAAAGATCCCGGCCATGTGGCCGGGGCAACTAGAAAGGGGGGGCCTAGCCTGTTGTAATAGGCTGCGGTGGCCAACAGTGGTCTGGGTTTCCCCTACGATAGACTGCTGGTCTTATGTACTGGCTAGGCAAGACCCTATACTCTACTTAGGGCGAATTGGTTTATAATGAATATGAATTAGGAGCTAGCCCAGTAGGTATAGGTGTTGATTAGTGTGCAAGGGATCTTGGGATCAAATTTGACTTAACTCTGGGCTATTTCCTTTTGCTAGTTGTGGGGGGTGGGGCCTGCCTTTTCTGCCCGCCCTCAGAGCCTGGAGGCACGAAGTGTTGATTAGATCCCAAGCGAAACGCTTGAGCTTCCAGTCGCCTGGGCGGGATTCGAACCCGCGACCTCCGAATTAGGAGTTAGTAGGTTAGTTGAAATTTGAGCCTCCGCTATAAGGTGGGCCCGCCACTTGGCGAGCTAAGGTAGTTAGAAGTTAGATCCTGTTTGATTTTTTTTCTTTTTTTTTCTTTTCTTTTTTTTTCTGCCTTTTCTTTTCGATTTTTCTTTTTCTTTTTCTTCTTTCATTTCTCGTTCAGTTTACTTTTCGTTTCTTTGAGAACTTACCTCGATTCTCGGTCACATTCATTCCCGAGAAAAAGAAACTCGATACCCCACCGCTGCGACAGTGCTTCGAGCGAAGCTACTCCGGATTGTACCTGGCTCCGCAATAACGTGAAGTTCTTGAGTTGAAGATCGGCATGCCTAGGCGACGTGGTGAGAACTAGGCGAAGGAGGAAATAAAGACATAGTAGGAGAAGGCGGGAGAGAAAGTTGCGCAGGGAGGAGGGGCGAGCGAGCAAAGAAAATGGTCAGCGAGCGGGCGAGCGAAATAACGCATGAGAAGAAGACGGGAAGACGACGACGGGAGAAAGTTGACCCGAGTGCGCAGGGAAAGGATGACGCGCGGGCACAAGAAAGGGGAGGAATGCGCAAGTTCGAGGAGGGAACTCGCAAAGAGATCAAAAACGGGAAAGGAAGAAGATAAAGTATCGGGCGATAGAGAAGAGGAACGCGCGAAGAAGGGAAGGTGGCTGCGCAGAAAAGAGGGAGGCGTGCGAAGGAAAAGAAGAAGAAGAAGAAGAAAAAGAAGAAGAAAAAGAAGAAGAAGAAGAAGAAGAGGAAGAAGAAGAAGGGGGAGGAGGAGAAAGGAGAAGGTGGAGAGAACAACACTCACCTTCCTCGTAAGGTGGGATCGTCGTCCGCCCAACTTCATTGGAAAGCGTGTTTGCGCCTGTCATGCCCCGTATGCTGCAGCGTGATGCAACGGGAAGCATCGAGTGACGACCGCGACGTCGACGAGGGAGTGAGAGAGAGAACAGGTAACTTGAAGTCCCCAATTTCGCGGCGGAGTACACGCTACATCCAACGATAGAGGAGCAATATCGAATGTATCTATCGCTAGAACATGGAAATATACACTCCACTTGCGCTCGTTCGCTGCCCCACCTTCTCCCCAGTTCGCCCGCCGGATCGCCATGTGTGTGTGCGTGTGCGTGCGTGTGTGAGTGAGCGCTCGTGTGTTGCCATATCCGCTATACACAATTTCACGAAGAAAAAAACATGGACTGTGCCACACTGTTTTCATCGGACTTTCACGGACTGTGTGTGTGTGCATGTGTGTGTGTATGTGTGTGTGTGTCCCCTATCGCACAACAGGTCACATGATACATCCATCGATGGGATGAACAAAATCGGATGAATCTCCTACGGACCTCACGCTACATCCATCGATGGGATGAACAAAATCGGATGATTCTACAACTAAAACATGGAAATATACATTGCCTCAATTGCTTCTTTGCGCGTGTGTTGCGACCGGCTCACACTATTCGCATCGATAGGATGATCTGAACCGAATGAATCTACTTATAGAACAAGGAAACATACATTGCCACACTCACGTGTGTGTGTATGCACGTATGTATATGTGTATGTGTGTGTATGTGCGTGCGTTAGGTGTGTGAGCTTGTATGCGAGTGTGTAAGGGAGGAGTAAAAGGGAGAAGTTGGAACTCACCTCGATGATGGATGAACCAGATAGATGAATTAGGAACTGAAGCAACTTCCCCAAAACACAACGTCCCCTTTTTTTGACTGAATCGGACCGGAGAAACAAATTGTATACGTTCGCCATTTTTGTTTTACCATTATTATTATTATTATTATTATTATTATTATTATTATTATTATTATTGTGATTATTATTGCAGTTGTTGTTGTTATTATTATTAATATTAATATTATTATTATTATTATTTATATTATTATTATTATTATTATTATTATTATTATGATAATATGATCTCAGTCGTGAGTCCGACTGTGTAAATGAAGGGGGGGGGGTAGGAAGAGAAGCATCAATGAAGGAGCAGGAGCACAGACGTTAGAGAAGGGGCAAAGGTAAGTAGAGAGAAAAGGAAGAGAAAGAGAAAAGGAAGAAGAGGGGGTGCATGTTGATCTGGGGTGCATGTGGCATGTGTGTGTTGGGGAACGAGGTTGTGAGTGAGGCGAGAGACATACTTGGTGCTGGAAGCGTGCGACATTGGTCGCCATATGCTTGTACTTCGGGAATGTTGCTGATGTCATCTTTCGGCTTCATGGTATAGGCAAGATAGGATTTGTGACATGTAGTCTGGGCGCCGAGCACCAGATAGGATATCAACTCTGGTTCTTCGTTGATGATGATGGGACTATTTCAGCATTGTCAAGTATGAACTCTTGGTGCGTTCTTATTCGGTGAATCTCGTGATACAGTTCTGTTGTTGGTTCAAAATCGAGACTACCTCGTCTCATATGTATGATGTTGATTGATTGCTGAGGTTCGCTATTAGTCATTACTATTATTATTTATTATTACTATTGTTATTATTATTATTATTATTATTATTATTATTATTATTATTATTATTATAATATTATAATTATAATTATTATTATTATTATTATTATTATTATTATTATATAATTATTATTATTATTATTGATATTGCAATCAGACTTGTTCTCATTCACACTTTCAAGCCTGTAAACAGTAGTGCAGCAAGATAGCGACATTCGTCCGCACAAAGCTCAGAGATATGGCATCCAGATACGAGTTCGCTTTCAACTGGCTAGGCGACTCAGCGCCCGAACAACTCGCTGGTCACATACACTGGATCACCCTGGGCATCCCACACGTGTAACTCTGAACACTCGCACATACACACACACTTTTCACACTAAACTACAACTATGGCAGCTATGGCTGCCTCTACCCTATCGCTATGCTACGCTCCTTCTCTCTCGTCCACTTCAGCTCCGGGCTCACTGCAGACCTCCTTGCACAAGTCGTTGTGGCAGCGCTTCCGCATGGCTCATGCAGGAATGAATGAATGGTTGGGCGCAACCTCTTGATTTATACTGTTGTAGCTCGTTTGTCTGCCCCTTTCCATCGGCCCATGGTGCACACAGTCCCTCATAATACTTGCTGGACCGGACTGGGACTGACTGGACCGGGCCGCGTCCCGGTGAGAGAAAAAAGGGGGGGGCACGGACAAAGAGGACAAAACAGACATACAAACAGACCAGACAAACAAACGGAAACAAGCAAACAGACAAACAGAAACAGACAGACATGAAAACAGACAGACACAAGAACAGGCTTACAGACGCAGACGAGTGCCGACAGACAAACACAAATAGAAACATACAGATGATATCAGACAGACAAACACAGAGAAAGAAAGGAATCAGAAAGGGGGGGGCTGCAGTCAAGAGTCACGACTCACAGTCAACAGTACATGTGAGAGTCACAACCTACGGTCAAAAGTCATATTCCACAGATGAAAGTCGTGACTCACAGGCTCAAGCAGCAACACACCAACGAAGATTTGGGAAGGGTTCCAGGCCTTGACGTTCTGAGACAAGCATGTGCCCGCACAGTCTTGCAGGCGGGCTGGACAACAAGCATACACACACGTAGTTCTAGAGGGCTGGCGTGCAGAGCAGCGGATGATCGGGTGGTCTTCAAGGAGTGAGGCGTTGTGTGGGATAATCAAGGTCTGATCGAGGGTGACGAGATACGTATCTGGTACGTGAAAGAGAGGTCGCTGATGGTGTGGACAGTCATGTGCATTAGTCTTCGTGAACCAAAGTAATCCTGTTGCGTGAACCAGCTGTAGCGTAGGATAGTATGGTAGAGTAGGCTGGGCGCTGGGCACCAAACAGAGAGAGCGGCTCTGGATACTGTGTTGGTGTGGCCTGCGGCTTGAACATTGGCTCATTACTTCACTGTATTGCTCTATTTTGATGGTTACTCAATGCATTTGTACTCTATACTAGTGCCCGATTAACTTAGACATCCGTTGATTTCGCAACTTGGTTTTTTATATATCGTTCACAACCATATTCCTTACATTTATTATTATTATTTTTTATTATTATTATTATTATTATTTATTATTATTATTATTACTACTTATTATTATTATTATTATTATTATTTGATTACTAAGCATTTGTGATTATTTTTGATATTGAGCATCATGGGTCAGGAAAGGAGAGGAAGCAGGACACTAGAAAGGAGAGGGACACCGTCACCGTGTGGTGGTGCCTACCTCCTCCGTCCTTCTCCCTTCTCCTTTGATCTGAACCATTTATTTTTCTCTTCTCCATATTTATCCATGATTATTATTATGATCGTTCTCATTCTTAGGCATCATCTTGCGGTTTCTTGACTGACTGATTGATATCAAAGGAAGTGGGAAAGATCAGATATGAGAAGTATGGGGCACTGGAGAGGAGAGAGACATCGTCACCGTGTGATGGTGCCTACCTCCTCCATCCTTCCTCATTCTCCTATGATCTAATCGCTTCCCTTTGTTTTCACACCTGCCTGAAAAGGTATGATCTCTTTGAATGGAAACATCTACTCTGTAGGAAAGGATGATCAAACAGACAGGCACGACAGGGCGATTGCGGGAGCTCTAACGGAGTTCAGGAGGAACTCTGGAGGCAGGGAACCATAAGGTACGCATGTTTCAATCCGTTCCCGTATCCCTTACTGGCTACAACTCTCTATCAGGATGCATGTATGGATGTATGCTGTACTGTTTCATGATTTCTTCAGGAGTTAAACCTTCAGGAAGAATTGAATAAACGTATGATTGAAGTAAGAATCCTGCTTGATGGAAGAAAGGAACACAGGAAGAACCAAGAAGTAACCTAGTCTGCCTGGGTTTAAAAGACACAGCTGTGTGATGGAGGCTCTCGTAGGGTCGCCACACTGCTTGTATAAGTTTACTAAACCGAATGATGGGGTGCTCGTCGTGCGAAGTTACCCTGCCATTCATCTGGCTAAAGTGACAAATTGATGAAATGTCTGCTTGATTGCGACCTTGGTAACGAGAGGCGCCGTGCAGTCCTCTCATTACATTACAGGCTAGACCTAGGAAGTAATCCGGCACTTCCGTGAAGTACACTCCTTCAGTCTAACAAAAGTCAATTTGATCCGGTACTTCCGTGAAGTACACTCCTTCAGTCTAACAAAAGCCAATTTGATCCGGTACTCCCGTGGGGTACACTTCTTCAACATGACAACAACCAATTGATCTGGTACTCCCGTGGGATACACTTCTTCAACTTAACGAAAGCCAATTAATCCATTACTCGCGTAGGGTACGCATCTTCAAAGGCTTACAAAAGCAAAAGGTACCAGGAGGCTTCCGTGAGGCTCTCCTATCACCGATCGAACCAGACTGAGGAGAGAATTGAGTACTCCCGGATGAGTACGCGAGCTCCTAAATCTGGAACGATCCGTCCGACTTCCCGTAAGAGTCGACCTACTTTTTTGCTCGTTTATGATACACAGGCTAGTTAGGTGAACTATGAGGGCAACTCAATCAAGGGTCATCCTTGATCTCCTATGCATCAAATGGGTAGTAGGATGGCTCACGGGTGGGTTGTCCTAATACTTGTTTGATTTGGGGGTCAACTAATTGAGGGCAGGGATGAGACGAATTTGTTTTGGATAGTAGAGGGATACTCCCGGGTGAGGAAACCCTACTATTTGTTCAGGTATGACTAATGGGTGGTATGAGTAGAAGTTATGATTTATCTAACGTATTTACCTTATACATGGTTGATGTCAAATCCGCCATGCTTTTCAAATTGAAGTTCGTCTTCTGAGGAAGCTCCCACAACAACTGATTGATTGCCCTTGCTATTCTCTTGGTTGTCGTATGACCACACTCTGAATAGGTAGGGTAGATAGGACGCCATTTGGAAATATCTTTGTCCTTCGGTATCGAATAAGCCTATCCCAACTTCTTGTTACTATTTCACTTACCAAAACAACCGAAACCGTCCTTTTTGAATTCCGCAACACATTCGTGATTTGCATACTCTTTATCCTGACAATGATTAAAGTCGGAGTTTGACAAAAACAAGTTATCCATGCTTTTCCTGTAAACGAACGGGCAACGAATTAATGAGTGCCCTTAATTATGGTCAACTGGACATCTTACCTAACTTACCGAACTTTTGACAATGTTTCCATTTCATAAGACCTTCCAAACACATGCCACGCTGCCTACCCTCATCTATGGTGTTGTTAAAACACGAATCAATCAATTCTCAATCTATCATTTCGTCCTTCAAAATGGGCAAAAATGAGAGTTGTCCAAAGGCAGAAGTAACTTGTGTGATCAACGCACGTCGTGACATAGCATGAGAGAGACATGAAATGTTGCACGAGTTCTTTAGGGGAAATGGGACACAATTAGTCGTTGTAAACGGAAACACACATGGCCAACAACACGAGGGAATGACACATCAACATCCTCACAACAACACGCGTGCTCCAACCGTTTTGCTGCCTTCCTTAAGTTAAACAAAATATCCCTCGTGCTTTGGTTATTGGTCCAGACCACCCTCATCCTCCACATCATCATATCTCTCAGACGAACAGGTATATCCATCATGCAGAAAAGCTTTCGGCACATTAACCTTGTCGCAATCTGACTGAGGTAGGCATCAAACGTAATGTGTACGACCAATCGTGATCGCACATTCACACCAGACATCTTACGAATAACCCCAAAGAGCACACACTGTAAGGTATATCGTGATTTTTTCCTAGTGAAACATTTAATGGCTTCATCTAATTTTGCTCATGTAATTTTTGGAGCTCAGTCTCTGCCTCAAAACGTCACAGTTTTGCTTTCGTTCTTCTCTCTTTTAGCATATTCAACTCAGTCTGGTCATATTGCCGACATTCCTTTAGTTCGGACAATTGCTCCCGTAAACGCCTATTCTCTTTCGGTGTGTCGATAGTGCGGGATCGTGTAGTTGCCCTTGTCTCACTACACGGAGTAGTGACGTTGATGCTCCCACGTTTATTTCCTGGTCGCAAGGCTTCATTTCGCCATAGTAGCGTCACCCTTTCCGTTTCCTCGTTACGCACCCTTAGTTTTTTCATTTATGCCCCCAATTCATCAATTTGCTTCGCCAGTTCCCTCCTCCCCGCCACTTCCCTACACTCCTCAGGCTTTACATCCCGAATCTCTCATCTCAACATTGCCAGATCACCCTCCGCTTTTTGTTTTAAGTCTGCCCCGAATCTCCTCAGGCTCCCCTCAGCTCAGTATTTTCCTTCTGCAATCGGTCAACCAACTTTCTTGAAGGCAGCTGCTCCTTTATACCGTACTTATCTCGTAACCCCTCATTCTCTCGGCACAGTCGGATCTGTTCATCATTTGTTGTACTTGTACTAGCCTTATCAACACCCCTCCCCATAATAGCCTCATACAACGGGGCAAGTCTGCCTTCCAACTTCTGCCCAATCTTGTCCTTGAGCTCCTCTCGATTCTTCTTCACCTACGCAACTTCTTGCTCCTTCTCACACCGCTTTATCTCCTTCTCCTCCGCTTCTAACTCCTCTTTTTGTTTTTGTTCCGCCTTATAAACAAAACCATGACACTTGTCAAGAATCTGCTGATTACATGTCCACTATCCTCTCCGTGGAAATCCTCCATACCAAGTGTTGGCTGGTCCTTGAATTGGAGTCGTTGCTGCTGCCGGTAAAGCCAATAACGGTTCAGCATTAGCCCCCGTCGCCACGGACGGTCTATGGTAATTTCGTGGATGCGGACATTCACGTGACCAACGTCCGTGTTGCTCACAATTGAAACGAGCTCCACCAGCCGGTGCCGCCATTGAAAGTCAGAAGAGGTAGTACAAAGGTAGAATAAGTAGAGAGATGTAGTAGGGAAGAGAAGAAAGGACGAGAGGAAGAGATGGAGCACGGGACAGTCGCCTGGTTTGAAGTCTGTATACCCAAATAACATGGCCACACTACCGTAGTCTTATCCTTACGGCGGTTGCAACGCGAAAAGTTGGATTAGACATTTGTCATAAACATAAGTCTTCCATGCAAAAATAATGATCATCAAACAGGCATGTGAACAACATGAAAAGGAGGATGAGGACGAAGAGAACTAGAAGGAGAAGAAGAGGAAGAAGGAAGGAGGAGGAAGAAGAGTAGAAAGGGAGGGGAGGAAGAGGGAGAGGAAACGTCTAAACAGTTTCCTGAAACGCCACCAAATGGCCGAAGGATTTAAACCACCAGTACCTAGCGGTTGTTAAGGCCCGTGGCTGAGGTAACCCGAACCTTGTCGAGCCTCAAGCTACCGGTAGGTACACAACCCAAAAAAAAAAAAAAAAAAAAAAAAAAAGACAATTATTCTGCCCCC
>BFEA01000124.1:2951336-2962277 GCA_003427395.1 Chara braunii
CTCTTTCTCTCTTTCTTTCTCTCTCTCTCTCTCTCTCTCTCTCTCTCTCTCTCTCTCTCTTTGCCTGCGGTGTTTTCGTTTTTTATTTTTATTTTTCGGGTAGAAGAAAATGTTTTTTTTTTTCTATTTTTTCGATTTGTCTTTTGGGGGGCGGGAATTGCATCGACTAGGCGTTGGAGCTACCGAGCCCCGAAAGTCGCGGCGCGTTAACGGCCGCGGCGTTTTTTTATAGCTGGGTGAGGTACCGGTTGTTTAACTCAAAGCACCCCCAAATACATCATAAAATATACGTGAAGAACTGGCGCAGAGACCCTACGCTGGGTTTTATCCGGTTGCCAATACTGGAATCGTCAGGGGTCTTGCAAGTCGCCAGGGAAGAGGGGTTGGACGTATAGGACTACCTGAATAAATACTGTTTTCAACAATGCCTTTCAAAGTCTACAAGTCGTAATGGTAAAGACCAAGGGAGTAGAAACTAAGTTTTAGACCAAGTTCATCCAGAATTGACCCTTATAGACGAGAAAAAGATACAGGCTCAGAAAAGCGACCCCCACTACCATCCTCTTCACCGGATTACCAACGTCACAAAGGTAGGAAAATGGACTAGAGTCAAGGACCTCGCCCGTCGGAAAGGTAACACCCACTTCTAGCCTACCGAAAGAGAACTCCATTGGCAGGACCTTGGTTGATGTTGTTGGTTGCTTTGCAGCTACAATATTGGCCATTAGACACCGCCATGTGGGGTTTGGGGGGGGGTATGGGAGGTGCAGTGATTGGCCATTGCTCGGTGCTAGCACCGCCGATTTCCCCCATCGACAATGTCTTGTCCGCCCCTAGTCACCGGGTGCGCAGCCCGTAGTTTGTTTGTTGATCTGGTTCGTGAAGGGTAAGGTAGTGATTATGTTGTATGTATGTTTTGTCATGTTTGCTACACACAACTCGAAGAGAGTGTGTGTGGGGTCCCGGTTGGTGCTTTATTTACGATGTTCATGGGACGGTGGACCCAGTTTCCAGCAGGTGACGCTCCCAATCAATAGACAGGAGAATGTGTGTGTGTATGTGGGTGTGTGTGTCTGTGTGTGTGTGTGTGTGTGTGTGTGTGTGAGAGAGAGAGAGGGAGAGAGAGAGAGAGAGAGAGAGAGAGAGAGAGAGAGAGAGAGTGTAGCGGACCCACTAGGTGTGGTGCTCCGCTAGTGACAGAGATGGATATGGAGGAAGAAGGGGGGGGAGCGAGATGGCACAACGCAGCTCCCCACGCAAGACTCCAACGCACGTACTCCAAAATGAGCAAGTGAAGAATGAGACTGAAAATAGACAACTGTTGGGGTATACCCCAGCGGACTGACGGGACTGGACTGGACTGGATTGGACTGGCTGGTACCGACAGGTACCGGCCTGGGCTGGACTGGACTGGACTGCCCCGAATAGAACACAGGCCTGTGAGAACAGGCCAAGGGGCTGGTCTCACAGGCCACCCAACTAGAGGTCCGCTAGACGATCCTCGGTCTGTGATGGATCGCCTAGATATAAACACGCTTCCGTCAAGAAGCGGAACTCTACCAAAGAAAAAGAAAAACCTGAGTAGTCTAGGATGCGGAGCAAGCTCCATGCTGAGTCCATGCGATGCAACCTAGGCTAGAAAATGTCACAAAACAGCAATGTCACAGCTAACAGCCTAAGAAAAAGCAGAAGCAACTAACTAGCATACATGTTCTAGGAAAATAAAGCGACTAACTAGCATCCATGTCCTAGGAAAGCGGGAAGTAGTGACAACTAGATCCTAGAATGTTGGAGGCATTAGCCTCAGTCTGGGAACAACTGACTAGTGTATAAGTCCTAAGAACAACAAAAGCAGAACAACTAAATCCTAGAAATGTCAGAGGCAGTAGCCTCAGTCTGAGAGCAACAAGCAACAACAAGTCAACCATATGTCACAGGAGGGGTGTGTCGCAAACCAAAGGGTGGGATGGTCTCTGAGGGTGGCGAATGCAGCCTAGGGGTCGAAAACTCCTAAGGGCATCCACACATAGATAAGAGGGAGACACATGCCATCAGGCTCAATGAGGGTAGGGAACTGGGAGCGAACAGAACCAATGACCCTAACAGATAGACCATAAGGGCGGGTAAAGCTCGACTAAGGGGTGATCGCTATGGAGGGTCGACCATGCACGGGAACAAGGGCGCCTGGAATACTGGGCGCACATAGATGAAGCATGCGGGGCTGCCTAACTAGGGCGTGAGGGCCGGCAGAGGGTAGAAAGGTGATGGGTAGGGGAATCATGCAGATGACACCTAAGGTGGGAGTGTCGGAGCTAGATCCGTAAGATGGGAAGCCAGGGCAACGCTACGGTCCCGATGCCTATGCGTATACCAAGGGAGAACCCAACTCAGAGGAACCCGGCTAAAGAGAGACCATTATGCGACACAAGCAGGGTACTGTACAGGGTAAAGTGGTAAGAGAGTGGCCACGTCTGAAGAAGGCAGAGCTGATCGTGACGAAAGTCCATGAAGCTGTTGATGACGTCCGCGATGAGAAGTCCGGAATGCCGTCGAGGAAGAGTCGTAACGTCGACGAGTTGAAGTAGCAAAACTGGAGTGGATTGAGTACAGAGAAGTCAAGGACGTGGGAAGGTAAGTTAGAGTCAATCGTCGTATCGAGCAGGACGACGACGAGTGCGCAGTGGACGCTCAGAAGCATCCGGCTGATGCTGAAGGTCTGCCTCAGATGGAGCAGACTCGACTTCAACGGTCTCCTCAACCGGGGGAGAAGGAGGAGGTCAGTGGCCTGAGGAGGAGTAGTGAACCCAGCACGACGAGCACGGTCATAGGCACGCACCAACATGCGAGCGTGCTGCAAGTGCTCGAGGGGCTCTCAGGTAGCCTCCTCATCAGGGTAACCCTTCCAACGTACGAGATACTCGACGTGGGGAGGGTTATCGTCGGTGACTCGGCGACCAATGATGTCTGAAACGAGGAACTCCTCGTGGCCATCCACAATGATGGGTGGAGGGCGCTCGTATGGTCGTCCAAAGAAACGCTCAGACGGTCTGCGGTAAGGACGCAGTAACGAGACATGGTAGACATCGTACACACGAGTCTGGCGTAGGTAGTCGGGCAACTTCATAAGGAAGCTGACCGGGCTAGATGACAAGTCAGAACCGACGGCCTGGAGGATGCGGCATGGGCCAAAGAAGCGACGCCTAAACTTGNTCTAGGATGCGGAGCAAGCTCCATGCTGAGTCCATGCGATGCAACCTAGGCTAGAAAATGTCACAAAACAGCAATGTCACAGCTAACAGCCTAAGAAAAAGCAGAAGCAACTAACTAGCATACATGTTCTAGGAAAATAAAGCGACTAACTAGCATCCATGTCCTAGGAAAGCGGGAAGTAGTGACAACTAGATCCTAGAATGTTGGAGGCATTAGCCTCAGTCTGGGAACAACTGACTAGTGTATAAGTCCTAAGAACAACAAAAGCAGAACAACTAAATCCTAGAAATGTCAGAGGCAGTAGCCTCAGTCTGAGAGCAACAAGCAACAACAAGTCAACCATATGTCACAGGAGGGGTGTGTCGCAAACCAAAGGGTGGGATGGTCTCTGAGGGTGGCGAATGCAGCCTAGGGGTCGAAAACTCCTAAGGGCATCCACACATAGATAAGAGGGAGACACATGCCATCAGGCTCAATGAGGGTAGGGAACTGGGAGCGAACAGAACCAATGACCCTAACAGATAGACCATAAGGGCGGGTAAAGCTCGACTAAGGGGTGATCGCTATGGAGGGTCGACCATGCACGGGAACAAGGGCGCCTGGAATACTGGGCGCACATAGATGAAGCATGCGGGGCTGCCTAACTAGGGCGTGAGGGCCGGCAGAGGGTAGAAAGGTGATGGGTAGGGGAATCATGCAGATGACACCTAAGGTGGGAGTGTCGGAGCTAGATCCGTAAGATGGGAAGCCAGGGCAACGCTACGGTCCCGATGCCTATGCGTATACCAAGGGAGAACCCAACTCAGAGGAACCCGGCTAAAGAGAGACCATTATGCGACACAAGCAGGGTACTGTACAGGGTAAAGTGGTAAGAGAGTGGCCACGTCTGAAGAAGGCAGAGCTGATCGTGACGAAAGTCCATGAAGCTGTTGATGACGTCCGCGATGAGAAGTCCGGAATGCCGTCGAGGAAGAGTCGTAACGTCGACGAGTTGAAGTAGCAAAACTGGAGTGGATTGAGTACAGAGAAGTCAAGGACGTGGGAAGGTAAGTTAGAGTCAATCGTCGTATCGAGCAGGACGACGACGAGTGCGCAGTGGACGCTCAGAAGCATCCGGCTGATGCTGAAGGTCTGCCTCAGATGGAGCAGACTCGACTTCAACGGTCTCCTCAACCGGGGGAGAAGGAGGAGGTCAGTGGCCTGAGGAGGAGTAGTGAACCCAGCACGACGAGCACGGTCATAGGCACGCACCAACATGCGAGCGTGCTGCAAGTGCTCGAGGGGCTCTCAGGTAGCCTCCTCATCAGGGTAACCCTTCCAACGTACGAGATACTCGACGTGGGGAGGGTTATCGTCGGTGACTCGGCGACCAATGATGTCTGAAACGAGGAACTCCTCGTGGCCATCCACAATGATGGGTGGAGGGCGCTCGTATGGTCGTCCAAAGAAACGCTCAGACGGTCTGCGGTAAGGACGCAGTAACGAGACATGGTAGACATCGTACACACGAGTCTGGCGTAGGTAGTCGGGCAACTTCATAAGGAAGCTGACCGGGCTAGATGACAAGTCAGAACCGACGGCCTGGAGGATGCGGCATGGGCCAAAGAAGCGACGCCTAAACTTGTGAAGCGTGTCCGCTTCGAGCTGTAAGTGGCGGGCGTCGATAAGCACGTCATCACTGACTTTGAATGGGTGGTCCATCCTCGATCGGTTCGCACGTGCTGCCATGCGAGTCTGGGAAGCGACTATGTGCTCATGTGCGGTCTTCATGATCGACGTCATGTGTGCAACCCAATCATCCAGTGAGGGACAGTTCGTGTCGGGGTGCATTTGTGACGGTCGAAGGAAGTCCGCAGGAACACGAGGGTGATAGCCGAGGTCGCAATAGTAAGGCGACATCCCCGTGGCTGGCAAGACGCCGTGGTTGTAGGCTATCTTCCCGTGGGCAAGATGAAGGTTCCACTGCTAGTCGTCACGAACAATCTTTCGGAGAATATCTCCGAGAGTCCTGTTCGTGATCTCGGTCTAACCATCAGTCTGAGGATGGTAAGACGAGGAGAAGCGGAGCTGAGTGCCGTACACCTCGTGGAGCCGTCGCCAGAATCGACTGGTAAAGCGCAGGTCACGGTCAGATATGATGCTCAGAGGTAAGCCGTGGTCACGCACGACTCGGTCAAATACGATGTTGGCAACCTCACGTGCACTGATGGCATAGCGGTACGGAACAAAGCGTGCACGCTTCGTGAAGCGGTCGACGACGACCAGGATAGCATCATGACCGCGGGGGGTCGGAGGTCGAAGAGGACCAATAAAGTCCATCGAGATGGACTGCCAACGACCCTCAGGGATAGGAAGAGGCTGGAGCAAACCATAAGGTAGGTGGTTCGCACTGTTCACCTCCTGAGAGGTTGGACACTCTGCGACGTAGTCCTTCACAAAATCCTTGCGCTTCGGCCAGACGTACAGGCGGCTCACACGAGCCAACATCTTGTGTAAACCCATATGACCGGCGGCTGCCTGGTCATGGAACTCTGCTACTGCCCGGACATGTAGCTGTCCAGTGGAGGGAACGCAAGTACGGGGCTCTCTGGTGCCCTGTGAACCGTGCCAGTACACAAGACCGTTGTCTCCGAGGGAGTAGTTCGGGACGGTCTTGCCACTCCGAAGGGTCGAGTGGATGTCGCGATAGTCGGGGCAGTGGCGGTACTGAGTGCGAAACTCGTCGATCACCGAGTGGTGGACGGTGGTGACCGAGATGGAAGAGAGCTGGATGTGCTCCTGGTCGTGGTCAGGGCGCCGAGATAAGGCATCTGCGACCCGATTAGTCTCACCCTTGATGTGCTCAGTGGTGAAACTAAACTCGGATAGGTCGCGCCACCAGCGAGCCTGTCGAGGAGTGAGCTTCGGCTTTGTCAGAAAAGCCTGGACAACAGAGTTGTCCGTGCGCACCGTGAATGGTGCCCAGTGCAGGTAGTGACGCCAGTGTCGAGCGGCATAAACTACTGCGAGAACCTCACGTTCATCAGCGGTGTAGTTTATCTCGGCGGGCAGAAGCTGACGGGAGTAGAAGGCTATCGGACAATCACCTGAGCGAGACTCGACAATGTCGTCCTCGGCGATGGTAGGAGAATAGTCAATAGAGGTCCGAACGCCCATTCACACGTCGAAAAGGGCACCCCTGCAAGGCCTCGGGAAAGCTTCATTTATGAAAAAATGATTTTTTTTTCATAATGAAAAAATAAAATTGAAAAACCATGAACAAAAACAAAAAAGGCAAAAACAAAAAAACAAAAAACAAAAAGTGTATGAAAACATGAAAGATCAAGTGTAGTATCTGTTCTGGGGCACGGTTCCACTAGCACACGAGTCATGGCCTATTTGGACCTGTGCGGCACTGTAAGAAAAGGAAGAAAAGTAATTTTAAAGACTTAAAAATAAATAAATGGGGACGGTACATTTCCCAAGATGGGAAGAATTCGGACTTTTGAAAGTGCAGCCGTCCCACTAACCCTCCCGTCTCCACCCTCTGCTCCCCACCCAGCCAATACCTAATCAGGACAGAGTGATACGTGACTGTTGCAGTCTCGCAACCACCTCGAGGGAGTCCCTTCGTGTGCCTGATGGGACTCCCTCCTCCGGTTGCCATGCTGAAGTGTGCATTTCGTATATTTTAAGTGAGAACGAAGTACTGGATGGGGTTAACAATTGACCCGGAAAAAGAAGGGGGTMAAAATTATGCCCTTCGAGTAYTTGATTTTTTTTAATCTTTTGAAGAGCTGCCAATTAAAATGAGTYTTTYTWTTTTYTTTYCCCGCCTCTATCTTGGGAAYTGGAAAGAAAAAGCACAAAAACAAAAAACAAAAAACACCACTTCAGAATATAAATCCCTCGCAATTTTGCTGCCATCCGATTCTCCTGCATCAGTGGTCGGACGATGTCCCGCAGATGTCCCAAAGGTGTTTGTGGGACACGGTTTACCTTACTCCTTTGCTAGTGGAACCGTGACCCTGATCAGTTTAATATATGATCCGTGGTCCATCGGACCACACGATATTAAATTAATTTTTTCTGGGCTACGGGGGGGTCGTACGGGTGAGCTTGCTTGCTCGACTCCTCCAGCGTTGCCTCTGTATTGCACTGCAGCAGAGTGCGGCGCGACCCTAAAAAAGAAAAAAAAAAAGAAAAAAAAAAAAGAAAAGAAAGCAGCGGCCCACGAGAGCCCAATATGCCCCTATTACCTGGGCTGTAGTGTAGTGGTGGTATAAGACCCTTACTCACACGAGGACTTTTTCTACTAAGCTCTGGATGTGATTATCCTCAGATGCATCCACGTCGGCCCGTATATCGCATTGTATACATTCATGACCGTGCTCATACGACTGCGAGAGGAGACTGCGCCACTGCTTCGCATCTCCACATCTCATTCGCCTTTCGCCTACGCTGATGCACGTGGCTGAGTTACATCGCCACGCATAACATCCGGCCGCCCTTGATGCCCTCTTTTTTTCGCCCTTCTCCTGTTCTCTCCCAGTGGAGGATCGGCCGCGCCGTGCTTCGCTGCACTTGCGGCGGCACTGCAAGACGAAGGCCACGCCGGAGAGCTCGACTCTAGGGTAATCCTTCGCTGCAGTGCAAGACGTTGTCGAGTACTTCAATCCATCAATCCATCAAGATTCGCTTCAAGCGAATCTAGGCTTCAAGACATCGGGCCTCGCTGGACTACTCTTGAAAGGTGCAAAACGAGAGTGAATCTTCCGCTAGAACATGGAAAGATACAGCGACATGATTTTTGTCTTTTGTGCATTTCAAGAGCAGTGCAGCGAGGCCCATCAATCCACCAAGCTTCAAGTGATTCTAGGCTTCAAGCGACTCTAGGGTATTCGCAGTCGACGCTTTCGATCGCTGTATCTTCGCTGTATCTTTCCATGTTCTAGCGGCGTTCGATCTCGTTAGCTGGACTACTCTTGAAAGGTGCAAAACGAGAGTGAATCTTCCGCTTCAAGTTGTGGCTAGACATCGGGCCTCGCTGGACTACTCTTGATAGATTGATGGCCCACGTTAGCTGCACTGCAATACGAATGTGGCGTCACGCTTCGCTGCAGTGAGTGCAACACGAAGCCTACCCCTGTGACCCCACCCATCGTGGCCCGATGAAGCACAGATCAGACAGATATTAAATTAACCACCATTACCTCGCTCAGCTATCGATTCCGAGCCTGTGGCCGCCGGTAGGCCGAGCCATGCCGAGCCTGGAGCCACGGATAGCACCACAGCCTCCTTTTTTTGCAATTCCGGAAAACAAAAACAAAAACAAAGAAACAATATGTAAGGTGAGAGGAAAATATGTGAGGTTTTTGGAAAAAAAACAAAAAAAAAAGTGAGGTGAGAGGACAATACATGGTTGTTCCCCGATGAGGAGAAGGCATAAACAAAGGAAGTCCCTTCTCCTTCACAACGGGGGAGGCCCCCCCACCCCCCCCCACACACACACACACACACACACACACACACACACACACACACCTGTCTCTTATACACATCTAGATGTGTATAAGAGACAGCCAACGCACACACACACAGAGAGAGAGAGAGAGAGAGAGAGAGAGAGAGAGAGAGAGAGAGAGAGGGGCTACCGTAGAAGATTTAGTTACAGTTGATCCTAGACAAAAGGCCGAGAAAGGTATTTTAAATGCCTACTGCTGCCGCCTCCGTGCACATTCGAAACAGCATTTCTCCCGACGCTTGATGCGTCGTGCTGCTGCAATGGAGCACATGTAAGAGACAGGCATGTCCTCCTCCTCCTCCTCCTCCTGCTGCTGCTCCTCCTCCTGCACCTGCTCCTTTCTTCCTCCTCTGCCCCTTCTTCCCTGCCTTTTCCGCCTCCTGTTGTTGCTCTCCTACCGATCTTGCTTGCCTGCCTCGCCGTCTAAAGGTCAGGTACCACGTGCTTTTGACGGAGAAAATACTTCGCACGGTGGCGTGCCTGTCGGCCATCGAGTTGCCCGTTTCTCGGTTCATGCGTGTCATCCTTGATTGCGCGGGGATCATTTGCTAATTACCCTTCTCTGTATCGTTCCAATTTTAACGGATGTCACGAAGGACGGCCAACGAGTTGCCACAACTTGCCAGAGCTTGATTGGATTAGAGTTCTACTCTTCGGCGGCGATCGATCTCGATCCCTCGGCGGCGCAGTTTCGTTCTACATGTCGCTTGAGGCTGGATGGTTTGCCACGCCGCTGCAGCTAGGTCATTCTTCTACCCCCTAAGGCTTCATCGCTTTGAAGATGTATAGCTCTGCACGTTGTTGAGTACGGAGCGATCTAAACGTCGCTGAAGCTGGATCGCGTGACACGTGCCTGAACGTGGGTCGTGGCTTTGTATCTGACTAATTCCGGCCGCTACTGCGTGCACCTGATTGGAATTACGTCCACAGAGGAGTGGAAAAGTCCTAGTGTAAGTACACCCTCTGTCAGTCGACTCTTGGACTCATCTGTTATTAGTATATCCTCGTTCTTGCCACGCCGCTGCAGCTAGGTCATTCTTCTACCCGCAAATCCTTCCTCTCTCTCCCTCCCCCCCTCTCTTTCTCTCTTTCTCTCTTTCTCTCTCTCTCTCTCTCTCTCTCTCTCAATGTGAGCTGCGCTGAGAATCACGGTTGAGCTGTGCTGTTGGGAGGGAGAGACGGCAAACTGAGGCTTGCCTTATTTAGAAAAAGGAAAACCTTGTCTATATGAATGGGAATCGCCTTTTTTGCGATTAATTAAGGACAGTTAATTAACTAGGGGAATCGCTTTTTTGCGATTAAGGACAGTTAATTAATTAGGGGAATCGCTTTTTCGCGATTAAGGACAGTTAATCAATTAGGCAGATCAGCACAGATTACGGGCGTTATTGTTTCTTCTGCGATTATTCCATAATACATGGATCATCTTGAAGAACGTTTCAACGTCATTCTTACTTGTCAATGAATGCTGCCGTGGTAAATAGCCAGCAGGTGGAAGGAAGGAAGGAGGGAAGGAAGGAAGGAAGGAGGGAAGGAAGGAGGGAAGGAAGGAAGGAGGGAAGGAAGGAGGAAAGGAAGGAAGGAAGGAAGGAAAGTTGAGTATAGTCTCCAGAAATCTCATTTCTGTGTTAAAGAACTACAGAAGCGATCTTATAGTACAACTAAGAGCCGATTATGTTTCCTGTTTCCTTTTCGTTTGCTAGAGCAAGCAGCTAATCAAGCTGCTAATCACGTCTTCCATCTGCATCGCCAGATCCGGCAGTTCGGCCACGTGTCACAAGCTGCGCGCCGGACGGCAAGGTCGTCACGATTACACGTGTCATAAGCAACTTCCGTTGATTTCCGTTTTGGTGGTGGAGAAACGTCTCTCGTCGGCGGATTACTCTTCGAGAGAATAGAGTTGGCAGCCGGCATACGAGTAGCAGTACACTTTTCCAGAAATCTCATCTGCGTATTGAGAACCCACAGAAGCGGTCACAGTACAACAGGAGCCTGTTCTGCTCCGTGCCATACGACCTGGGGGCGCAAGGTCGTCGTCACATCAGGGCGCTGCCGTGGATTCCCGCACTGGCGGTGGAGAAACGTCTTTGATCACGCGCGCACGCGCGCGCGAGAGAGAGAGAAAGAGAGGCTTTGGCGGGGGAGAAACGACTGTGATCGAGAGAGAGAGAGAGAGAGAGAGAGAGAGAGAGAGAGAGAGAGAGAGAGAGAGAGAGAGAGAGAGAGAG
>BFEA01000124.1:2973769-2999362 GCA_003427395.1 Chara braunii
CTATCGTTCCCTTGCTGCCTTATGCTGTTTGCCTGCCCATCTGCCTACCCACACTGGTGTGCGCTGTTGCTGGATGACTGTTTGCCTCTATCTGTTGTTGTTTGACTTGCTATCGTTCCCTTGCTGCCTTATGCTGTTTGCCTGCCCATCTGCCTACCCTATGCCTTTCACGGGGTGTGCGTTGTTGCCGGATGACTACTTGCCTGTTTCTGTCGAGATTCGAGAACCCAATCTGTGTGGAATGGTTAGCTCGTTTTCAATTGAGTGATGGGTCATGATGAGTATCTGGCCCGAAGCAATGTGACGATGGATGGAGTGTACCTTAGGTGCACTGAAGCTAATTGCTATATGTGTTCACACACATCATCACTTACACATAATCAGTTTTATGCCTGCCAGTCTTTCTCCTGTTGTCTGTCCTCCCTATGATTTTTTCTAAGTACTTTTTTTTTGTGCCGAACTGGACGCCCTTAAGTAGTGCCAAACAGTCGGCGGTTCCTCGTTTGGAGTGCCTACTGCACTCTGAGGGGGGACACTCGGTTCGTGATGTCTGTGTTGCCTATGGGTGATGAACGATGCTCATCGGAGTGACTCCTTTGCTGCATGGTTGCTGAGCTTCTGGTCCACCCGCCCTGTCGTACATTGCAGTGTTGTTGCCTTGCTTGTGTTGCCTTTGTGCTTCACTACATGGTTGCTGTGCTGTTCATCCGCCATCCGCTTGCTGTGTAGTTCCTTGCAGTCGTTTTAGCTGAGTTGCCTCTACTGCATTGCCTGGTGCTCCACAGGGTCGCTGCCTGCTGCTCTGTTCCACTTGGGGACAGTCTGCCTTCACCATGGGTCAAATTGTTCATGACTCAAAACCAGCCAATACGGAGACTCCACAGATTGTTGAGGGTTCAGCCTCTTGATGAGTCGGTGCAACTCCGATGAAACAATCTATCATCAGTTTTTATGTTTTTCGCTTCGTGTTTTTTGCTACTTGTTCTTTTGTCTGCCTTGTTGCCCTGTTGCCTTCTCGCTTCTTGACTTCCTGTCCGTGGTTTCACCCCAATTATGGGTGCTTTGATTTCACCCGGTGTATGGATTGTTCTGTGCAAAGGTGTTGTGGTCTTTCTTCTTAGGCAATCATATATGCATACCCGGTTATGCTGCTTGCCGCGTTCACGGGGTTCTGTTTATTTCAACACACACACACACACACACACACAGACACACACACACACACCCACACACACACACACACACACACACACACACACACACACACATTCACACACACACGTGGACTATCCCCGGTGCCATCACTCTCCACATCCTCTCCTAGCATGTCCCACATGCGGTATTGGTCATACACCTACGGCAACCGCTGACGGATCTCCCTCTTTCTTGTCAAACGAACGACGAACACAACAGTCTGAGGAGGGAAATAGACTTCTATATGAACCACCTGCAGAGCGATGTGCTCATAGTTTATCACCACCAGGGCGAAATGTTGTGGATCATATCCTGCAGCAGCTGAATGCCCTTGCGGTGGACCGATCCTCCCTGTCGTCCTCTGCCCATAGAGAAGGAAAACATACTGAGGAAGCCCAAGAAAGATGCTCCATGCCGTTTTGTGATGACCTGACGGAGATTCAATTAGCATGTGGTTCACATGCCTTGTGCCGTGAGGATTATGAAGGTATAGTCCATGCGAGTTTTTGCTTCCATACGTACGATGACAGTCAGTACTGTACTTATATACGGCACCCCGACATGTCATGTCCAATTTGTAGACAGGGGATGGAACGGCAATGCCTTTATAATTGCGGTCGACATGCCTCTGTGTTCCTAGCATGTACGAGCCACGTAGCCTGTGACATCTGTCTGCGCCGTGCCATTCGATGCAGCAACTGTGACTGCAAAAATTGGATGCGGTGCTTCCATAGTCCACACCCGAACCGGTCCTGTCCGGTCTGTAGGGGTGGCCACTCGCCATAGTTAGTGTTGTTGTTTTTTTTTTTTTTTTTYTTTTTTTTTTTTTCTTTTTTCTTTTCTTGCTAAAGTAGTCTGCTTCAGCGGTGAATATTCAGAAATCTGTGAAACCCATCATACACCTTTCCCCTGCTCTTTGCATGTCATTACTCTATCCTGCCCTCCACATATTTCCTTCCTTCCTGTTGCCCCTACCTCCCCTGCCCCATACTCCTAGAGAACTCCGCATTCTATCCCTTACGCTCCACCCTCCCCTCCACTCCCTTTGCACTACTAGCAAATACATACGAATGAGCATCATTAAGACAATAGACGATATGAAGATCAGAAATGAAATGAACGGAAGTATGAAGATGAAGGACGGACACAAAGACTGTATAAGCTGAAAATCTGAAAGTGAAATGAATTTGAGTATGAAGCTCTGAAGAGATGCACTGGAGCATACCTTCCCTTTTACTCTGCCTCCTGAAATAACGTGCAAGTGGGCCGTGAAGGCACACGGGGATGTGGGCAGCTGCCGCTCGACCACAATTAACGTGGGCAGCCTTGTGCGTAAGAGGCACAGTAAAAGGGGAGCTGCAAGAACAATGAAAGGGGTACCCCAAGGACAACCAAAAAACTGTCTAATTATAAAATTGCTTTAATATGTTGGACATCTCAAAYGCTCTCGTTGTCTGCAATAGGACAAAGASTGCTTTGATTCTGAATCTATTCACCTGGGTGGAATTGAGGCTGTTGTGGTGAAAATCTAAAACACACACACACACATACACACACAGAGCACCGTGCCGTCTGCCCAGAGGAYGACAACYYTGCACCTGGTGTGGACATAGAAGTCCTGGCTATGGCATTTATGGGTAGGCGACTGCAATTCCAGCCTGCTMCGCAAAACAACATGCCAGGCAGGGATCCGGATATTGGGGCATATATCTTATATTGTCCAGGTCATTTCAGTGCTCTTAACTTTGCAGATAATTGATGGACCCTATGGGACAATGGCGGTAGGGTGCACACAGCGGGAAATATTAACTCTTTCTATCGCCAAGTGCTGGAGGATCACTCAGGCTGGCTCGTCCATCAGGAACAGTATGTCGATGAGCACTTGCAAGCACTGCACCCCTGGAGAGCAATCTGGCTGATACTACCACAAACAGTGAAAGGACCTCTCTAGAGGATGGTGGTTGTGCCCTGTGCCCTCCCGTTGTGTTGTCACACAGATGCAGTTCGGTTGGCATGTACACGGCATAGCCTCTGCTCTGAACGCGATGAAGGGATGGTCACTGCTAGCCTCTCACACGAAAACTGTGATCCCCTGTCCAGTGGTCATCCCCCGCAGCCCCTGATTACTTGCCCAGCATGCTGTTGTGGCCTTCATCTTCCATGCTTAAATAACTGTGCACGTCAGCCTTCCATACCAATGACATGTCAGCAGCATGCCATGTGTCGTCAATGCTACCAGGAAACTGTCATAGAAAGTATGTGACTTTACTGTGTGGACCATCCCCGGTGCCATCACCCTCCTTATCCTCTCCTAGCATGTCCCATATGCGGTGTTGCTCATACACCTATGGCAACTGCTCATGGATCTCCCACTTTCTTGCCAGACGAACGACAGACACAGCAGTCCGAGGAGGAAAATAGACTTTTATATGAACCACCGGCAGAGCAATGTGCTCATAGTTTATCACCACCAGGGCGAGCTGTTGCGTAACAAATCCTACAGCAGCTGAACGCCCTTGCTTTGAGCCGATCCTCCCTGTTGTTGTCTGCCCATAGAAAACAAATAAATACTGAGGAATCCCAAGAAAGATGCTTCATGCCGCTTTGTGATCACCCGCCGGAGATTCAACTATCATGTGGTTCACATGCCTTGTGCCGTGAGGATGATGAATGGATAGTCCATGCGAGTTTTTGCCTCCATACGCACGCCGACAGTCAGTACTGTACTCATGTACGACACCCTGACATGTCACGCCCAATTTGTAGCCGGGCTGGAACATCAATGCCTCTATAATTGCGGTCGACGTGCCTGTTTTCCTAGCATGCCGGAGCCACGTAGCCTGTGACATCTTTCTATGCCGGCCATTTGATGCAGCAACTATGACTGCGAAAATTGGATGGCGGTGCTTCCATAGTCCACACCGGAACCGGTCCTGTCCGGTCTGTAGGGGTGGCCACTTGCCGTAGAACAACAGTTTCGTCAAAACGGACATTTTATATTTTTGGAACGGAATTGAAACCCACTTATTTTGCCCTGAAAATGTTACCATTTTAGCTCCTTAGGGTCTGCCTTGGATGCACCTGAACTTGAGTAAAGTCCAAATGGATCCTCGGGAGATTAGCAAGGATAATTTTTGGGTCAAACAAGTGAGTTTCAATTTCGTTCAAAACATATAAATTGTCCGGTTTGACGAAATCGCTGTTCCGGGCATTAACTGCTCAACCAAACTTTTTTTTTTTTGGCAATCCTCTGCCATTCCAGAGTAGTCTATTCTAGCGGTGAATGTTTAGAATTATGTGAAGTTCGTCATACACCTCTCCCCTGCCCTTTGCATGTCATACTCTGTCCTGCCCTTCACATATTTCTTTCCCTTTGCGCCCCCCCCCCCCTGCCCCATACTCCTGTAGAACTCTGCCTCCTATCCCTTTCCCTCCACCCTCCCCTCCACTCCGTTTGTGCTACTAACAAATATATAGGAATGAGCATCGTTAAGAGAACAGACGATATGAAGATTCAAAATGAAATGAATGGAAGTATCAAGATGAAGGACAGACACAAAGACTAAGTATAAGCTGAAGATCTGGAGTGAAATGAACAGGAGTATGAAGGTTTGGACAGAAATGCACAAGAGCATACCCTCCGTTTTACTCTGCCTCTTGAAATAACATGCAAGTGGGCCATGAAGGCATATGGGGATGCGGGCAGCCGCCGCTCAACCACAATCAACCTGGGCAGCCTTGTACGAAGAGGCACAGTAAAAGGGGAGCTGCAAGAACAAATGGAAGGGGTACCCCAAGAACGACCACGAAACTGTCTAATTATGAAATTGCTTTAAAATGTTGGACTGTCTCATCTCAAATGCTCTCGTTGTCTGCAATAGGACAAAGACTGCTTTGATTCTGAATCTATTCATCTGGGTGGAATTGGGGCTGTTGTGGGGAAAATCTGTAACACACTTACAATCAGTTTTATGTATGTCTGTCTTCCCCCTGTTGTTTGTCTTTCCTCTTTGAATCCCTGTTGTTTGTCTTTCCTCGTCCCCTGTTGTTTCTCTTTCCTCTGAATCTTAAAAAGTACTTTTGTGTGCCTAACTGAGCATCTTTAAGTAGTGCCAAACAGTCAGTCATTCCTTGTYTGGAGTGCCTGCAGCACTCTTAGGGGGGCCGCTTGGTTCGGGATGTGTTGCCTGYGGGTGATGACGGATGCTCGTCAGAGTGTTCCCCTGGCTCAGTGGGTGGTGGGAACCAATAGTCTGCGGGGTTCAATCGTGATGTGAGTAGGTCATGTGCCGCTTTGCTCCGTGTTGGATGTGTCGAGTGCCTCGTCTGAGCTCCTCTGCTGCCTTGCGGCCCGTGTTTGTTGCTTCCGTGCATTGCAGGTTGGTTGCCTTGTTGCTGTTGCCTTGTGCTTCACTGCACGGTTGCCGAGCTGCTGGTCCGCTTGCCCTGTTGTCCCTTGCAGTCTGGTTGCCTTGTTTGTGTGGCCTTGTGCTTCACTACACGGTTGCCGTGTTGTACATCCGTCATCTGCTTACCGTGTCGTTCCTTGCAGTCGTTTTTTGGCGCTGTGCAGCCGTGTTGCCTCTACTGCGTTGCCTGGTGCTCCGCAGGGTTGCTGCCCTCTGCTGTGTTCCGCTTGGGGACAATCTGCCTTCAACAAGGGTCAAAGGGTTCATGACCCAGACCATCAAATACGGAGATTCCACAGATTGTCGAGGGTTGAGCCTCCTGATGAGTCGGTGCAACTCCGACGAAACAATCTTTCATCATCAGCTTTTAATTTATTT
Organism: Chara braunii; assembly: GCA_003427395.1. Lineage (NCBI taxonomy): Eukaryota > Viridiplantae > Streptophyta > Charophyceae > Charales > Characeae > Chara > Chara braunii. The sequence goes on from BFEA01000124.1 coordinate 2,979,751, forward strand.
TTTTCGGTCTTTGTTTCTTGCCTTGTGCTGTTTGTCTGCCCACCCTCCTCCCCTCTACCCTCCAGCCTGTCCTTTGCTGTGTTCTTTTCTTCTGGTCGCTTTGCTTTTTTTCGATACTTGTGGCCTCCCGCCTACCCCATGTGCTTCAGCCTATGTGCTGCCTCATTGTTTGTTCCACCTCTCGTGCCTCTAAGTTCATGTGCCGTGTTGTGGTTTGTCATGGTCCTATGGTGCTGGTTTCCTGCCCTTTGCCTCGCTGTCCTTTGCCTTTCCCCCATAATTCTTCTGTTGGTTTGTGAGGTGTTATTGCGTGTGTTCTGGGACTCCGAGGTGTTATTGCATGTGTTCTGGTCTGTCTGAAAATGGCGTCTGAAGCATTGATGCTACTCTCATCATTGGACATAGTCTTCCCCTACCTTCCACTGTTGGATGCATCGGTCCCATGTCGAATCCGTGTACTGAAGTTGAAGAGTAGATGCTGCTTGTAGAGTCCGGCTTGGAATTCCCTACCTTCCACTACTGGATACGTCTGTCCGGTGCCTATGAACTTTTTTGTCGGCTTTTCGCTGCGGGGAACGTCACTCCTGCTTTGCCTCTTATTCAAGGTGGGCCGACATGGTTTGTCAGAGCTGTGCCGGTATGAGTAATGATGTACTGTGTCTCACGTGCCGTGGAGGACAGACCTCTCAAACTCGCTCTTCAATCAGAGCATAACCACTACCTTCCCTTTCCCCAACCACATCAACAGACAAACTATGGGCTGCACACCTGCGCCCTCACGGTAAGGCAATTTGTAGGGGGAGGGGACTGGAGGCGAGGCACAGTAATTGGTCGAGTTGGCATGGTTCGTGATACTACTGGCTGACCCCTGGCCGGTATCGCCCACCTGCAGGCTGGGTGCAGCCCCTGGATGTTCCCTTGTTGGAGGCCTGAACATGGATGTGGGGGTTATGGGGACCCATGTAATAATGTATAATGAGAGTCCTAAGGCTTTTCAGTCAGGTTCGAGGGTTTATTGAATTGGTTGGGCTTCAACCACGACGGCCTCCGAGCTCTTTTTGCTGAGGGGGAGTAGAACTGTGCGCCAAGCTTTGGCGAAGTGCCAGCGTGACCTTTTTTTTTTTCCGTTTTGGCTGGTGCGGGCAGCCATTTTGCTCCGGTGGCGCCCAGCCTTTGAAGAATGCGGTATAGGTTACATTTTCTATTTAGACTTTGCCTGTGAAAGGCAGTGCTGGTTTAAAATAAGTAACCTTTTTTGTTTGTCAAGTGAATTAGGACCTTGCCACACCATCCTGGGGCTAAGGGTCTCACTCCACCACTCACCACAGTAACTGTTGCCTTTTGGTGACTAGTATCCTTGCTCCACTACTGACCAGGGCCGTCACGTCAGAAGTCACTTTTCACTTTCTGGTGACTCCGCCTAGGTGAATACTCACCATGACTCCCTCTTTTGGAGGTGGGGTTGTGGTCCCTCCTCTCCGTCGCCCACTCAAAGTGTTGACTAACTCACCATCCTGGCCGGTCCCCGCTGGGCCCGGTCGTGTCCCGCGGCCCGTGTGGTGATCTCAAGTTTGGTGAGTGGTGGAGCAATGCGGAGTTTTGGTGAGAAAATGCTCGTGCGAGTGTTTACTGTGTTGGTGAGAAATTGCCCGCAGTGCGTACTCACCGTGGGAAATCGAGTTTGGTGACTGGTGGAGCGATACCCTAAGTTCCGTTAGCAGTTGGCAGGAGCCTGTGCGTACTCAAAACCAAGTGTAAACCCCCACTCGTGGGACTCAGTCCCTGAGTCCGAGAAAAATGGTTAGGGTTGACCAGTGGGCGCCTTGACGATGCGTATGAAACAATAATTGTGATTTAAAGTGTGCATGGAATAGGTGGGTGAGTTGGGAGTTTTTGGATTGGATGGGTCTGGAGGCTCTCTCTTTGTAGGTCTATTGAAAGGTTAGCCACCAGCGTGCAGTCTGATGAGCAGTTAATCCCCTGGTTTGAGGGCAATCAATGCTGCTCGTCGGCTACAGTTCATAACTTGCTCCGCTCTCTGTAATTGGGATGCTGGACCCGGTTTCCAGCTGGTGCAGCTCCCCACCAATAGATCGGAGCCATCTATAACAAAAAAGAAAAAAAAAGAATAAAAAAGGGAGTGCTCGGGAACATTTAACCTCGTGGAACGTGAAATCCCGTTCAAGAGGCCCCGTGACACACTGTGCTCTCGAACCCGCGGTGCTTGTGGACCTCGGCACACACTGTGCTCCTGACCCGTGGCACTGGTGAACCGGCTGCTGGGTGGGCGGTTCAGAAGACTTTTTTTTTCTTTCTTGAAAGGCTAATTCTTTGAAGCCCAACCAATTCAATTACCTGTCAAATCTGGACAGGATGGCCTTTCAGGCCTTTTTTATTGTCATTATAGTATTACGGGGAACCCCATAACAGCCACATCCGTGCTCAAGCCTCCAACGAGGGAACATGTGGGAGCTGTACCCACCAGCAGGTGCGATACCTGCTACAGCAGGTGGGCGATACCGGCCAGGGGTCAGCCGGTAGCATCAGGACCGAGCTTCTTCGATGGGCCAGTCACTGTGCCTCCCCTCTGGTCCCCTCCCCTCCCCCTATGAACATCAGCAATCTCTTCTCTACTCAATACCACTCGGGGGGACCGACGGCATATCTCTAGGTGGCGGGCGCCAAGCTTGGCCAGGAAGGTGCGTGAGGCCAATGGGGATTGAACCCAAGGCCTCCTGAATGCCACTTGCGTGCCTTACCAACTGAGCTAGGACGCTGGATGGTTTGGAAGACTTAGTGGGGGCTTACACTTGGTTTTGAGAGCACGCTGTGCTCTCAAACCCGCGACGCTTGCGAAACTCGTCAGACACTGTGCTCCTGAACCGTAGCCCTTGTGAACCGGCTGCTGGGGAATTCCATTCTGCAGCACTTGTGAACCGGGTGCTGTCACATTCCGTTGTGCACAAAGGCTGCTTTCCGAGAGTGCACAGTCTGACAGATTCTGACGTAAGACTGCTTGTCCACCCCAACCGCCTCTTGAATTTCCGGCCAAAACCGTCTGTTGAGTTGCATGCCTGGCACACTGTCGAAGTCTGGGAGTACTCTCGAACTGGGCATCCTGACAACTCCCAAATTTTTTTGAAGTCCAGAACTTGAGAGTGCACAAAGGTCACTTTTTGAGAGTGCAGTGTGACGAATTCAGTCTGACATAAGACTGCCTTTTCTGCCCCAACTGCCTCTCAAATTCTGACCGGAAACCGTCAGTTGAGTTGCAGGTGGGTGCTCTGTCAAAGTTGGGCAATACTCTCGAACTGGGCATCCTGACTGACAACTTCAAAATTTTTTTGAAGTCTGGAGTTCGAGAGTGCGTCAAAGCCACTTTCCAAGAGCGCAGTGCRACAAAGTCAGACATARCACTGCTTGTCCACSSCAACCACCTCTSAAATTTCGGGTGGAAACCGTCCGCCTACGTGCATGCCTGCACTCTGTCGAAGTTCGGGAGTACTCTCAATCTGCGCATCCTGAAAAACTCCCTTTGGTTTTCGAAGTCCGGAACTTGAGAGTAGGTGCAGTGATGCCTGTTCGACGGATTTGGGAGTGGTGTGGTGAGGCCCTTAATTTTTGAGAGAGTGTTGGCAGTTGACGCAGGACGTGGTGACAGTCGGTAAATTCAGCGTGGCATGCGTAAGATGACGATGATGGTGATAATGGCGATCCATAACCATTTTATCTGCAGTGGCTGTGGCTGGGGGCGCCAAAAGTGTGCCTGTGTTTGTGCCCACTCTGCATTCTTGATGAGGGCATGCCATTGCCGGAAGAGGGATGGTGGAGGCGTCGGCTTTGGTCTCCTCTCTCGCCCTCGTTGCAGAACCCAGAAGTAGGGCAGAGGGCAGAAGGAAGCCTCACGAAAGAACCAGAAAAAAAGGGGCTGGTGGGGCAAGGGGGCAATTTTGTGAAAACCTGCCGCAGTTTCCTGAAGTCTTGAATGGAACCAGGAACGGGAGGAAGAAACAGACAATGAATGGAACCAGGAATGGGAGGAAGAAACAGACAATAGGGCAACTTCCCCCCGCTTCCGCTTCCTCCCGACCGTAGAGGGTAGGCTTGTTTGAAGGACAGCATTGCCAAACTCTCCTAGTAATATCTCGGCCGTCGCAACTATGAAGAGCACAGTGATGTGGGGTAGCGTGAATATCAGAAGTTGTATAGACGAAGAGCACTGTAACAGCGTGATGCATCACTTATGTGAATTTCAGAAATAGGCGGCGTCGTTGAATGCAGGCTTAAAACAATAAACTGATGATCACTCTCATTGCCATCCAATACGTTCCCCCTTTTTTTTTTTTTTTTTTTTTTTTTTGCCGCTTAACCTGGTCATCACATGTCTTTTCCCTCAGATCCTCTGGTATCTGTAATTCCGCCGTCCTGCAGCTTTATATTCGATGCTATTATTCGTGCTAACTGTATTGGTCTGCTGTGCTGACCCCTGCAGCTGATCCCAATCCTGGGGGGTTGCCTCCGAGTCTCAGAGAGGTATTTATCTATTGGGTGCGTACCTGGCCATCCTTTGCCTGTGCGAGAACCACAACAGTTTCTTCGGCTACCGTCTTCACCTGAATAAAACACCCGGTAATTATCGGTGTATCTGGGCTGAAAGTTGTGCCAAATACAGCTATAATGACCGGGCGTTATATTCGGGTGAAGACGGTAGTACTCTGAGTCAGAAGTCACCTTCCTGTTTCCCCAGAATCCCCAACTCACGCCCGATCACTTCCCAGACATTCTCGCATTTTTCTTTTTTTTTCCCCAAGTCATTTCACAGAGTCGAACTAGATTCCAAAACCAAAGCAAAAAAAAAAAGCTCAACGGAGTCTTCTTTCCCCTTTATTCTTCCAAGGCCGTTCTCTTGGCTGCGGTTTGTCAGGATGGTAGTTAGGGACAGTAGGAATCCCGTTGATCCATTTCTCTGTGTTTGCAGTTTTCAGGTATGAGAGGGGAAGGTGCTGTCTTCCAAAAGTAATCCACATGCCCAGCGTCCGGAAGTGTTTCTGTTTCCGCAAAACAGCAATCTAGTTTTGTTTCTCAAAGGGGGGGAGGGGGGGGGGGGGAAGGGAGGACTGCGCTGCTGGCGGCAAGGTATACTCTTGCAACTGTCCCCAAATACGTTGTACAGTAAATCCTGACAGCTACAGTCGTACTGGATTGATGGCCTACTGTCATCCCCCCCGAACATATAATGCATATGCTTTGTAAACGAATGCAACCCATAGGTTGCATTGTATTCATTTAATCCGCATATTATGCGTTATTTTCATGTTCACTTGAACAAGTTAGGCGGGCGTGGGAGGCCGGTACAGGCGGAGTACGCTCACTTTACGGCAGTGGCGGAGGGCCCTACCAAATGGCTTGTTACTTGGTCGGACTGCTGTGGAAGTGGGATCAGCGGCCTCTACTGGTAGCCTCACTCTACCATTGATCACACGCAGAAAAGAAAAAGGATTGTGGCTTGTTTCTTTCCATGTTCTAGCGGAAGATTCGTTCTCCTTTTCCACACTCGGTGAGTGGTGGAGCGAGGCGCATAGCATCTTTCTTGGCAGCAGCATGTTTCACCCTCCCGCTTTCTTGGCCTGTCAGAGCTTGTCAGACCAGGTGTGCTGTCCTGCGAACAGCAGAGCAGAGCAAAGCTCGCACGGACACACACACACACACACACACAAACACACACACACACACACACACACACAGAGAGAGAGAGAGAGAGAGAGAGAGAGAGAGAGAGAGNAGAGAGAGAGAGAGAGAGAGAGAGAGAGAGAGAGAGAGAGAGAGAGAGAGAGAGAGAGAGAGAGAGAGAGAGAGAGAGAGTGAGAGCTTGTCCAAATGTCAGTACTACCCCTGTAACTACACTTTTTTTCCGTTCTACCCCTCCTGGGATGCAGAAACACAGCACGAGATAGTTCGCATATGAAGAGCGACTTCAATGCAGATCTTCAACGGACAAACTCTCAGGCATACATCCATCATCAAGAGGATGCACAGAGCCCCAAAACAGTTCTCAGACTGGAAACTCCACGTTGGGTCATTACGAATGTTGTTTGTTATACTTTGGGAGTGTTGTCTTTGTGGATCGTTTTCTGTTTCTGCTCTTTAGTTGCAGTGAGGGTTTTGGGCACTTTGCATCACGCTACCTTGCTGCTGGCCTTTTCTGAACGAAAAGGTTTGTGCCATCGATGTTATCATTCTGACTCTTATCAAGAGAGGTGTATTGATGGGAGATGCCCCAAGAAAAAAAGATAGTAAAAATTACCCCCTGTCACTCTTTTTCGAATGAAAGGTTGGTGCCATCACTGTTTAACTTATCTTTCTGACTCTTATCCAGAGAGTCAGAGGTGTATTGGTGGGAGATGCCCCAGAAAGAGAGAGGAAAACTTACGCCCTTTGGTAAGTACTCCGATTAGATCGACAATCACTCAAATCTGGGTCTGAATCTGGGTCTGTATATTGGAAAGGAGCCGATCCAGCCACACGAGCAAAATAACAACAAACAAGCGCTGTAACAAGTGGACAAACAACGCTATGTATACATGGTATTATGCTACGAAAACAAGAATTGAACTGACTCAGAGCACATTGGGACACAGTCAACCTGATACGTGCGGACGGATCCCCACTGATCCTGACTGATCCTGACTGATCCAGACATATCTTGATGGTCTGGCTCCGTCTGGCTCCGTCTGGATGTCCTGATGTCTGGATGACATCTGAACTGCTCGGCTGCCCAGGTCTGGACTGGCCTGCTGTATGGATCCACAGTAGCCATGGTTTTATGGAGAGTACTAGCATGTATGGGCAAAGCTGTGGATGCAAGAGGCAATAACTTAAGGTCAATTCGGTTAAACACCCTTGGTAGACTGGAGGGAGTTTTCAGCAACTCAGGTACTACCGTTTTCACCCGAATAGAACGCCCGGTCATTATAGCTGCATTTGGCCCAACTTTCAGTCCCGATGCAGCGATAATGACTGGGTGTTCTATTCGGGTGAAGACAATAGGTCCTAAGCTCGGTAGGCTTAGTGACAGAAGACATGCTGGTACGGGACACAATCTCGTCTTGGTTGAAGTCAAGATAGGCGTGCCAAAAAAAACGAAAAAAAAAAAAAAAACGAAAAAAAAAAAAAAAACGAAAAAAAAAAGGTAGGTGTGCCTGTTACATGGTATAACGATCGTATCCTCTGAATGGTCATATGCCCTCCATGTGTATTCCGCCTTCAAGTTGAGGCAGAGCCGCAGAGGGGGTGATGCAAAGAGAGGCAGTGATACAAAGGGAGATTGGTGAGATTCATTTGAAACAATTTAAATAAAAAAATGTCAGGAACCGGGATGTGCACCTTGAGGCAGAGAGGGTGATGCAAAGAGGCAGCGATAAGAAGGGAGCTTGGCTGCCGGACCTCCTTGTGGTCCATACAAGCATATCATTAGATGCGCAGGTTGAGGTCCTCACTTGCTCGGCAATTGTCATCATGCTGCTCCGCATTGAGGGTGACTTCCGGTTTCACCCGAATTGAACGCACCGTCATTATAGCTGTATTTGACGCTACGGTCAGTCCAGATAGGGCAATAATTACCGTCTGTTCCATGCGGGTGAAGACGGTAGCCAGCCGACCAGCTGGAGAGTCTAGAGGCCCAGTAGAGGGTGCTTGGAAATGAGTGAGACTGCCTCCAGTAGCTGACCAGCTGGAGGAGGTGGAATAGGAGGTTGAAGAAGAAGGGTTTGGCTGTGGAGATGGGGGCGTTAGTGCCCACAGTCGGGCATGGGGAGGGGGAAAGCGATTATCATATCGTCTGAGTGAAAGAAGTAGGTAGAAGAAAGTATACCAACGAGCACAACGCACTTGTTACACCCATGAACTTTTAAAATACAGTCCCAAGTTCGAATCCAGATGTAATCAGATGAACAGAATAATACAATARTTATGAAAGAAGAATTACTTGGTGCCGGTCTCTTCGGTGATGATATCTCGAGCTCGCCCCCCTTTTTCTTTATTTATTTATTTTTATTTTTTTAAACAGGTCCTTATGATCCTGGCTCCATATCCATTCTGCAAGGCGTCAGTCGGCCGGTTCCTATTCCCCCGGCAAGTCGAAATAGCAGAATTACACCATTGCACACACACACTCCCCCTTCCGTGTGGCCGAAGGGTCCCTGATCAGCATTGATTACTCCACTGAATTGGAGGATTGACCGTCAGCTTGCCTTTCCCTGAGTCCCCTCCCAGATCCCTCTGTGGGAATCTGTCAATAAAACGAAAATGCTGAGATTACTGACAGATTCCGTGACAGTCCATCCTCCAATTCAGTCAGTTCTAATCTGTAAGGAAAACAGCCATTAGAACTGACGTAACCTGTCAGGAACATCTCATGTGGCTCTGATGGCAAGTTCTGGTGTGAATTCCTTCCTTGTCTCCTGGGCAGGAGCCGAATTGTGCCAGTCTTGCCATCTGATTTGTAATCCATGAATCTCGGCTATCTTTCCGTATCGTAGGCCAAATTATGCCAAATTCTCCTGAACTCTCTGAGACCAGCTCTTGCTGTTTCTCCGGATCCTGCTGGATCTGGAGTTTGACTGAAATTCTTCCATTGGCATCGGATCTCAGTCTCCATCAGAAGTCGCGTTGTTGCCCATATCTGTTCGCTCAGGTTGCTGGACTTGTCGATGGTTCTGCTGCACACCGTCTCCTTCCAAATGACCCGTAGTGCCACCGTCCTGATTATCCCGAACCAGATGCGTTCAGATTTTTTAAATTGAGCAGGGATGCTAGTTCATCGGAGTTAATTGGATCGGGTGTTCGGGAAGGGAGGAGGGGAAGAGGTGGTCCCAGAGTACTGAGGCTCTCTCGCCCACAAGTCAGTAGTGAATTTGCTGTTTATCAGACAGTGTATTAGATCCTCCTCCTGTTCGTTGTCTGAGCAGACTGAACATTATTCTGAACTATTTGGAAGGGTAAAATAGTTCATTGGCTTTTCTTTTTTTACGGCTGTGTATGTAGCCAAGAGTTCACTGGGAGGGGATTGTATGCGATCAGCCCATTGAAGTCGTCTGATTTTAACTGGGCTTATTGATTTGTATTTCCGCCAGGGTAACTCGGAGATTGGTTCCATTTTCTTTGTCCTAGCAATTTGGTCCATTTTTCTTTGATTACAGGCTCAGGGTCCTTTGGTTCCATTTTCTTTGTCCTAGTAATTTGGTCCATCTTTCTTTGATTACAGGCAACCTGTACCCCATTTTGACTGTGTACTGAGATATGTGCCTGGGGGTCTTGCAGATGCTGTTACTGTCTGAGGTCCAAGCCCATTCATCTGGGTCGAATTCTAGATGATCTTGAATTGCTGTGTCCACTTGGAATATAATCTCTGGCCAGATGCCCAGTACCCTTATTTTTTCGAAGCGTATACGAGTTCACGGTCTCTTCTTGTGGATCACTATCACGGATGGACAGGGTTCTGGGGTTGGTCCAATCTATTGGGAAGGAGGTGAAGACTCTTGCGAAGTCTGATGTAGGAGATCTGCGGTAGAATTGATAGGCTCTTTGTGGTACCGTTTCCTGGGTCAGTACTCCCCATTACCCTGGTTTCCAAAAGAAGTCCTCTTTTAATAGGTCCTTCCTTCCATCCGACCGGATTCTTCTTTTTTTTTTTTGAATTCTGAAAAAGGTAAAAGAAAGTATGATCCGCTGATTCCGCTCTACTGGTGCACAGAAAACTATCTGCTCAGAGTTTGCTTGATAGGAAACTTTTTCTTTTGATTTTTTTTTTTTTTTTCGAATAAATAAACTATCACATGGCAGGCCACATAGACCTGAGAAAACTATGATCTACTCTTCTGCTGAACCCTGTTATGTCTCCAAAGCTGACCACTTCATCCATTTTTCCCAAAATTTCGGTTTTGTTTGTGGGGCCAATGTGTTCTTGTACGTTATTGCAGGCCTAGGTAGAGTACCGCAAGTGTTGCGAGCTGTGCTCCTGGAAATGGATCAGGCCACAGAGAAAACAGAGTACATTGACATGGTAGATTCCCAGTACCTTTCTATCTCTTTCTCTCTCTTCTCTCTTTCTTCTTCTTCTCTCTCTCTCTCTCTCTCTCTCTCTCTCTCTCTCTCTCTCTCTCTCTCTCTCTCTCTNTCTCTCTCTCTCTCTCTCTCTCTCTCTCTCTCTCTCTCTCTCTCTCTCTCTCTCTCTCTCTCTCTCTCTCTCTCTCTCTCTCTCTCTTCTCTCTTTTCTCTCTTTTCCCTGTCTCCTCTGTTTCCTCTGTTTCCTCTGTTTCCTCTGTTTCCCTCTGTTTCCCTCTGTTTTTCTCTGTTTTCCTCTGTTTTCCTCTGTTTTGCTCTGTGTTCTCTGTTTGCTCTGTTTTGCTCTGTTTTGCTCTGTTTTGCTCTGTTTTGCTCTGTTTTGCTCTGTGTTGCTTGTTTTGCTCTGTTTTGCTCTGTTTTGCTCTGTTTTGCTCTGTTTTGCTCTGTTTTCTCTGTTTTCTCTGTTTTCTGAACTTTTCTCAGTTATTTTCACTCTGTTTTTTCACTCTGTTTAAAACCTCTACTGTGCCCGATCTATCATGAAAGACTTGGGTATTTTTCTCAGGTTTCTCAGTTTTTTCCCCTCTGTTTTTTCCCTTTGATCTATCATAAAAGACTTGGGTAGTTTACTGAAACTCAGCAGTAGAGCAGGATAATTACTCTCTGCTCCCTACTCCCTACTCCCCTCTACCAGTGTTCTAATCTGCTGTGAATGTGCTAAACCCTAAAAGCAAAGCTGGCATTGGTTTGACCTTCGCTCTTCTTACAGCAGACCTTGCCCAGTTGTTAAACCCATAATGAACTGTTGACATACAGACCTGTGTTCGAATCTGAATGGAATTATGGAACTTACCACTTAGATGAATGGGAATTGTGAAATGGAATGGGACTGTGGTCAGTTTGCCGACGAGATGATATCTCAAGACCACTGCTCGTTTTTTTTTTTTTTTTTTTAAGAACTGGGTGCAAGGAAAATAAGTAACAGCGAGATGACAAATCCAGATCACACCATCACATTGAAAGCCAAATAGTCACACCGTGTCCAGAGAGCAGCATTGCACTAATAATACACCAATGGAAGTTCGTAGCACTGAAAACCAATGTTCATGGAGAGCATACTCTCTCCTCCCAACACAAGAGTCCAGTTCCTTCACACTCCCACTTGGCGCTCAGCGCCCAGCCTACTCCTACACAGCTACTACAGACTACAAAAAGACAATGCAACTGTTGACATCAGCGGCAGCCCAAAGTACTTGAAGATGTCGCCCATGCAGACCATCACCAATACAAGGTACGTGCCCTCACATCATCATCATCATCATCATCCTTCACCTATTCCCTGACTACACCCACACCTGTCCYCTCTTTCACCCGAAGACCACCCCTGCGCTTCACTGTAGTCCAAGCCCACCAGCTATGGTGGCTGGGCTATGGCGCTGCCCTCAGCAGCGCCCTCCTACTCTGCACGACCGCACATGCTGCACCTCGCCTCTCAGCGCTAGCAGCAGCCTACGAGCATGATCTCCAGCAGCGCTGCCGCCAGCATGCGAGTGCCTGAATGAGGCTGCCTGGCCAGAGCTCTTTCCTTTATGGAAAAGAGCTGGCCAGCTCCCGCAGCCTGGCTGGGCTGGCCTGGGCCCAGAAGCTTCCGGAAGGCCCCAGGAGGCTGCCTGGATGCAGCAGCTACTGGGCTGCTGGGCCTCGTTCGGTTGGGCGCCCAACTGTCTCTGTATGAGGCTGCGAATCACACCCAGGGCCTGCATTCTTTGGAAAGGCCCGGTAGGCCATGGAAATGTCTTTGGTGCTCGGCCTGTGTTTCTTTCAACCAACTGGCGTGTCACAACTGCCTGGACCCCAAATATGAAATTGACAGTCGAGGGCCTCTTGCAAAAAGCCAGCCCCGCCTTCACTTAGGGCGGGCACCTCCGCCTTCACTTAGGGCGGGTAAGGCTGCAGACAGGGCCCCATAGGCCTACCGAGGACCCTGATCCTCGCATGGGTTCCACTTTTTTCTGGAAGGCAGTGATTGAGCGGAAGAGGACTACCATCTTCACCCGAATAGAACGCCTGGTAATTATTGCTGTATCCGGACTGAAAGTCACACCAAATACAGCTGTAATGACCGGGCGTTCTATTCGGGTGAAGACGATAGTTTACGATCAGTTTGCAATTGGCCAAGTGTACTGCAAAAGGAATGCCTACCCTGGTTCCAGGCAGGTGCAGCTCTCCACGAGTAGGTGGAGATGGCGCCTTTTAGCAATATGGTGGCAGACCCATAGATGGGGGGGTTATCCCTCAAGCTACAGGGTGGCAAGGTACCTCCTCCGATGATTTTTTTTTTGTCTTTTTTTTTCCTTTCCCCAAAGAATATTCAATATGAGTAATAAGTTCTAACCAATTGCTGCTGTTGTGAACTTGTGAAGAGGTTTAGGGTTTAGGGTTTTAGGGTTTAAATTTGGACCATTTCTGGATTTATGTGTGTCGTCCTTGCACAGGGGCCATGCTCATCTTCTCTGTATCGTTCCAGTTTTAAATGATGTCCCGAAGGACACTTGTGAATAAGAGCACCACCTGGTTAGTGCTGAAACTTGTGAAGAGATTCTTGCGCATTTTATCCCGCCGAGAATGGGGCTGTGTTCTCTACATGTCCGTTAAACCCGTTTGCTGTGTGCCTATTTGCACCATTTCTCAAGTTATGTGTGTCATCCGTGCACGGAGACCGTGCTAATCTATCTTCTCTGTATCGTTCAACATTTAACGGATGTCCTGTGAGGGGCAGTGCATGCCTGTTTTCTGTTTGTGAGATTCTTGCAAATTTACCCCGCCCTCCAGTATGAGGACCCATGTCAACCACTAGTGGCAGTACATGCGTTTTTTAAACGGCTGGGCTAACAGCAGGTAGTGGCTTAACATGGGGGAATAGGGGGTGCACATGGGAGAACTGTTGAGGTAGGGGCCTTGTGAGGTGAGAAAACGAAAAAAAAAAAAAAAGACCAGTCACTGTTCTCACATTGCAAGCTGAACACAAACATGGCATTATTCCCTCCCCTCAAAATTTGAGCTGTAGTTCGTGCTGAGCAAAATAATCCCAGCCCCCAGTACCTTCACCACACCTTGCCCACCCACATGTTTCAGTTTCCCAAATGCACTACACTCCAGCCTCTCTGCTTGGTTGTCTTTTGCCTTCTTTTTTTTTTTTTTTTTTTTCCCCTTTCTGTTTGTAATGGGAACATTATAAAATTGTCACCAGTATGACAGAGAGGAGTACCCGTCTCCCTCCACCACGCTCTCAAACACGTATGGGCCATGCTATCTTTCTTTCTCTGTATCGTTCCAATTTTATTTTTTTTAGCGTTTGGGGTCTAACTTTGACTTTGAGAGTTGTCTGACTCTGACTTTTTAAAAGTTTACCATTTCACCAGACGCTCAACTAAGGCCTCTTTTTTTTTTTTTTTCCCACTACGTAACTGGCGGTTTAAGGTGGACATTGATAGAAAAAGGAGCTTTTTTTCTTATTCTTATTTTTATTTTTAAGACGGAAATTGAGAGGGGCACAGTTGGTGATTGTGTGCATAACACATGCCATTGGGGAGTATGCATGGACTTCTATGACACAGATCACAGCCTTGGTGTGGACTATCCCACCAGCAGTGGGCATGCACATATGGGCCAGGTCACTTCATCATTTGCCTATACGAGAGCAACTGTGATCAAGCAAATTCGGCATGAACTGTCGGTGACGACATCTGCGCCCCTCTTTATCCGAACGGTGAGTTCACTGACGTCTTGTTTTTCTGACCTCTTTAAATAATATATAAAATATTTAATTTAATTCGAGGAATTATCCTGAACAGCAAAGCCCAACTTGAACTATGAAGAACGAAGGAATTCAAAGCGCGGGTTCTGCAAGGGGGGTTAGTTTGTTTCACTGCAGTCGAAGGAATTCACATGTTTTGAAAGTCCGAGCGTCGCTGCAGCAACTCTGCATGCCATTGGGTAGGTGGCTGTTGGGTTCACTTCCACTCATGCTACTCCCTGGCCTGAAGAAGAACCTTCATTAATCATATAGCTCAGACGAGCCGTGCCGTCCTGAAACCTGAAGCGGGGCAGAATTGGTGGGCTTACCTGAAGCAAGTGGGTTTGCTCAGATGTTGGAGTGGAGATGGCCAACCCTGGTGCTCTTTTTTTTTTTTTTCCCCACAAAGGGAGACGGCCTTGCAATGTCATTATCGAACTGACCAGCCCTATGTAATTCACAATTGTAGTATGTCACTCCTCTGCTTCCAGTGGAGTTCGAACTCAGCACCTGGTCTGTATTTCAACAGTTCAGTTCAGGGGTGTTTGTACCAACTGAGCTACTAGGGTAGTTAGTGCACCAACTCCTGGTGCTCTAGAGCACCAGGGGTTGAAGAGTTGCCACCGTTTTTTCGATTGAGAATAATCAAACGAAAAGAAAGGTTGGTGGAGAGTTGTCAAACCCCTCCTCCAGTTGATTTGGCGGTTTTGACCCCCCTCGTACCCCTGGAAACGATTTTCAATTTTTCAAACACAATGCGGCATCCAACATTGTCGTTCTGACGGTTCTGACGTATTTCACGGAGGCCTCCTCCGACACAGTCACAGTAGAGGGAAGAACCCTGGCTCAACAGATTTTTGATAACGCGTTAAACTTTCTGTTTGGATTGCTCGTCAATGACTGAATCGCTCTCCCTCGGCATTTTCTGGCCCGAAGAATGCGATTGGGAGACTCTGAGCTGGTTTGCAGAAGAGGAACGACGTACTTGGGAAATTGGAATGCTCATCAAGGCAGATGGGAATTGTTTGAGGAGCTGCATGATCTTCGTCTTGCTCTGCTTGTTATTGTTGTTGTTGTTGTTGTTGTTGTTGTTGTTGTTTTGACACCAGCTGCTACGCCCTTACAGGACTTCGGCATCGGAAAGAAAATGTGCAGCAAGTGTTGAGGAGAGGGATGGTATTCTTAGAGGCTTTTGGCGTGAGAGAGAACATCTGCAGCAAGCGTTGCAAGTTATTCCTGTTAATATGTGGATGTGGGTGATGGAAGGAAAAAGGGACACGTCTCCTCTCCCTGGCACATCGCTGAGAGTGCAACACGTGTCCCGTTCGAGACCGTCTTTGCCAGCTGGAATCACTCTTGTGCTCGGACAGAGAAGGCGGCAGATGACCTGTTAAGGAAATCGTTAATGGTTATAATTACGGTGTAGGGGTTCACGTCAAGCCTGTCTCCGCAGCGCTGAGGGTCTTGGACTTCCAGGAGCTTGTCTCTGTGGTGGTTCTTCAGAGCACAGGCAAAGCCGCAAACGGGACACATATCATTACCCTTCAAATTTCCTGTTGCTGCTACTGTGTATGGCCTGTGTTGTGACCCTCGAGATTGGTATGGGGATGAGCTGGAGGAATCCGGAGACAATCGTCAGCACCGGTTCAACTTTGCCTACTCCTTGTTGCTCCCGCCTGTTGACGTAGACTGGGACCTGTTCTCTACTCGGAAGCGTCCGAACTCTGCGTCAGCCAGACTGCATGGGCTCTCCTCAGTAAACTTTTGGCGATCAGGGTGATTACAAAATTTAATACATTGCCGATATCCAAGTACTCTGGGCAGTTGTGGCTAAGTGCGCAAATAGAAGTGCATGGTGCAATGCCAATACGGCGGTGTGAACATACAACAGGTTAACTTAGCGAAAGGAATCTGACAGTGTGGCTGCAAAAATTGAAGTGCACACAGCAAATTGAATGCGATTTTCTGAGAGATCGTCAAAGTTGTACATTAGGGTGTGTTTGCCGAGGGGGCCCCTCGGCATCAGGCTGTGGTTGACCTGTCCCTGTTCTGGAGTGTCTTGGGAGTGGTGGGATCGTAAAGATTCTTTGTACCCTACCCGACCACCAGTGGAGCCGACGGTTCAAAAGAGTCCTGTAGATCTCCCCCTCACACTCTTGGGGGTGCTGAATTCCTGATTACTTCTGCAGGTCAAGTGAACCTGGACGCAACCCAGAAACAGATGCGGAAATGGAGCAAGCACTACAATATAATCTGCAGGTCAAGTGAACCTGGACGCTACCCGGAAACTGATGCGGAAATGGAGCAAGCACTACAATAGAATACAGTTCATGGCAGAAATGGCGCAAACACTACAATGAAGTTGACCATCTGGGCAATCTCAGTTGGTACACCCATGAACTGTTGAAATATAGACGCAAGTTCGAATCTAGATGCTGCAATCAGATGAGCAGAGCAACATCATTCTGAAATACCTGGGGCTGGGGCTGGGGCTGGGGCTGGGGCTGGTCAGTTCGATGATGATATCTCAAGGCCATCTCCCTTTTTTCCCAAAAACAAAACGTTGCTAGCAGAGCTATCATAATCCATAATGTGGTGGTAGGAGCCATGATATCTGGTACAAAGCAGCATTAAGGAGTCTTCACAACAGGGACATGAGTCTACTGCGGCAACGACAGTAACTGTTACTGTGTGCATCCTATCTTAGAAAAAAATGAACACACAGACACATCCTGTATCAAGAGAGTGGCATGGGACCATGGCTAACTCAAGCCCATTCAATCTGGCAGGTGGCAGGTGTACTGGATCCTGAATGGCAGATTGCAGCCGTCGTGATCATAAATGGGTCATCAAGCTCCTCGTCAAGGACGGTCTTTGCTGGAAGGGCCTGGAGAACTTGCAAATCTATCAACTAGCCCCACAGAGCCACAACGACATCCTCACGGTAAGGGGAAGGTGGATATTGAAGCTCGACACGCCCCCTCCGCAGACCATGGCACAGTTATGAACTTATGACACAGTAACAAGGACGAATACATCACAGACTCCGACCTTTCCAAAAATGGATTCTGGCCTGCAAGTCCTCCCTTGAGATGGGACGAGAGATATCGACCACGGTACCCCTCCTTGGAAACCCTCACATTATGGGCACAGAGGGCCAATCTTTCGGAGCCCGGCCCAGCACGGGCCGCGCGGCACTTGGTTGTTGCAAGGCGTTGTGACCGTCGGCCAGACTGGAATACGGAGTGCAGAACATGGGAAAGGGCGAAACAGATACGTTCTAACAGATGATTCATTCTCATTGTGCACAGGTGCTGGGAAAAGGAGAACGAATCTTCAGCTGGAACATGGACAAAGCTACACTGCAGAAGCTCTAAGGGAGTAAACTGGAGAAAGAGAAAGTCGTTGAAATTACAGAAATTCAATGCTATACAACAGCTCTCAAGGGGTACAGGTTTTAATCAGTGGACCCTCTGTGGGTGTCAACGACTGGGTAATACAAAAATAAGAGTGGCCTTCCTCTTCCCCCCAAAATTTTCAGGGTATGGGTTCTCCCCAACGTACGAGTAGGGGAGCCGTTTGGTTGTTATTCAGTAAATCCTTCGAAGAGCGACCGTGCTCCACTCCCCCCTAGGCTTCTGTATTTACTGTCTGGAACCGATACCGTCAGTCACACACGAGGACGCAGAACACTCATCGCTCTTGTGCACGCAAGGTATAAGGTCCGGGACCTGCGAATGGTGCGCGATGCCTTCTGGCCCACTTTCACAGGCAGCAGACTAGCATGAAATCAAGAAGAGGTGCTCTTATCACCTCTTCTAGCGGAGGGATCGGTTATCAAAAAAAAAAAAAAAAGACACCGGAATTTTGTTACATCCATTCCCAACAATCAGACGGCGCTTTCACGGGCAGCAGACTAGCATGAAATCAAGACAGGGTGCTGTTATCACCTCTTCTAGCTGAGGGACCGGTTTACAAAAAAAAAAAAAAAAAAGACGCCAGAATTTTGTTACATCCATTCCCAACAATCAGACGGCACGAAAATAGCTCAGAACGTAAGTAACGTGGCCATCACTCGTATCGTTCGTTATGGATAATATGGAAATCCAGGTGCTCCTTCGTCAACTCCTTTACAGCAACAAATAAAATTGACACAGTGACTGCTGTAAGATCAGATCCAAACTGCAGTCTCGACAGAAAGGAAAAACTATAAAACGTTAAAAAAGACAATCCCTACAAAAAAGAAAACTTATGCAAAATTGACAGAATAATAAAAAATATTATTGTACAAGGAATTTGAAAGCCAATAGACTGTCGATCGGACCTTCTCTGGTGTGGATGATGAGGCCAACATGTGTTGGTGGGAATGGACTTGGGGCCAAGAGAACTGCAAGTACAGGACAGCTTCAGCAACCTTGTCGATTGCCCAGTGCTCATTCAAAGGAACACATCAATGACATGCTAAGGGAGCTGGATTGCAGTTGCCGTTTAATTAAAAAAAGAATTGTCAAAATTCGTTTTAAAATGCTTAAGGGTTGATTCCATGAGCAGAGATCATGGTTACCGTAGAGGAGTGCCACTAATCTAGCAACCCCACAGACTGCTCAGGGGGGGCAGCAGTGGGAGAAAGAGGTGGGTGTTCAGGAGATGCACAAAGTCAGCGTAGTGAGCACGAGGGTGAAGAATAGAAAGAGAAGAATCTGATGTACGTTTACGCCCAAGGTACCTTGATAGAGGCATTATTGAAATTCAGCCTGATTCAGTGGCAACGGAGGACAGCTCTGAACTTCAAGGGCAAAGTAGTAGCAAAAGGCTGAGGTCTCTCCTGATGACCAGGTGCGTGAAAACATTTGAATATCTCACTCCAGGAGGTGAGGGGCTGCAGTGGTTGCAAATCCCCTCAGCCTAACAGGCAAAACCTAATGTAAAGCGCTGCGACAGCAAGTTAGGCATGGGGGCCTACTGACAAGGGGTTGGATTGTAGATCCCCGGTCAGGGCGAACTGCTTCCGGGGTTCGAAAGATGCTAAGGATGGTTTTCGGCAAGAAAGTATCAGGAGACCATGCAGCACATTGTTATGGGATGCCAAATAGTGTCCAGATTATGGAGACGGTGGGATGCAGTGCGCAAGATGATCAAGGGTGGGTGGGAGTGGCCATGGTCCCGAAATGTGACTTTCCTGGGCCCAGATCCTATGATTCTATCTGGTGCCGGTGGTCTGGGAAGGGCAGAAACCAGTTAGGATCTCATACTTGTACATTGTCGATGTTTGCACCTGGGACGCATCACAGTAGGTTGGTTGCTGTAGACAGCCAGATGCACCTCGGTGTGGAGGGGGTGCGAATGGGAGAGGCAAAACTGCAAAGAAGCAACACAGTAACAAGTGGGAGCAAAGAGAGACTCTGAGAGAGAGAGAGAGAGAGAGAGAGAGAGAGAGAGAGAGAGGAGAGAGAGAGAGAGAGAGAGAGAGAGAGAGAGAGAGAGATCTTAGCAATAAAAAGGCGGTGGACAACCTCGGCGCTTTTGAAGTGCAAGTACAATGAAATGAGAAAGTCAAGTGGTCATTATTTATTGCGAGAGAGAGGAAACGTAAGAAGAAAGAAAAAGATGCTGAGTGAATTGTTGGTTGTTAATCGAGTCAATTGTTGTTTGTTGTTTTCCGTTGGAAAACTCTACATCGGCAAAAACAAAACAAGTTTGTGACACACCTATGCGAAAAAAACACCCCCCTACCAGCCAAAAAAAAAAAAAAAA
>BFEA01000124.1:3003924-3037710 GCA_003427395.1 Chara braunii
TTTTTGTCCTAAGGAAACAATCAAGGAATGGAAAAAAAATATATGTTTTTTTTTTTTTCAGGGCCTTTTAATATTTGTGTGTGAATGTGTGTGTGTGTGTGTGTGTGTGTGTGTGTGTGTGTTTGAATGTGTGTTTTGAAGCGAATTGCGAAGCAATTGAACAACCTGGCTGGGCCAGGAACAGTAAAGAACAACATTTTACACAAGTTGAACCAGTAAAGCATCATCCTAGATTGTCGACTGGGTCACCATCGTACACCTATTGCCATAGCTTGCAGATTTCTGACTACACCATGCCGTATACTATTCAACATACATGGGGAGAGGTAAGGAAGAAAGAGAAGGAAAGAGCAGAAAGAGAACCTTCTTCGATGAGACCGATCTCCAAATCGATGAAGGAGGGTGGCGCATCCCTGAAGCGCTTTTCTCCGTTTGCGCCAAACGGCTCATCAGAGGGTAAGATGGGCTACATTCTTAGGTAGGCCTTCTACATCAACTGGACCAATTACCAGTGGAGTAGGGGCGACCATAGTAGCATGGGAGAGATTTAGAGGATGGAGTGTGTATGGAGGGGTGAGAGCTTGAGAGGGGGTAGCAAAGTAGGCAAGATGTCGGAGGTTGGGAAGGTGGGAGGTAGACAGCAATGGCGTGATATTTTTAGCAAGGAATTATTTAATTTAGGGATCAAGGGAGCTTTGGGAGAAGGCATCAGTGGGTAAGGGGTGGAGGTTGGATGCATGTGAGTGACGTTTACCGCGTGTGTGTTGATCTATGCGTCAGTGACATGTCCGTCTGAGGTCGCTGCCGCCATCGTCGTTGGATTGCGTTGGCTCGGTATCCTGCAGTTAATGTGTATTTGCAGAGTAAGAGCGCAGTGCCAGGCCTCGACTATACCTTGGAAACGTTGTGTGTCTAGGTTTTGCCTTGCCGGTTGGTGAATGCAGTGGAAGGAAGAAGTTTGCGCAAGGTCTGTAGCAGTTGTCGTGGACAGCTAACGTAGAGTGAGGTACCGGAGTCTTGCTACCATGCCAGTTCCGTGAGCGCTTATCAAGGCATAGACATGCCGTACAAATGAGGATGAGTTCAGTGCTTTCATTGTGTATAAATGCCAGTGGTGTGTGTCGCGTAGGTCTGTGGGTTAGTAATTTGGGCGGGAGTTTATGGCGTTTTGCACGTCTTTACTGCCTGTGCGTTTTTCCTGTGTCCAATGCTGGTTGGGCGGGGTACTTCGTGCTATAGTATGTATGTGAGGTATGATAGGCCATCGACCTGCCAGGCAAGATTGGGGTTAGCATGTGTGTTTTCGCGGTTATTGTTCATACAGGGGGTCTGTAGCAGACAGTCTGTGCATATTGGCTAGGCGGGATTTTTTGTTTGCTAGTGGCTCGGTCCATTTTATAACGTTTTCGCAAACAGTCTTCTTGATATCTGTTTTTTTGTCCGGGTCATGGCGTGGTTTGCTGTATTCGAGCTAAACGTTAGTGTTTGCTCGTGCTTGCAGTTTGTTTTTCTTGGACCTTTTAACAGCCATTTCGTCAAAACGGACATATTATATTTTTTGAACGAAATCAAAACCGACTTTTTTTGCCAAAATCCGGTCAAATTTTTTGCTCCTGGTATCTGGTTTATGGTTGAGACCAGATACATGTAGGGGGTCCGATGTTCTGGGACGCTGGACCCCCAGAAGCAAAAAATTCCGATCGGATTTTGGCAAAAAAAGTCAGTTTTGATTTCGTTCAAAAAATATAATATGTCCGTTTTGACGAAATGACTGTTTTTTGTCGTTTATGAGTTTGAGTATTTTATTTACGTAAGGGGGTGCATCAGTTCATGATTTCAGACTTAGTGCCAGTGTACTTACCAGTAGCCGTTTTACTCCACGAGTTCTCATTGGTTCGTGTGAGGGGGGGTTTAACCTTTTCTATTTTTTTGGGGGTGGAGGCTTTTAATTGTTTTATTGGGGGTTGGCTTTCCAGTGAAAAGGTCTGTATTTGTTTCTCCTTGGGGAGATATTTTTTTGGAGGGGTGTGCTCTTGTGTGTATGCTAGTGTGCTATTTGCTACCCTGGGGTGTCTGTGTATGTTACTTTATGTGGGTTTTTTAAATCTGTGTTAGTTTCGTGTGTGTGTGTGTGTGTGTTTGATTTAGTGTGTGTGTGTGTGTGTGTTTATTTATTCTATTGATATGTATTTTTGGGTATATGTATATGTGTGTGTGTGTATGTCTGCGTGTGTGCGTGTGTGTCTATTTTATGATTATATTTTATAGGTCCGTATATATGAGTATACGTGTGTGTGTGTGTGTATGTATGTGTGTGTATAATTATTTATTTTTTCTTTTTTAATCTTTTATCTTTTATTTTTATGTTTTTTAAATTTTTATGGGTTTGTATATATGAATATTTGTTTATGTGTGTGTGTGTGTGTGTCCCTCCCATGTTCCCACGTTATGGGGTCCCGGAGGGGGCAGAGGTACGGATGACGACCCTGCCCCTCCGGGGGATCGCCATCCGTACCAGACATGCCTTTCGACAGTCTACACACACATGTTTTGGAGTAGAAGTTGGAGGTGTTGGAGTGTTGTGTTGGGGTTGCATGTGAAAGGTTGATATTGGGTAGTGTTGTTGAGAGTCATTCGGATTATGCCTTCGCACTTAGCTGGGTTGAATCCATTGGCTGCCATTGTTTTGATAAGGTTCATCAGGTCTTCTGCTGCTTGCTCTGGCGAGGATGTTATAGTCATGATGGTGATTGTCTGTGGGATGAGGATTTTGATTGATTGTAAAACAGGTCTATTTGAGTCGTATTTAATGAATTAGTTGGCAGGGAAATTAAGTTCTTTTCTTTTGTCAAACCTCGAGGTTTCGTATGTGCCCGATGTGTGATCCGTGATAGTGATGGTGGTGTTTAGGAAGGTACATTTGCTATTGCCAGGTAGGGTGCCTTCTGTCGTCTGTTCCTTGAGGGTTACAATGTTGAGCGGGTAGAAATAGTACTTACTTCTTTTGCTTTTAATTGCTGTGTTTGTGAAGTCCCTAATTCTGGGGTTGTTGATGCAGTTCAGATCATCAATGTATCTGAAACAGTTCTGGAACAGGGGAAGCACTTGCAAGTTGGGCGTTAGTCGTAGTTTTTTCATGAACTTGTATTCATACTGAAAGAAATATATGTTACACCACATGGGGGAGAAGCTAAGTCCCATTGGTATTCCCAGTGTTTGCTTCCAAGTAGCGCCTCCGAGTGTAGTGTACACATTCTTCATTAACCAATCATTCATTCTTCGGATGTCAGTTGCACTTAGTATCGTTGTATTGCTTTGTCTGAGGGATGTCC
Source organism: Chara braunii (assembly GCA_003427395.1). Classification (NCBI taxonomy): domain Eukaryota; kingdom Viridiplantae; phylum Streptophyta; class Charophyceae; order Charales; family Characeae; genus Chara; species Chara braunii. The sequence goes on from BFEA01000124.1 coordinate 3,007,257, forward strand.
AAGTTGCATCAATTTCAATTTCCGACCCGTTATCTTTGATGTAGCAAGCGATGTCGGTATTCCTTTCATATGTTTTCCCCGCCTCTTTAAATGCAAGCTCAATGAAGAAGTTGACCGCCGCAAGTAGGCCATCTTCTCAATCATCGGTTGGGATCGACTCATAGCATTTTGTGATGTGTGCAGTGTACAGATTGTGGATGTGTGTGGGTAGGTTGTATATGTAGTCCGATACTGAGTCGACTATCCACTAGAACGGGACTCTGACTCCAAATTCCTGTTCTGTTGACTGCGTGAGCATACCACAGTGAGTTTTGACCATCAGTGTCATCTTCCTTAGTGTGGCAACACAGATATCTGCAAGTGGGGAGAACATTACGTCTGCCGCGTTTGTCAACCATCTAATGTCATTTTTATGTTTTTTATATGTTGTCATAAGGTAGGGTAAGTCTGTATTTTTGATAGGTGCGTAGGGAAAGTTTGTTTCGATCTGGCAACGAATTGTTCTAGTTAGTTCGCTTATTGTGCATTCACAAGGTGTAAATTCTGTTCCTGTGAGTCTGCGTAGGGCGATATACCTAATGAGGTTAATGCAGGTGAATGTAGGGGTGTTTGGTGCCTTGTCAGCGCCTGATATGTAGAAGTGCTGTGTTAGAAAATCAATCTCATTTTTAGTGCTTGGTTTTTCGAGATCAAACTTAATTGGTCTGTGGAAGCTTGCACAATTTTTATTTATGATATGTGTAAGTTGTTTTTGTGCTGTCGTAAGTTGTTCATCTGATATGATTGTGCTCTCTTAATTGATTAGTTCGACGGTTTTTTGTAGGGCCATTTTGCATTCTTTCCTGATCTCATTTTGATTGTAAGGTTTGAGTGGGATGTGGTTGAGTCCTTTTTCAACCTGATTCCTTAATTCTAGGTTCCGTATTATGTTTGTATCTAGGGTGATGACGTGTGGTTGGAGTGCGTCATCTCCGCAAATTTTGATGAATTTCTCGTATCTGTGGTGTTGGCAGAAGCAGGTTTGGTCCTGTTGTGCGTACCATTGGGTGAGATCGAATTTCTTGAAAACAGCTGCGGGTTTGTACAACTGTTTGGCAAGGTGGTTGTCGTAAGTCCATCCGAAGGTTATATTCTATAGTCTTTCTGTTGTGAGTGGGTTGTGTTAATGGAGTATATTTGTGAATAGGTTTTTAATTTTTATTCTTTCCGTGATTTTGTTTTTGTAGTGTAGGTGGACGATCTTCCTGCAGGGTTCCGCAACCCTTCTCCAGCCTCTTCGTCCATCTTCCATGACATGTAGGTTGTTGACCTGTTCAGGTAACACAGACATAACGGTATTTGTAAGTATGTTTTTTTTGGAGAATTTTTTTGTCGTAACAGTTGCAGGTTCGAATTGGACTCAATCAGTACTATCTAGTCTAGGGTTTAGGGTTTATGTCAGGGTCATACATCTGTGGTTCTATTTATTTGTTATCTTAGATAGTGTTCTGCTAAAAATAGCAAGGTAAGTAGGTGTTTTTTTTTTTTTTTTGTATATTCTATCACAGTTGCAAGGTAGTTGGCAGGATTTTATTTGGGTTTTGGGTGGGAACAAGCGGAGGGGATGGAGCAGTAAGAGGGGGGTGCAAAGGCAACGGTGTTTTGTATCGATGCGGTAGTCTTAAATTAAATAATGGAAACCAATTAATATATATATATATATATATATATATATATATATATATATATATATATATATATATATATAATATTTGAGTCTCTGTAATACTGCAAGTGCTTGTACTTGGCTTGCCTCACGAGTACTGTGGCTTCTGCAATCAACATGGTACCCATCAAAGAACAATGTGCAGTGGTCACACTGTCTAAGTGGGCTGTCGTCTGAGTACCTGAGTTTCTCATATGAGAAACTTAACAATCTTGTAACAAAAAAACAGGGGTGCTGCAATCGGAATGCTATGTAGGGCAGCTGATCGAGCACCAGGGTCTATAAATTACTATTGCTAATCATCAATAGTATCCTGCAGTCTACAGATTAGAGAGCGCTAGTCTATCACTATCGTAGTCGTTGCGCAAATCCCTTCTGATGGTTTTGAGGTGCGAGGAACCGTCGTCGTTGCCAGTGTTGACCTCGCTGTTAGCTTCAGTCCCTCATCCAACGAGGGATTTTTCAACATCGAAATTCTTGAAGATGTGGCTGAAGGTGCTGACCGCTCTGACTGGTGTATCTGGAGAGGGTGATCCGACATTGATGGCAGTCTGTCGTCTGGCACCGTCTTCGATATCTTGGTCTGGGACATGGATGATTTGGACCCGTGGCGGCTGTGTAACCACCGCCTGTGCTTGTCGCCCGCTGATCTGACTGCGTGTGGGTAACCAGCGGAGATTGCCAGCAAGTCGGATTGCTGAACCGATCTGTAGGGATGCATGGGGGGAAGAGAGCGCTGCAGGGGGTCGTGTGCCAGGCAATTGGTTTGGTGGCTGGAGGAGCGGTGCTGACGTGGGGGTGTTGTGTGTGGGTGCAAGGACGCTGGTGATGAATTGTTGGGCTTGCAAGTGCTGGTTGGTGTTTGCATGGTTTCTGTTCCTACGCTGCCTTGTGTTGCCACGCCGTGCTGCATTGTGGTTTGGTCTACGTGGCCCGCTGTTCTTTCTTGCTTTTTTCTGTGGGCGAGTGTTTGTGTCGCAGTGTTGCAGTGTGGTGTGGTTAGGATGGGGATTTGATGCTGTGTTATAGTTGTGAAGCGGCAGATGCTGTATGGGGTGGTTTTGCGTGTGGGGAGATGGTGCAGGTGTGTGGGTCATAGTTGCTCTGGGGAGTGGGGTCGTAGCCTGTGTAGCCGGTGCATGTTGTGGGGCTGTCGTGTAGCTGTGCTGCGGGTTGTGCAGGGCCGGTGTCGTGGCTGTCGGAGGGGTTCTCGTGGTTGTGCCATGTGCAGTGCTTGTGGCAGGTGCGGTAGAGGCACTGTTGCCTGAGACCGGCGTGAATGGTAGCGGTGTCTGTCTTGTTCTACTCCTGTGCGCTATGTCTGGCTCTGCTGCTAAGGCACTCCTTCCGCTGCCTCCAGCCGCAACCGGTGTCTTGACAGGGGCATCGGGGATCATGATGCCCGCGAATCTGCTTGCGAACGGAACATTCTTCAGAGCTGGATGGTCAGTAAGCCCTTCGACAGTGGTCATATTGTTGTTGATGAGTCTGTCGAGGAGGTCTCTCATTATCTGCCTCATGTGCAGGAAGGTGACTTGTGCCAGGACTGGTCCCTTCCATTCTGTCTCCAACTTCTGTTGGAAATCAAGCATGCGTGTCACATCTGTTGGCGTCACAGGGTCGAAGAAGTCCAAGTTGGCGATGTAGTACCATATCATGTGGTCAAACCAAGTAATGGTCTTGCCACAGTTCTTCTCATAGGTGCACTTGAGATATGGTCGGCCGATGTTCCACATCTTCTTGACCTCTTCTAATGTCTGTGGGACTCTAGCGAAGCCTTTCAGTGCAAGGATAGGCTTGGAGACAGCACACTTGGTTCTGTCTAGAATGGCCAGTATGGGGAAGTCTCCATCAAAGGGTGGTCTATTGGTTGGGTAATGCAGTGAGAAGTTGTGTGCCGCTTGTTTGCATGCCTCAACATCAGCATAAGAAAGGTTGGCAAGTGCCTTGTATCCTTCAATCGAGATAGGTGTGGTGTAGTTGAAGGAGTCTAGGTGCCATAGCTTGTGTGCGACATGCTTGCTATTCTTTTCTACACAGGTGTCAGAAGCAATCGGTAGAAAGTGGCTATCTTGTGCAAACTTGTGCACCTTCCCTGTAATCGTGGTGGAGGCATTGGCGGTCACAGAGTTGAGTCTTCGTTCGTGCTGTTTCTCTAGATAGTCTATCTCGGCCTGTGACAGTCCAATCCGTTGTCTACGTGCCTGTCTTCTGACATTCACCTCAGTTGAGATATCGATATCTCCAACGTCATTCAAGTGATCTGAGCAGTACCCAAACTTATCTAACATCGTCGTCTCTCCTTTGGCTATAACTCTGTTAAGCTCCCTATTGTGTATCCGATTCCTGCTAAGGATGACTGCCACATTGAGCGCATAAGCTTCAATGAGTCGGTGTATCTTCTCTGGCTCAGTTTCGTACTTAGCACTGATGACCGCCCAGTCACTGAAGGTGAGTGTCTCAATCAGGCTGGTTGGCTGTGTAGCTGTGTGGAATCTGTGGAGGATCTCTTGTGGGAACGTCATCATAATCAGCTGAGAGTGGACAATTGGTGGTTGCGAGCTGGCGAATGGAGCTACGATAGGTGCCAGGCACGCATGCCACCCACGGTTGATGATCTCCTGGTCCTGCACATATCAACATAGGCGTGGTTGGATAGTTAGCTATGGTTGGCGTTGTTATAAGTTGGTAAGCAGCTAGGTGCGTTGTCATGTATTTAGTAGGGAGGGTCTTTGTAGGGACTCACCATTATGTGGGGCCATAGGTTCCTTTTGTTGTCTTCATATTTCTCAATAACGCCCTACAAGAATCAAGGGGAATCAGAATTAATTGGCTTGTTTTCTATAGCCGGGGATGTAGTCATGGGTAGGTAGGGATTAGCGAGGGTTTTACTGCAACAGGAGTGGGGGGAGCGGGATAAAAAAAAAGATTTTAAAGTAATTTATTCATGTATTATTATTTTTCATGGTATTGTGTCAAATTTGTTTTTTTTTTTTTTGGGGGGGGGAATCAATTAATTTTTCTGTTTCCGTCTGATTGCGGCTTCCTATAGGGGGTTGTGCGCATTTGGGTCTTTTTCGTTTCTTATTGTTGTTTTTCTTGTTGTTTTATTTATATGTGGTGCAGTATGATGTATTTAGTCGTTTCTGCGGTTTGTAGGGGTATCTTGTTCTTTTAGTTTAGTTTATTCTGTAGTAGATTCAATCACTGTTCTGGGCCGTTGTTTTTTTGAAGGGTCGTGTCTCTTCGTGTGTCTTAAGCTCATGGTGTGCGAGGGTCGGTCCGACTACTGGTTGTCGCCTGTCATCCAGGTTTTTGGGTATTAGTTGTCTCGTCGCTTTCTTAGTGGGGGGATGAAAATCAATAATTATTTTGTTCTCTTTATAATATTTAATTTTACTATTTAAGCATGCTAAGCCTCTGTTTGTCCATGTAGCGGAGTTCTGTACCGGCGCACTTCTTCATTGTTGTTGCTATCACCTTTATTGCGCAATCGGTGTCAAGGCCATGCGTAATTGCTGCCGTGCTAATTCAAGTTGAGAGTTCTGTCTGCCATGTCAGTTTCCTTTGTTCCGCGGGGGCATATCGCGGGCCACGTCGTCATGGCCTTGGAGATGTGTGACCTTCGGGATTATCGCTTGGGTCGTGAGTTCGAGTTTACGAGTGCGGTAGATAGGCACGAGATTCGACATTATGACATGCCAGGGAGGAGTTGGTGTTACGCTTGGCAGCTGGTTTGGGTTATGATAAGGAGTATTTACGCGAGGTTATTGTGTACGTGACGAAGGTGGGTGCCGACGTTCCAAATGTTCATGTTGGTGCCAGTGAGGATATCGTCGAGTCTATGGTGCGTCTGGTGACTACAGCACTGCTTCGGGAGCATGGCGATTACCTATCGTCTATTGTGGAGTGGGATGCGAATTTGGATGCGCCCTTGGGGGGACGTGCTTATATGCGTGGTATACTACAGTTGTAATGCGTGGTGTGTGTAAATTTGCTTATTAGGAGCATGGCGATACGTATGCTAACCGGGCAGGAAATGTCATGATTGGGCTGTTTCGCTGCATATAGGACCTGCAGTGCTTCTTCAAGGTCACAAGTATGCTTTTGCTATCTTCATACTGCGTGGGGGGCGACTATGAATGCCCCATTGGAGGATCGTGTTAACATGCTCTGCAGATTGCTCTGAGTATTCTTAAGTGGTCATTGGTGGTGGAACTGGGAATGAGGTGATATCATGGTTTCGTGGCAGGTTATGCCATCAGAGGGGTGTTCTGTGTGGTGCTACCGAAGTGGTTCCGCGGAGTCATGTATGATCTCGCCATCTTGCTTCCTTCGTGGTTGTGGCCTAGGTGACGAGTATGGCTACGTCATTGGGGGATTGTGTTGATGCGCGTGGGGTGGTGCGGAATTTTTGTGAGTGATCTACGAGTCGGCTATTAGTGGTGATCTTTTGCTACCACTCGAGGTTATGTTATCGTCGGAGAGCTTATATGTAGAAATACTGTTTGATTTTGTAAAGGCAAGGTCATATCTGCTTCTGCGACCCTAATCACTACATAGCTTTGTGCTGGGATTACGGCTACTATAGATTTTCTAACCGACATTGTATGAGTAGGGGTGTGTATCGTTTAGACTTACGTTTTGGGTCCTTACATATAAATCTTGTATGTGATCGAGAATGAGTGAACAGTGATCTGTGCACAACAATTTCTGGTGATTTTATCTTTTATTGCTATTTTTTATTTTTTATTTTTTATTTTTTATTTTTTATTTTTTGTATCAGGGTGTGATTTGTAGGTAGGCACCGTAGCTGGCGCTTCCATCTGTGTTGTGTTCTGGATACTAGTGTAGTCAAGCGGTTGTCATGTCACACGTGGTTAACCAGGGGTGTTATTTTCGCCGAATTTTGCACCGAATTGCACTGAAACTGTCATATTGTGCTGATTTTTTGCTTTTTTTCTTGTTTTTCTTTATGTGTTATATATATGTGCTTTAGGGTACGTTATGTGTGCAGTTTTGACATGTTTGGATCAATAATGAAAAAGTTGGCATTTTGTTGAATTCGTTGGACGCTTCATTTTGACTTGGACAGTGTCTTTGTGTTAGGGTTTCCTTTTTTGCCTGTTTCTTTTTTTGGCCCGTTTTCTTTTTCATTCTTTTTGGCTTGTTTCCTTTTTTGATGTTTGCACTATGGTCTCATATCGTTTGTTTTTAAAAATTTTGATGAAATTTGCACAGCAATTGCTAACGAAAACGGTGAATATTTGGGCCCCCGTTAACCGTCTCTCTGTCATGTGAGTTGGTAATTGCTTCCGTTTGAATGTATGTGTAACCCTCATCGTATTCGATCTTGGTGAACGATCGCGTGTATCATGTGACCAATCTTTCTTGTATTTGGTGTTATCCATATGAAGCTAACAGATGCAACCATCTGTGTTGTGTCCTGAAAACTATTGTGGTCAATCCGTCGTTACATGAGTTAAACAATCACTTGTTTCGAGTTTATGTGTACTTCTAGGTGTGTTCATCATATAAAGACTGATCGTGTGTATCTTGTGAATGACCTTCGTACTGCACATTTTGCTTAGTACTTATCACTTGTTGTCTTGTGAGATGGTAGTGCCATATTTTTAGGAAAATTATGCGTGTGTGTGTATGATCTCGCGGACAACTATGGGAGTCTATGCATTGAGTTTCTAACCTGGTAGTGCCATATTTTTCGGAAGATTGCGCATGTGTATGTCTGATCTTGCAATTCAATCACGGGGAATTCATGAATCGCGTTTCTTAATGGTTTTATTTTAGTATTTGGAATGTACGCGCAGTTGATATGAGAAAAACTAATTTTTTTTTTCCGGTTTTATCGAGAGGGGTAGTCGTGGCTGTGGGATATGCATGTGTGTGAGACCTGAGTGGATAACGGCCTACACTATTCTACCAGGCAGGGGGAAGTCTATAATCTGTTAATTAGGTGTATACTGCGGCCTCTTCGTACGTACAAGTGGGTTTTACAATAGTAAGCCTTTCTGTGGATCTTAGTTTTGGGTCCACGATCTTCCTTGCTACCCAGTGCGAATTATTTTACTACTTTATACGACGACCAAGGGCAGGTTTATCTTCGGTACGCAAGTGGGGAAGAGAAAAACATGTCCTTCGTATGTTACATCCTATCTTTTTACTTTTTGTGCATGGAGAATTCGTATGCGCGCAAATGAAATGGTGTCGTCTTTGGGTGGCATAAGGCAGCGCTGGGCGAGTGGTGGTTGATAGTAAACAAAGATTGTGGGATTGTGTATAAGCTTGTCTATATATATGCTATGTGTGAGTTAGGCGGGGGTATATTTAAGCGGTGTGGTGTGTGTGGGTAGGGAAGTATTGTATGCGTAATTCCGGTGATATAAGATAGGTGGAGGGCGGGGTGGGGGTGGGGAGTAAACAAGAGTAAAGAAGGTGACTGCTGGGGGACTATTGGTGGGGAGTGAAGTTCGTTGTGCGTTAGCTACTTCGGCTGTGTATCCCAGGTTTTACCACGACCAACTAGTAGATCGAAATTAGTTGTGTCGAGTGCGTAGCCGTTTTATGCGTACTGTCACGTGGGGAGTCTACGCACACCATTGTATCAGGGCTCAAAAGTCGGTGTGTGTTTTGCAGCAAATTGCGAAGCATTGTCGACTGGGTCACCATCGTACACCTATTGCCATAGCTCGCAGATTTCTGACTACACCATAATGTATACTATTCAGCATACATGGGGAGAGGTAAGGAAGAAAGAGAAGGAGAGAGCAGAAAGAGAACCTTCTTCGATGGGACCGATCTCCAAATCGATGAAGGAGGGTGGCGCATCCCTGAAGCGCTTTTCGCCGTTTGCGCCAAACGGCTCATCAGAGGGTAAGATGGGCTACATTCTTAGGTAGGCCTTCTACATCAACTGGACCAATTACCAGTGGAGTAGGGGCGACCATAGTAGCATGGGAAAGATTTAGAGGATGGAGTGTGTATGGAGGGGTGAGAGCTTGAGAGGGGGTAGCAGAGTAGGCACGGTGTCAGAGGTTGGGAAGGTGGGAGGTAGACGACAGTGGCGTGATATTTTTAGCAAGGAATTATTAAATTTAGGGATCAAGGGAGCTTTGGGAGAAGGCATCAGTGGGTAAGGGGTGGAGGCTGGAGGCATGTGAGTGACGTTTACCGCGTGTGCGTTGATCTCTGCGTCAGTGACATGTCTGTCTGAGGTCGCTGCTGCCATCGTCGTTGGATTGCGTTGGCTCGGTATCCTGCAGTTAATGTGTATTTGCAGAGTAAGGGCGCAGTGTCAGGCCTCAGCTATACCTTGGACACGTTGTGTGTCTGGGTTTTGCTTTGCCGGCTGGTGAATGCAGTGCAAGGAAGAATTTTGCGCAGGGTCTGTAGCAGTTGCTGCGGACAGCTAACGCAGAGTGAGGTACCGGAGTCTTGCTACCATACCGGTTCCGTGAGCGCTTGTCAAGGCATAGACATGCTGTACAAATGAGGATGAGTTCAGTGCTTTCATTGTGTATAAATGCCAGTGGTGTGTGTTGCGTAGGTCTGTGGGTTAGTAATTTGGGTGGGAGTTTATGGCGTTTTGCACGTCTTTACTGCCTGCGCGTTTTTCTTGTGTCCAATGTTGGTTGGGGGGGTACTTCGTGCTATATATGTATGTGAGGTATGATAGGCCATCGACCTGCCAGGCTAGATTGGGGTTAGCATGTGTGTTTTCGCGGTTATTGTTCATACAGGGGGTCTGTAGCAGATAGTGTGTGCATATTGGCTAGGCGGGATTTTTTGTTTGCTAGTGGCTCGGTCCATTTTATAACATTTTCGCAGACAGTTTTCTTGATATCTGTTTTTTTGTCTGGGTCATGGCGTGGTTTGCTGTATTCGAGCTAAACGTTAGTGTGTGCTCGTGCTTGCAGTTTGTTTTTCTTGGACCTTTTGTCGTTTATGAGTTTGCGTATTTTATTTACGTAAGGGGGTGTATCGGTTCATGATTTCAGACTTCGTGCCAGTGTACTTACCAGTAGCCGTTTTACTCCACGAGTTCTCATTGGTTCGTGTGAGGGGGGGTTTAACCTTTTCTATTTTTTTGGGGGTGGAGGCTTTTAATTGTTTTATTGGGGGTTGGCTTTCCAGTGCAAAGGCCTGTATTTGGTTCTCCTTGGGGAGATATTTTTTTGGGGGGGTGTGCTCTTGTGTGTATGCTAGTATGCTATTTGCTACCCGGGGGTGTCTGTGTATGTACCTTTATGTGGGTTTGTAAATCTGTGTTAGTTTCGTGTGTGTGTCACAGTGTGTGTGTGTGTTTGATTTAGTGTGTGTGTGTGTGTGTTTATTTATTGTATTGATCTGTATTTTTGGGTATATGTATATGTGTGTGTGTGTGTATGAGTGTGTGCGTGTGTGTCTATTTTATAATTATATTTTATAGGTCCGTATATATGAGTATACGTGTGTATGTGTGTGTGTGTATGTGTGTGTGTGTATGTATGTGTGTGTATTAATTATTTATTTTTTATTTTTGAATCTTTTATCTTTTATTTTTTATTTATTTTTTTAATTTTATGGGTTTGTATATATGAATACGTGTTTATGTGTGTGTGTGTGTGTGTGTGTGTGTGTGCGTGCGTGCGTGTGTGTGTGTGTGCGCGCGTGGTGGGTGGCGGGGGGGTGGGGCGACCCCTCCCCCACTACTCAATCAATCAATCAATCAATCAAGGGAAAAAAAAAGCAAAATCGAATGAATCTTCCGCTAGAACATGGATATATACAATACTTCGTGTGTGTGTGTGTGGGCCTGTTGGGGTTGGGGGGGCGACCCCGCCCCCACCAATCAATCAATCAATCAACCAATCAATCAATCAATCAATCAACCAATCAATCAATCAATCAATCAACCAATCAATCAATCAATCAACCAATCAATCAATCAATCAATCAATCAATCAATCAGCCAATCAATCAATCAAATCAATCAACAAAAGAAAAAAAAAGCGAAACCGAATGAATCAATCTATCGATCAATCAATCAACCAATCAATCAATCAATTAATCAATCAATCAAAGGCGGGGTGGGGCGACCCCNCCCCCCCCCCAAAAAAAAATATATATATATTTTATTTTATTTTTTTGAGGGGGTGGGGCTCGGGTTGTGCCGCCCCATGGCGCTTCCCAAATCCCAAACCCCCCTCCCCACTGGCCGCTATGCGGCCGCAAAGCCGCGCGGCCGTGCGGATACTTCCGTTGGGTCGCGGCCTAGGCCGCGGCTGCAGACTTGTCTGCGGATGGCCGCGGCCGAGGGGGATTCGTAGGAGGCAAGCGATATGTGACCAACTGAAGGGAGTGGGGGGCAAAACATGGCCCGAAGTCATTTGCATCCAGGAAACGCATCTAATGGACAAGCCAGAACATCAGCGGACCCATAAAACAGTTTGGCCCCATCAGGCGTATAGTTTGCACGCAAAGTCACCAGGTTCAGCCGGGGTAGCCATATGGATCCCGCCAAAATCCCGGGTAGAAGTGGTCAATTGGGTGGCAGACGAGGAACAAGGGAGGTGGGTGTCGATTCTAGGGATGCTTGAGATCGAACTAATCAGCATCCTTTGCGTATACGCCCCCAACACATCGACGGATAGGGCACGTTTTTTCGCCCACCTGCAAACTCTCGGGCCACAAGGGGTCCCGCTGATAGTCGTCGATGACTTCAATGTATCACCAGATAGATGGATGGATAGATGGGGATCTCGTGACCATTGTCCGAGTTACGTAGAAGACGACGAAAGGATATTAGGCTACTTTTGTGAAACCCTGAATCTGGTAGACGCATATAGACACTTGCACCCAACTGAGAAAACGTACATGTGCTTTCGTACCAATGAGCACTCTCGTCATTCCAAGTCACGAATAGACTTAATCCTACTCTCACGGGAAATTGTGAATTCCTTGCAACTAACCACTATCTTCCCACAAAGTCCCCACCCAGGCCTGGACCACCGCCTATGCGGAGCCATCTTCTTCTAAACGACCGGATCAAGGTCCTGGTTTTTACAAGTTAAATACATCCCTACTCAAGGACAAGCTGTTTCCGAGTCACACATACATTCGTGATGTTTGAATTTTCTGGAGAGAGCAAAAACACTTCTTCGATTCGGAAGTCCAATGGTTTACTAATGGACTTTTCTTCCTAGCTAGGAAATGTAAAGAATATTCGAAGTTGTTAGCAGGCCAACGACATGCATAGGAAATAGAGGTTCACAGAAGACTCCACAACCTGGTTAACCAGGACAACTCCAATGATCATATTCTGGACATTCAAAATTTACAAGACCAGCTTCTTCATCTAGCACAACACAGATGACAATAAATTAGGATCCGAGGAAAACTAACAAAATGGATAACTGAAGGTACAATGAACTCCCAATTTTTTAGTCTGGCTTCCATGAAAGCACACCAAACAACTATTGAGGTCTTTTTGGACCCAGTCACCGATGAATTAGCCACTTCCACAGCCCATTGCGTAAGGATCGCCAAATCCTATTACAAGGACCTCTTTTCCTCCCACATTCCCCAATAGCAGGATGCAAACCGCCTTAGAGAGCTGGAAGACTTCCTCCGTCCGATGGAGGGCCGCCTCACCCCGATACAGAAAGAGCAGTTGGATCGTCAGATCGCCAAAGATGAGATATGAACGACCCTCATACAAATGGAGCAAGAGAAGACCCCAGGCTTAGACGGCCTCCCCAAAGAGTCTTGGGAAACCATGTGGCCTTCTCTAAGCGATGATCTAATGAATTTTTGTAGGGCAGTGTGGGATTCCGGAGAGCTGGGGGAATTAGTAGGACAAGGGGTGTTATCATTGCTTCATAAAAAAAGGGACAAGATGAACATCCGGAATTACCGACCCATCACTCTTTTGACAGTGGTTTACAAAATGTTGTCTAAAGCATTGACCAACCGAATGATTAGGGTAATTGAGGATATCATCCATCCTGCCCAGACCGACTTTATGTGCAATCGTAACATCCAAGAAAACATACTCTTGGTCAACGAGATGATTAGCTTGGCCCACCAGACTAAAAATAACGCCGTGCTCATCTTCATTGACTTCAAAAGAACCTATGATCATGTGGACTGGACTTTCTTAGATATGTGCCTGGGGCGGTTAAATTTCGGCAACAATTTTCGGAGGTGGGTCTGTATTCTGCACTAAATGCAACTACGTCCGTTCAAATCAATGGGAGTATAGCTCCAGAGATTAGACTGCAACGGTCAGTCAGACAAGGGGACCCTATCGCCCCCTTCCTATTCATCATTATAATGGAAGCGTTAGCAACCAACCTCCGACAGAGCAAGAACTTAAAGATAATTTAGGTAGACGGTATTCCTGAGGACGCAGTCCCAGTTTGCTCACTATTCGCAGACGATCTAACAATAATGGCCGACGCCACGAATCAGAACATGGAGGAGATATGTAGGTTAATGAATTTTTTCTGCTCCTTCTCGGATATGGCCGTCAACTGGATGCATCTAGAATCCCCAAACAAGGCGGCCGCCCCCCGGAAGGTGACCACATCACCTGGATGGATCTAGAATCCCCAATCAAAATTCTGGGGGTAAAAATGGCAGTCAAAGGTAAACCCCCGGAAAATGATGGTTGGTTATCAGCCCCGGCTTGCGCCAAACTCTCCCAATGGAACCATCAACATACATCACTTTTTGGGCGGGCCTTGGTGATAAACGATGTAGTCCTAGCTTCCCTTTGGTACACATCGGTACTATGGCCTTTGAGCCTAGGGGCCCTGAAGATCTTAAAGAGAAAGGTAGCAGCCTATCTATGGAGAGGGGATAGTGAGAACCCCCATGCTATCAGTCGAGTGGCATGGGACTCTGTCACTCAACCCAAGGCCAAAGGAGGACTTGGCATTATAGACCCCCTCACCCAATCCCAGGCGCTTAGCTTACAATGGGTGGTACGTTTGATATTCGAGAAGGAACTCGTATGGAGACCACTAGCACTGAGGTAAATCGCCCGCCTGGCCCCGAAGGCCTCTCAGTCCGTTCACCCCCTCCAATGGTTGGACAACCGCTACTTGAGGGTGCCACGGCGCCCTCGAGGAGGGGAGGGACGGAGAGACAACTTCTGGCCTCGCCTGTTAAAAATTTGGAGAAAACTTCCCCCTCCGAATCGCCCGCCCCCGGATAGATGGGAGGAAGTAGCGAGGCAACCCCTCTTCGGAAACCAATGGATTACTAACGAACGTGGTCATATTTTTTGCAGTACGGATGCCCCGTGGAAAGGTTGGGTAAAAAATGGGGTAACTCGAGTGGGCGATCTTTGGGATGGGGAGAGGAAGGATTGGAAGTCCGCGGAAAAAATGAGGGAGGTTTTGAGATATTGTCATAATATCGAATCAGCTCTGGAAGTCATAACAGAGGCCCTCCCGATAGGATGGTGGCTCATTCTTCGCAGGGGCCCGGAGGTGAAGGAAGGAGATTAGATGGCCAGGGAAGGGAGGGATGATAAGGTGGGGCTGGTTCATTTAGTCCGCCTGAACGAGGGGCTGATCGAGTGGTATGAGTAACCGTATAACATAAAAAGAGACGGTACATTGGAAGGGAGCGGGGACCCCTTCCAATTAACTCACAAGAAAGATCTAAACCGAATCAGGGTCATAGAAAATGGAGACCACCAGCGGGCTTTTCTTCCTGGTACTACCATAGAAAATCTCCCAATAGACCCTTTGGAATGGATCTGGTACCCAGACACATGACATAACCCAAGACACCCCAATCTGAAACCCAAAATGTTGTCCAGTCTCATGGTGAAGGCAACATATAAAATCATCAGAACTAAGCGGTGCCTTTTAAGATACAGTGATCGGTAGATGGCAGAGGCACCTTAATGTGGAGAGACACCTTCTCACACCGATTTGATGGTTCAGCGATACCAAGTGCAGTCCTGCAAAAATCTCATCTTTACAGTGGCAGATCTTGCATTGGTGTTTACCCACCAATGACTGGCTGATCGATCATTCGTCTTTAGAGCAACAAGACCGCGCGCTCCCCTGGTGCTCTCGTTGCCTTTTGGGATTCCCAACCAGAAAGAGACCAGAGACAGTAGAACATATATTCCTGCAATGCCCGTCAGCAGTCCTGACTTGGCGATGGTGGGATAGGGTGTGGCAACAAATGGTCCCAGAGCATCCATGGTCGTGGGAATGGCGGGCCATCCTCATGGGTCACTACCCACCCTTTCATCTATCATGTAGAACGATCTTGTGGATCCTGTGGTGGCAACGCTGTGTCCTTACTTTAGACAAGGTGCGGATTAAAGGGGAAGAGAGGTTGGAGCAACTCAAAACGCATTTCCAACTGGAACTCTCGCACAGGTGGAGGACAACTAAACAATCACTGGACATCCTCCATAGAGCCAGAGACATCCGTGAACGATTAATACAGTTTTCCAGGGATTTGCTGGGCGGGGATCAGGAGGGGTGGGTAGCGGAGGTTTGCTGGACAGGGGACTGGGATGGGGATGATGGTAGGGAGGACCGACATGGAGAGGAGGAAGTCCCAAGGGACTACCACCTGAGATTTAAGGAGTGGTTGTGGATAGATTCAGGCATCCCCATGAGACCGGCAGAGGATTTTCCAGACCCCTTCCGTCCACACCCGGGATCTCTCGAAACACGCCTGTAATCCCCTGCCCATTGATACCCTTTTTTTTTTTTTTTTTTTTTTTTTTCCCACCCTTTTTTCGTCTGGGTAGTGTTTGTGCTTGGGTGGTGCTTTGTTAGACCGGGACTGAGGGTTTTTTTTTTCCCACCGTGTGGGAGTGTGACATTAGGGTAGGAGCGAGGGAGGTCAGTGTTGAAAGGCAGGTGTTCTGGGGGCATGGCAGGGAGACGGTAGGGATAACCACTGGTGCCCCCCAGTGGCTCCTCCCAGTACCCTGATCAGGTACGAGGTTGGGGAAGGAGAAGAGGACCATCAGCTCTAGGTTCCAGGTTTCGGGTCATGCTCACACCTGCTCAGTCAATCCTCTGGTTCCCAGAGCAATCARTGCTGGCARGCATCCTCTAGACACCATCCAGTTTTTTCTATGCATCATTCTGTATCAATTTCTGTATGGGACGCTGGACCCGTTTTCCAGCAGGTGATGCTCCCCACCAATAGATGGAGCCTCTCCCCAGGTGCTAGCAATGTCTGCGCTAAACAGCATCACTGGCACTGGTGGGTCTGTTTAAAAAAAAAAAAAAAAAAAAAAGTCTATTTGATAACCCCTTATTTGTGATGGTAATGGTAGCCCTTTCATGGCTACAGATGGGTCTGGGAATTTGGTCGGGCTTGGATAGAGAAGGGGATCACAAGAGTAAAACAGTTGTGGGACGAAAACACAGAGGATTGCGTTTCGTACGAGCAACTGAGATCAAGAATGCCACGCCTGCATAATGTAGCAGGCAACAGGGAGAAAATCCTCAATGCTCTTCCTAGCGAATGGGCAGACAAACTGAAGGTAAACACAGAACACACAATAGGAACATGGGTTGCCTCGGACGAACAGTCGGACGTTTTCTGGAAAGTCACAGGTCCACGGGTGGATCAGGGCTGGAAGATAGAGGAATGGCAACTACAGAGGACAAGTATGAAACAGGGACAGTTAAGGTTGATCCAGGACAAAACGGTGCACACGGCTGTGGGTATGCAGATGAAATTTGGGTATGGTGGGGGCAAATGTGGGATGCCTGGTGTGATGGGACTTTCCCATGGTCAGACGACTGGCTGCTGTATGCCACTATGCCATCGGAGACTATGAAATACAAGGACGGTTGGAGGTATGCTGCTTTGGTATGCAGAGGGGTGATCCTTCAGACCATCTGGCGAGCTAGAAAATCCAAGGTTTTTAGGGGGGAAACGGTGACACTACAGCAACAGCAGAACCAAATCCGGAGTGAAATTCGTTGGGTGATTGTGGCAGACTGGAAAGTATGCTGAGGCAGAAAGGGGAAAGGTCGGCCCTGGTTTCTGCGTACCTGGGCACTAAATACACAGAAGATTAAAGTTTATCAGTCCGAAAAGTAGGTGTTATCAGGGGATTTTTTACAGTAGAAAGTGGCTTTCCATCAAAGACAATAATTTTTTACTGTAGAACGTGGCTTTCCATCAAAGATAATAGTTTTTTACAGTAGAAAGTGGCTTTCCATCAAAGATAATCATTTTGCTTTCTACAAATTGAATGTGTACGGTAGACCTGAGAGGATCGTTAAGTTGGTTTTTCATAATTACTCCAGGTTTGCAACTCCTTTTTGGTGCTTAAAGTTCAATTTTTGGAAACATTTTCGCTTAGGAAGGGAACACTGGACCCATTTTCCAGCAGTCTCGGATCTTCCTTTTGGTACCTATAAGTAAATTCAGGGATAAATGGTTGGAAAGTAGGCAAGGGACGCTGGACCCTGTTTCCAGCTGGTTCTATCTTTTCCGGGTTGAATTGTGAGGTCCCCGGCCTCCTTTCTATTATTCGAAATGAAATGATACTCTTTCCAAAAAATAAAAATAAAAAAAATCTGATCCGTGGCCCGACAGTGGCCCATGGGGTTACCTGAAAAGAAAAGAGACAAGAAAACAATTAACGGACCCCCAAAACAAAAAGGGAAATTTTGATATGCCCCTGAAAGTTTCATTTATTTGCGGCCTGCCCCTCTGACAGCCGGTTTACCCTGTAGTGCCCCTGGGGCCGCTGAACTTTCCTTCAGGCCCCTGTCAGTGAGGACCACAACTTTTCAGCATGGCCCTGACAGTGCGGGCACTTGCGAGTGTTCCTCTGGCCCTGGAAATTTGGAGCCAGTACCGTTGGGGGCATATTGAACATATTTCAGGCCCAAACAACACCAGGTTTGTTTGGGGGGAAGAGAGGGGAGCAACCTAGTTAAGTCTACCGTCAGGAGGACACGCCGCAAATAAATCGAACTGTGAGGGGCATATCCAAAATTTTCCGAAGAAAAATGATACAAAAGGAGAGGGAAAAAAAAGAACTGATACAAGGACCAACGGGACGAGCTCAGTTGGTACACGCATGAGCTGTTGAAAATTGGCCTGAGTCCACTCCAGATAAACTATATACAATTCATTACCTAGGGTCGGTCAGTTCGACAGTAATACTCAGTCGTCGCCCTTTAAGGAAAGAGAGGAAGGAGAAGAGGTGAAGAAGAAAAGAAAAAAAAAGAAAAAAGCGCGCGCACACACACACACACACACACACGCGCGCACACATACACATACACACACACACACACGCACACGCAAAGACACACGCGCGCTTGCGCACACACACACACACACACACACGCACGCACACACGCACACACACACACAGAGAGAGAGAGAGAGAGAGAGAGAGAGAGAGAGAGAGAGAGAGAGAGAGAGAGAGAGGGTATCTCGATGCTTCAGAGAACTGACCATCAAATTAAGAGGAAGAGCAACGAGATTACAGTTCGTGAAAACATCTACGGCAAACAGCCCATACGTGTCCGCAGCCTACAGACAGTCATTGGGCATACAAACAAACAAACAAACAAACATATTATTCAGGGGGTAGAACAACCATACGAAGCTTTTATCTCCTCATTCGCAGATTTCCCATCTGAAGCCCAGAAGAGCTAGCTGTCCGTTACTCCATTTGACGCAGAATGCTGAATGTTGTTATCTAGCCAGCCGAGGGGCAGTTGCTTCCACTTAAAACCAAAAAAGAGAAAGTGTCTAAAAAAGAACACATAAAAGATCGAGAGGATGGAGGACGGTAAACCACGTGACTTCTGCACAATATTCCAATCCATGATTCTATTTTAATACCGACTAGCGCCGGTTCCTTCGTAACACTGCAAAGCTCCGGCCAAGGCCCACCGCACCGTCTGATTGTCCTTCGCTCCGTTTGCGGAAGGGAAGAGAGAGCAGAAATTAAATGGAGGGGGACGGAGAAAGAGAGAGCGGAGCGTGCATTAGCTGCCCTTAACCTTACTTATTGTATCCATCAGGATTTCGTTTCAGTTCGTGATCTGTCTGTCAAGGCAGTGAGAGCAACACCGAAACCAAAACCATCCCCGACTTCGGCAGCGGCATTTCCGCCTGAGGAATCCGCAGTAAGCACACTGGCACGCACAGTTTTTGCGACTGGACGCTGCAGTTGTCGTGGCAATGCATTGCACTTGTCCGGCGATGTGGGCCTGGGGTGTGATCTCCTCGCATGCTAGCTGCCAACGTTGCCTCGAACCCCAGACTTGTCGTTAACGGGACGGTATTTCTCCACCGGAGTTCTACTGCGATGACGATGACGACCCGGCAACGGGTACGTGTCAGACTCGTGGGTTAGCCGGTGACTTCCATGACGCTGCCAGCCAGAAACGTGTAACAGCTCAGAAACTGACGAGAAAAAAGAAACTCAGATCTGCTGTGATTTAGACTTGAGGGAGAGGCCAGATCACACGAGCGCATGAACCGCGATTAGAGCGAGCGAGAGAGAGAGAGAGAGAGAGAGAGAGAGAGAGAGAGAGAGAGAGAGAGAGAGAGAGAGAGAGAGAGAGAGAGAGAGAGAGAGAGAGAGAGGTCGCAGAACGACGATGGCAAGAGGGAAGAAGGGCAGAAATATTGCGATGCGGCGGTAAATGAGACTCTGCTCAGACAGCCGACACTGGACTTACTCGAGGAAACCGTCGGTTCGTTGCCTCTTTGGTGCTGACATTTGCCGAGTCCGCCTGCCAACTGCAATGAATAAGCAAGAGCCACGTGTTACCCGAAAAAGCTCCGATCGTCGTTCGTTAAAATCGAAGGATGCGGAGACGATTAGCATGGCCCCTGCGAAGAGGATGACAACCACACATCGAATGAGAATTCGAAAGGGCAAAGGAAGAGCTCTGGTGAAGGGAACGAAAAACTTTAAGAGAGAAGAAGAGCTTAATTCTGCTCCTGGATAGAGGAGAGTAATCCAGCGTCGAGGAGAGGCCTACGAACGAACGCACAGGAGGAGAAAAGACGAGGGATTCAGCAAGGACAAGCCGTTTTAACTAAGCGCAGTGGGCATGTATGTCATTCAGAGCATAGTCGTACTCATGTTGGGACTCTCCTCGACGCATCTGGCCGCATTCCCAGCCAGATTCAGGGGACAACGTTGCAGGGTAAGCGTGCGAACGTTTGATGACGGATCAGGTAAGACCCGGTGAACCAATCAACGACCTGAGTATGCATATATTGTTATAATCTTATAGACTTATACAATATTAATATGAATTATAATATTTTTTAGTGCAGTACTCGAATGTCCGCATACCATGTGCAGTACTACCGGCACTTGCGGACGAGGTGGATAAGAATCGTACCTCCCGCCCCTCGTGCGCTTGGCCTCTGAACAGGATCTGTCCACGTGTCTGTCTCTCGACCACTGAAAACGCACCACCAAGCGCCTCCGAGTCAGCGATGTCCGCAATCATCCCGTTCCCGCTTCAACGTTTCACAGGCCAGCTCAGACGACGTGCTCCGTCCCGCGGCGATCTGCTGGCGGCCATTCGAAGCGACGAGACGACGGAGACGCAGCAAGTTACCAGCAGCCTCAGGCGGAGCAGCAGCCACCTCAGGCGGAGCAGCCAGCCGGAGGCGGGAGAGGAGAAAGGAGGAAAGTTAGAAGGGGGAATACTAGGCGGACCGCCCCTGATCCATTCGATACAGTCGACCCCGGTGGAGCCGAGGGAAGTCAGTCTTCACATTCGGGTCAGTCTTCCCCCCCCGTCAGGGAGTCGGACAGTCGACCCCGTCGGGAGTGTCGATCGAAGCCAGTGGCCCTCGCGATGCCCTGTCCTTAGTGTTCTCCTCGCTCCAGACCAGCGCATGCGCAGTTATTAAATATTAGAGACGGAGACGAGGCTCCTGGAAGTGTGGCGAGCGGTTGACGGCTTCGAGTGAACCAGAGGAGGTTTACGAGAGGAGGGAATACGGTGTACTGCGAGGTCACGAATCCTCACACTGCGCAGTTGGGAAAAACAAAACCGGGCTTGCTGGACATTCCAGCCCGGTTTTGTTTTGTCGCCACCCGCGTGAAAACGCCAAAAAGATTCTGAAGAAAGAAAAGAAAGAAAGAAAAAAAAGAAGGGGGATTTTGGGTCATTGCTGCACTGGGCCATTGCCGCACTGGATCATTGCTGCACTAAGGGGCTCGCCACACCACTATTGAAAACGCCAAAAAGATTCTGAAGAAAGAAAAGAAAGAAAGAAAAAAAAGAAGGSGGATTTTGGGTCATTGCTGCACTGGGCCATTGCTGCACTGGATCATTGCTGCACTGGATCATTGCTGCACTAAGGGGCTCGCCACACCACTATTGAATCGCGTTTTTTTTCGATAGGTGTCCGAAAAATTCGATAGTTGGGCATTCGATAGAAAACCCCCCTTTCGCCAGACTGCACTATCGAATAGGTGGGGTATAGAATGTTTTCCGTTCTGGGTCGCTTTCGACTGTCTGTCGTTTGTGTGCGGGTCCTGTCATCTAGCGCGTGTGTGGGCGGTTTTTCCATAGTCCAGAATGTGGGCTATCGAAGAGAAGGCGATTGCAGCGGGACATGCACATTTGGTTGGATAGGGCTATCGAATTCCGATGTCTGACACCTATCGAAGACTTTCAAAGCTGTAATTTTCGATAGCTGTAATTTTCGATAGGCTGTGTGGCTATGCGAAACTCACGAAAATTCATGTAGGCCCTAACTCTACAAAAGCAGACTCTACAACTATCGAGGGTACAAAAAGACAGCCCAAAGTCTCCGTTTGTCTGCCCAGACTCAAGGTTCACTCTCCAGATTTGGAGCAAATCCGTGGTTCCTTGGAAGGTCTATCCGCATAACGGATTTTGCAGGCTGGGCACTCTCCGGCGTCGGAGAGTACAATTTTTTTGTGGTTTCTGACAGCTCTCCGAATTTCTTTCGGGGTTCTAAAGTAGAGTTAGGGCATACTCCCACGGGGACCAAATGAACCAAAATCCCAAAATTTGAGGCATTTTTGTGGTCACATGGGGTTGGCCCTGTACCCAAATGCCTCAAATCGTGCGAGGGTACCCTTTTTGAGACCACCTCCAGAGGTGGTCTCAAGTGACCAAACGCTTTTTTCGTTTCCTTTCCTCAATTTGTAGAAAATCGTAGAAGAATAAGACAACCAGCCGAAGTTGTTTTTCTTTTCTTTTTTCTTCTTTTTCTTTTCTTTGGTGTCCCCTCGTGTGACCACACGACCTTGCCCTGAGTGCAAAGTGTCAGGGTTGCGAAGTCCGCACGTGTGACCACACAGGGACCAAATGACTCAAATAACCGTACCCTTAGGGCATACTCACACGGGGACCAAAAGAACCAAAAATTTGAGGCATCTGGGTACGGTTATTTGGGTCATTTGGTCCCTGTGTGGTCACACGTGCGGACTTTGCAACCCTGACACTTTGCACTCAGGGCAAGGTCGTGTGGTCACACGAGGGGACACCAAAGAAAAGAAAAAGGAAAAAAAGAAAAAAGAAAAGAAAAACAACTTGGGCTGGTTGTCTTATTCTTCTACGATTTTCTACAAATTGAGGAAAGGAAACGAAAAAAGCGTTTGGTCATTTGAGACCACCTCTGGAGGTGGTCTCAAAAAGGGTACCCTCGCGGCCTCGCAGGCCTCTGACATTTGGTCACGATTTGAGGCATTTGGGTACAGGGCCAACCCCGTGTGACCACAAAAATGCCTCAAAGTTTGGGATTTTGGTTCATTTAGTCCCCGTGTGAGTATGCCCTTAGTGCAGCGATGCATAACTCTCCGAATTTTCGCGAAGTAGAGTAGTGCAGCGAGACCCAGGGCCTCGCCAGACGGCACAACTAACGAAACGAAACGACCACCAGAGTCGTGAGGCCTCGCGAAGCTCTGATCTACCGTTTCGCTTCGTTTTTTGCCTCACCGCCCCACAGCACAAACGAAACCTCTTGCGACAACGCCCTAGCGAGAGTAGTGCGGGATTTGTTTAGCTACGGTCCAAATTTGTGGACGCTACAGTCCAAGTTCTTGGATGGACTTCGGTTGGAGCTATGCAGCACACTCGTGAGATTTCCCAGCTCCTCCAGCCTACCAGCGGAGGACCTACGAGTTCGCAAGGGCTGCAGGCAGGGAGGAGTCGGCACACTCGTGAGACCTCGCGAACTTCGAGGCTGACAGCATTCACGAGTTTTTTCTGACACAGTTCGTGTGGGTGCTATGGGGCGACGTACTTCACGAAAGTCGTTTTTTTTTTCGTTTCTTGCACCGCGAGGCCCCCAGAATCAAGAGTACTGGTGAGAGTGGCCCTTGCTCCACTTTATGCAAGCTGCAACTTAACAAAAAAAAAAGAAAAAAAGAAAAAAACAGAATCAAGAGTACTGGTGCGAGTGGACATCGCCACACCACTCTCGAAATGTGCAAAATGAGAATGAAATTTCCGCTAGAACATGGCCAGATGCACCGGACACATTTTTGTCTTTTTCACATTTCGAGAGTGGTGTGGCGACGCCCAGTGGCCCTCGCTCCAATTTATGCAAGCTGCAACTTAAAAAAAAAAAGAGAAAAAAAAAGGAAAAAAAAAAAAAGAAAACAGAATCAAGAGTACTGGTGCGAGTGGACATAGCCACACCACTCTCGAAATGTGCAAAATGAGAATGAAATTTCCACCAGAACATGGCCAGATGCACCCCACACATTTTTGTCTTTTTCACATTTCGAGAGTACTCTCGACGTCCAAAAAGAGAGTGAATCTTCCGCTAGAATATGGAACTATACACCGCCATCATTTTTGTCCTTTGTGCATGTAGACAGTAGGGGCATCGCCACACCACTCCCGAAATGTGCAAAATGGGAATGAACTTCCCGCTAGAACATGGCCAGATGCGTCCGCCACTTTTTTTTTTTTTTTTTTTTTTTTTTTTTTTTTTTTTAAATCACTTCGTTATTATTGCTCAAACAAATACTGATGAGGCCGGGGTCCTCACAATTCAACCCGGAGGGAGATCCCACTAGCCAGGTATGTGGATTAGTGTGACGCGTGGGGGACGGGTGGGGGACAGGTGGGTGGCAGCGTGAAATAGGGAAAATAAACGTAAAAAAACAAGGGCAAGAGTAACTCCATACACCATTTGCTGTAGGTGAGGGGATCGAACCCTCCCAAACACCTCCCAAAAAATAAGGGGGCACATGCATGTCAAAGGAAGAGGACAACAGCATTGCCCATGTGAAACATTTGCGGGGACTACAGACAACTTGGACGAGGGTCTGACACGGACTGACATTCCCTCATGATGGGAAACACCGAAAAATTTTGTTTTCGGCCTCTCTTCCACGCATGGGCCACGACCCAAAGGTGAGTGAAAGGTGAGTGAAAAGCAACACATAGAAACAGTAACGGTGAAACAGTCCTTGAATCAGATAAAATCGGCTGTCAGATTAGTGATTTGGGCCGACTGGAAAACCAAAAGCCTTCCCTGGTTCTATAGGACATGGGCGAAAGGATCTTCCTTTGCGTCTATCTCTTCTGATGGGAAGATGGAGTATACTAAATGGTTGCTACAAGACTAGTTGGGGGTAAGAATGCTGTAGGGACAACCCTGAAGTAAGCTCCTTTTATGACTCAGGTGCAGGCCGTTTTAGGCAGTTTCAGGAGTCTGTTGGTTTGAGAAGAGAGGAACTGATACTCTGCACACGGGAGTGTTCAGTTTCCAAAGAAATTGTCAGAAGAATGAGGTCACATGGTGTTTTGTTTTGTAGTTTATGGTTAAATGTGCCTCAAAGTTTTTCCTTTTGGAATGTTGAAAAGAGCTAGTTATAATGAATAGCTCACCTTTTTTCTGAGATTTAATGTTAAATCTTCCTTTTTTTGGGAAGCCTTTTAAGAAGGACGCTGGGGTTTTTTGGGGGGGAACAGAGGGGAGCAACTGAGTTAAGTCTACCGTCAGGAAGGCACGCCGCAAATAAATCAAACTTTCAGGGGCATATCCAATTCCGAAACGAAAAATGAGACAAAAGGATAGAAAAAAAAAAGAACTGATACAAGGACCTACGGGACGAGCTCAGTTGGTACACGCATGAGCTGTTGAAAATTGGCCTGAGTCCACTTTTTTTTTTTTTTTTTAAATTAAATGGGAACAAGGCTCGCAGCATGTGCTGGGAACCGGGCCCAGCGTCCCATATGGAAATTTACATAAAATTTTGAAGATTGAGATACCGGGGCCATTACCCGGCTTTGGCTCAGAAAAAATCGAAGCTACTAAGAAAATGACTACCACAAAACTTAAGAATATGAACAGAATTCAGAAAACTACTCAGAAAACCCCTCCATCCATCCACTGTACCTCACTCCGGCAAGGCTTACTACAGTGGAGCCACCATCTCTGCTGCTGCTGTGCCCTATTCCCATCCTACCAGCTAGCCCCCTCACTTCTAGGACGCGTGATATCCCACCATCTCCTTCCCCACTCCCCCTCATTCTTTTTGGCTCAAAAAGTTGGAACTACTTAGGAACTGACTACAACAGGCTTCAAGAATAAGCAGGTTTCAAAAACCGAGTCGGAAACCCCCCCCCCATCAATCCTCTACACCTCACTCCGGCAAGACTTACTGCAGCAGAGCCACCATCTCTACTGCTGCTATACCCTATTCCAATCCTGCCAGCTAGCCCCCTCACTAGTAGGACGCATGTTATCCCACCGTCTCCTCCTCCTCCCTACCTCGTTTCTTTTTAGAGAAGACCGCGGGGGTCTAAATCTCGACCTCCCAAACCTTTCAAGAGTTCCTCAAAGTTGTCTTACTCCCTGCCGAGCTCTTCCAGGCCTCGCACCCCCACTTCCTGCTGGGTTACAGGGCAACACAACTCACCCCAGCTCCGGCCAGCGTCATCCCAGTAGCAAACCTTGGTTGTCCCGTGAGATGCCCACCCCAAAGCATCCCCAGATCTCTCTACCAGGCCTCATGCTCCTGCGTCAACAGGTTACAGGGCAACACCCCAGCACCGGCCAGCGTCGTTCTGGGATCAAACAGCCGCAGAACAGGGCAACACCCCAGCACCGGCCAGCGTCATTCTGGCATCGAACAGCCGCAGATCGCTAAGTATAACAACTTCAAAGTAGCCTAAGAAAAGTTGATAGGAGCCCCAGAATCCTAAACATTCTCAAGTCCCCCTTAACGGCCAAAACAGGATAAAATTCAGAAAAAAAGGGGGTCAAACTAGAAATTAATACCAACTATCCTAAGATCCCCCTCTCAACAAGCGGACCGTCGGTCCTGGCTTTCAGTCCTTTTACCAGAACTCACCTGGTCTCATACCCCCCTCTGCTAGGGTAACAGGGCACCGCAACCCTCCCCAGTACCAACCAACCTAGTTCTGACGGACGGGAAGTGCCTTCCTCCCTCGACAATTCCTTTAACGGCAAACCCCTAAACGGGTTACAGGGTCCACACCCCGGTGCCAACTACATTGGACGACCTGGTTATGCCTTCCACCCTCAGCATAACTCTCCAGATAAACTATATACAATTCATTACCGAGGGTCGGTCAGTTCTACAGTAAGGGCGTCGTTCGACACTCCTCGGGGCATCCTCGGGCTCCGAGGATGAATCCTTGGAAAAGTTTAGGTTTTTTGTCGTCTTCGTTCCACTCATCCTCGGAGCATCGTTTTAGGACTCATCCTCGGAGCAATGTCAGAAAAATAAAAGGGAAAAAAAAAGAAAAAAAGTTGTACTTCAGGCTTTCAGCCAATAGGGTGCCGCCACGATCAGAATTCTCGGTTGTATTGTCTCTTTACGTGCATGCCCTCTCCTCTCCGTGAAACACGGATCCTCGGGCCCCAAAGGACCTCGCGAGGTCCTTTGGAGCCGAGGATGATTTGGCTGGGAAATCCTCGGAGCCCAAGGATTTGTCCTCGGAGTGTTTTCACATTTTCATTTCCGATTTCATCTCCGAGGACAGGTGGAACGACGACGGAATCCTCGGAATCGCGTCCCCGAGGATTGTCGAACGACGCCCTAATACTCAGTCGTCGCCCTTTAAGAAAGAGAGGAAGGAGAAGAGGTGAAGAAGAAAAGAAAAAAAAAGAAAAAAGAAAAAAAGGAAAGAAGGCAAAAAAAAAACAGATACAACTTGCTCTAAAAGACAGTTCAAGGGATTGGATGAAACAGTGCCATGCCGGCCACCGGTCAAAAAAGAAACAGAACCAAAAATGTGAGTGGGTGTTCCGTTGTGTCAGAGAGAGAACGGAGTACACACACACACACGCACACACACACACACACACACACACACACACACACAGAGAGAGAGAGAGAGAGAGAGAGAGAGGAAGAGAGAGAGAGAGAGAGAGAGAGAGAGAGAGAGAGAGAGAGAGAGAGAGAGAGAGAGGGGGGGGGGGGGAGTCTCGATGCTTCAGAGAGCTGACCGTCAAATTAAGAGGAAGAGCAACGAGATTACAGTTCGTCAAAACATCTACGCCAAACAGCCCATACCTGTCTGCAGCCTGCAGACAGTCATTGGGCATACAAACAAACAAAAATATTATTCAGGGGGTGGAACAACCGTACGAAAATTTTATCTCCTCATTCGCAAATTTCCCATCTGAAGCCCAGAAGAGCTAGCTGTCGGTTCCTCCATTTGACGCAGAATGCTGAATGCTGTTATCTAGCCAGCCGAGGGGACAATTGCTTCCACTTAAAACCAAAAAAGAGAAAGTGTCTAAAAAAGAACACATTAAAGATCGAGAGGATGGAGGACGGTAAACCACGTGACTTCTGCATAATATTCCAATCCATGATTCTATTTTAATACCGACTAGCGCCGGTCCCTTCGTAACACTGCAACCGTGCAACGCTCCGCCCTAGGGCCACCACACCGTGTGATTGTCCTTCGCTCCTCTTGCGGAAGGGAAGAGAGAGCAGAAATTAAATGGAGGGGGGCGGAGAAAGAGAGAGCGGAGCGTGCATTAGCTGCCCCTTAACCTYASTTAYTGTATCCATCAGGATTTCGTTTCAGTTCGTGATCTGTCTGTCAAGGAAGTGGGAGCAACACCGAAACCAAAACCATCCCCTACTTCGGCAGCGGCATTTCCRCCTGAGGAATCCGCAGTAAGCACACTGGCACGCACAGTTTTTGCGACTGCGGCCACAGCCGCTGCAGTTGTCGTGGCAATGCATTGCGCTTGTCCGGCGATGTGGGCCTGGGATGTGATTTCCTCGCATGCTAGCTGCCAACGTTGCCTCGAACCCCAGACTTGTCGTTAACGGGACGGTATTTCTCCACCGGAATTCTACTGTGATGACGATGACGACCCGGCAACGGGTATGCTGACTTCGATGACGCTGCCAGCCAGAAACGTGTAGCAGCTCTCAGAAACTGCCGAGAAAAAAGAAACTCAGACCCTCCTGTGATGTAAACGTGAGAGAGAGGCCAGAGCACACGGGCGCTTCATGAACCGCGATTATAGACACAGAGAGAGAGAGAGGTGTCGCAGAACGACGAGAGAAAGAAGGAAGTAGGGAAGAACGATTGCGATGCGGCGGCAAATGAGACTCTGCTCAGACAGCCGACACTGGACTTGCTCGAGGAAACCGTCGGTTCGTTGCCTCTTTGGTGCTGACATTTGCCGAGTCCGCCTGCCAACTGCAATGAATAAGCTAGAGCTGTTACCCGAAAAAGCTCCGATCGTCGTTCGTTAAAATCAAAGGATGCGGAGACGATTAGCATGGCCCCTGCGAAGAGGATGACGACCACAAATCGAATGAGAATTCGAAAGAGCAAAAGAAGAGATATGGCGGAGGAAACGAAAAACTTTAAGAGAGAAGAAAAGCTTAATTCTGCTCCTGGATAGAGGAGAGTAATCCAGCGTCGAGAAGAGGCCAACGAACGAACGCCCAGTAGGAGAAAAGACGAGGGATTCAGCGCGGACAAGCCGTTCTAAGTAAGCGCAGTGGACATCTATGTAATTCAGAGCATATTCGTGCTCATGTGGAGACTTTCCTCGACGCATCTGGCCGCATTTCCAGCCAGATTCAGGGGATAATGTCGCAACGTAAGCGTACGAACGTTAGTTAGCGGATCAGGTAAGACCAGGTGAACCAATCAACGACCTCGGTGTGCATATATTGTTATAATCTTGCAGACTTTCGTAATATTCATATGAATCATAATAATTATTAGTGCACTACTCGATTGTCCGCATTCCATGTGCAGTACTTCACAGTGTAGTGTGAAGCAGTGCGCTCGACATTCCTAGCAGTGTGAAGCAGTGCGCTCGACACTCACTCTCGCTCGACATTCCTAGCAGTGTCCGCATACCATGTGCAGTCCGAGGAGGTCGACGGTGTCGGAGTGGGTCTAGGAATGTCGAGCGAGAGTGAGTGTCGAGCGTCCGAGCAGCGGTGCCAGACTGCCAGTAGTGCGCCACAGCAGCGTGGGAACGATCCAGCTCCAGCAGCCACCAGCAAACCGCGATCCAGGTTCAGCCACGTGTAGATCGATCCGACCTCCAGCGACGTCGAAGGATCCCGCCTCAGCGAGGCGCAGAGAGATGGAGCCCCGGAGGAGCGCACCCTCAGCGGCTTGAAGAACGATCCAGCTTAAGCCACATGTCAGACGATCCAGCCTCGAGCAACATGTCGAACGAACCAACCTCGGCGACGAGGAAAACGATCACCCAGCAGCTGTGAAAGGCCCTCAACGCAAGGACGCAGAGAAGCAACGTCCGTAGGAGAGCTGAGTAGAGCAAGCGGAAATTGAGGAGGAGGAGGAGGAGGAGTAATGCATTACATGCACAGTCGGATGGGCTCAATGGCCGCTCAGCGGCCGCTGCCGAACGCAGCCCTCTGTCCAACACGATTACAGTCTCGCTGGCATGGCGCCAGCCCGGCGCAATGCCGCGGCGTGGTGTAGTGCAGCAGTAGAGGCGTAGGCAAGGACATTGCAGCACCGTAAAAAAAAAAAAGGCTCGGGGAGCGGATGTACGCGCTATGGAACGTCGCGGAATGCATTTTACTCATCCATACGGTTTAGCACGCGAACTTCGGCGCTTAGGCGTTGGTGTAGCACGGCGCGACCCACACCGGTCTCCTTGTTATGGTAGGTAGGTAGTGAAGGTGAATTGAAAGAATTTGAAAGATGAAAAAGAAAAAAGAAAAAAAGAAAAAAAAAAAAACGAGATGAAGAAATTATTTCGCGACGGTCCATCGCACGATACCATTCGCAGACTGCGAGGACCCAGGAAACTGCGAAACTGCGTTCAATGGTGAAGCTTTCCAAAAACCCCAAAAAAAAGAAGAAACTGCAGTAGCGTCTGGATTTCGCGGGATTGAAATGCCCAGAGAAATGTATAAAGCCGTTATCAAAGCATACGCACACTAGGAGCTTTTTACGTAATTTTTGACGTAAATGCGGCCAGGTACATCGACGTCTGGCTGTAAATGCGGTCAGATACATTTACGATGGTGCTAGTGTGAGTACGGCCTCCGTTCCAGAAACAGTTATCAGGTTGTGCGGGGGCTAGGTCCCACTTGCACGAATTAAGAGATACTGACCGTAGATAGCAGAGATCAACGGCCGAAAGCTCCTAATCATTGCAAGTGGGACCTTGCCCCCGGGTAATGAAATCCTGACAGGGACCGCGATAAGAACAGCGCGTCTGATGGAGCCATCTGATGGTATAAAAAAAAAAAAAAAAAAAAAAAAAAAAAAAAAA
>BFEA01000125.1:9808-26194 GCA_003427395.1 Chara braunii
CCGAGACCCCGAGACCCCGAGACCCCTATGACAACAACAACAACAACAACAACAACAACAACAACAACAACAACAACAACAACAACAACAACAACAACGACGGCAACGTAGTAGGTTTACAATCTTTTTAGGAGTGCGTAGTGGTTTTAATGATGATGATGATGATGATGATGATGAAGGAGAAGAAGAAGAAGAAGAAGAAGAAGAAGAAGAAGAAGAAGAAGAAGAAGAAGAAGAAGAAGAAGACGAAGACGACGAAGACGAAGACGAAGAAGAAGAAGAAGAAGAAGAAGAAGAAGAAGAAGAAGAAGAAGACAGAAGACGAAGACGACGAAGACGACGAAGACGACGAAGACGACGAAGAAGACAATGAAGTCACAAACTAGCAGTGTAAAGTTGGTTCAAAACAACAACAAAAAGAAAAAAAGCTCAAAGACGAAGGTCTATGATGGCGACCGCACGTCTACAATAGGACGGGTTAACATTGGGATCCCAGACTCTAAATCTACTTTCAGACATTTCTCTTTGGGATGTCTACCTCTGACCCAAGGACGAGCCTTGAGCACTGGTATTGATCGATCCCATAGTCGCCATTCGGGGGCTTTGTCTGATTCCTTGGGCTCACCAGTGTGACCTGTCTCATCTTTAACACGCACAAAGATTGGGACACCTATTGTCTGACTTCCTAAGGACAACGTTCCCTCCTCCAGGAGAGGGATGGTCTCGAATGCAAGAACAGGGACAATAGCGAGTCCGCGAAACGGAACATAATCTCGCCAATAGCCCGCATTTTCTTGTCGTGCTCTCATAACCATTGTTCTTGCAAGCCAATCAGCATCACGAACATCTTGCGATACGGCAATCTCCTTCCTGTACGCCACCACCATAACTCCAGGTAGCCTATCTGATCCACCATCTTCAGCATACGCCACAACGTCCCATACCATGTACGCGTCCTCTCCTTTCGCGATCTTACGCAGTTGAATCGGTTCCTCCCTTCCTCTGAGAAGTCGAAACCGTGTCTGTCTCCTCAGCGCTCTTGCTCTCTGTTCAGCCTTCTCCCTTTCCCTCAATCTCTCTTCTCTGGTTATTTTTCTTGGCCTCAGCGGAAGCGCACTAAGCTCTGGCAGCAGCAGTAGATCTGGGAACCTCTCTTGAAACACTTGTACCACTGCCTCACCCAGCTCCACATCCATTCTCCCTCTGCGACGATCTTTCATGTAACTCGGAACAGGATCTCTGAACGTGCTGCCGATCCCAGCTACATCAGCACCACTGTTGTCTGCAACTCTTTCCTGCAGCAGCATCCCATCACTTGCTTGTCGCATATCTTCGCTTACTCGAACTTGACTACCTTCTCCTGCCTCTTTTGTGTCTCTTCCCACTAGATAACTCTCCCCCCGATGTCCTGCTGTCACGCCTTTCTGACTGGCACCCTCAGACGAGTCCTCGTTGTGGAACATACTCTGACATTCCTCTGCCTCGTCTTCATCACCCTCCTCGTCGTCGTCGTCGTCCTCTTCCTCATCCTCCTCATCGAGCTTGTCGTCAGGGCCTGAGTACATGTCATCTGATGCTTCATGTTCGTCTTCACTGCTGAGCTCATCGCTAGGATCCAAAAATATCTCTTCCATTTCTGCGTCTTCCTCTGCCTGCTGCTCAGCTGAAATCTGCATAGCTTCTCCTGTATCCTTGCGGGGCTTTGGAAAGACGAGAGTGTACTCCCTCTTGTCTCTAAGGAACTCGTACCGCGCAATTGTCCGTTTATCTCTTCCGACCGCCAGGCGGCGCAGGCCCAACGCACCACGCTCGGCAAGGTACAGCTTAACATCATCCGTGCTTCTCACCCTCACTGGCAATCGTTCAGCAAATCCGTACTCGTTCACTTCAACCACCAATACCAGCTTTTGTTCTGAATCGTGCGAGTCACAGAAATAAACATCACAATAAACCAAATTGATCGTACACACGTCATTCGTACAGCTCAGTGAGAATCAGACATAACGCCAATGTTGATATGCATGGTGTTTATGTCTGCGTGTGCGTGTGTTTTAACGTTTGAACTGTCGCCACAACAGTCCCTTTCTCCGCCCAGATGAAACAGCCTTACCTTACAATCTTTGATCGAGTTTTTTAAAATGTTGTTCAGCTGGATTCGAACTTGGGTCTGTATTTCAACAGTTCAAGGGTGTCCGTTTGCCTCTTCGATCAAAGTTATATATCATATTTTAACTGATTGTCATGTCTTGACAATTGTAATGTTGTTGATGAAACGACCATTTCGCTGTTGTACTCTGAGAGGTGCAAGGACCACCACATCTGTGTACAAAGCGTGCAGTTCGTACACACCCGTTTGCTTTTGAGGACACCTGCACCTTATATTTTGTCTGTTCTCTTATGGATGCTCATTCATACTAGATGACCTGTTGCGGCTTCGCTCGCAAAAAAAGATATGATGGTTAATGCATTCATGGTGGGGGCAACTGCCCCATGCAAACTCTCTCTCTCTCTCTCTCTCTCTCTCTCTCTCTCTCTCTCTCTCTCTCTCTCTCTCTCTCTCTCTCTCTCTCTCTTCCCTCTCGCCCCTCTGTCCCGCGGTCTCGCGGACCCGCACCTCTCCGTGTCTCTCTCTCTCTCTCTCTCTCTCTCTCTCTCTCTCTCTCTCTCTCTCTCCCCCTTTTCTCCCCCCCCCCCCCCCCCCCCCCCCCCCCCCCCCCCCCCCCCCAACACACACACACATGCATGCATGCACACGCACACACACACCCCTACCCCACACCCACACCCACATACACACATTGGGTACCTATGGCTGAGTGCATGTGTAGAGTGGAACTGGTTTTCAGAACCTCTTGGCTCTGGCTCCTGCCATTCTGGGTAGCGACAGTCCGGTTCCTATTCCCCCGGCAACTTGAAGTGGGTTTTATGCCTGTGACTGATTGTTTTCTCAGATTTCTGCTGCACACACCCATACCGCACACCCCCACCTCCATATACACATTGGGTACCTATGGCTGAGTGGGTGTGTAGAGTGGGTTTTATGGCTGTGACTGATTAGCTTCTCAGACTTATTGCTGTTCTTCTCAGGGGTTTGGACCAACACACTGCCAGGGTTGCAGGTTTGGTGTGTGACCACTTCTATCGGGGGCATCGTTAACTTTGGGTGACGTTTGGGGTTCGACCTCCTGGTGACTCGGTGAAAGTCCATGACTCGGTGAAAGTCCGTGAACAGTCTGGCACAGTAATGCTTTTTTTTGTCTTTTTTGTTTTTTTTTGTGTATAGTGAACATGACACACACACACACACACACACACACACACACACACACACACACACACAGATATGCGTGGTACACCCCTGAGCTGCTGATAAACCGGCCTACGTTCAAACCGTGACGAAATTAGATGAATTAAATAACTCGGTACGCACATTACCCCAGGCCAGCCAGTTCAAGGACGATACCTCAAGGTTGTCATTCTTTCTTCTTGTTCGTTTTTTCAAAAACACACACATATGCTAGTAAACAGATCATGAGCTCGAATCCAACTGCTATGAGATCTGCAATAACATTAGGATGGATCTTGCTCAGTGGAGGATGCATTCTTTTTTTTTTTTTTTTTTTTTTTTTTTTTTTTTTTTTTTTTAACTACGCTATATTCTTCTCTCAAATCTTTTTCATAATCTTTCAAATTCTTTCAATTCACCTTCACTACCTACCTACCACTACTGATGAAACCTTAGACAGGGGACCCCTGCAAACATAGCTTTGTTGTTAGTTCACTCCTTTTTTTTCTTAAAAGTAAAAAAAAATAAAATCTAATTTATTATATTCCACTCGATCAATTGAGGCTGCGGTCCGTGGACCGCACCCATAAAGGCAAGGTTCTTTTTGTTTGCCTTTTGTTTTCCCCCAAACACCCCTATCTGGTAGGAAACCTATACTGATGATAACCTCTATTCCAACTGGTGTGCGCCTGGAACAAGGTTAGGATCAATCTGGCCAATGTAAAGGGACAGAGATCTGCAATAATGTTAGGATGGATCCGGCCAATGTACAGGGGGGGTCAGTGGTTCACCCTGTCCTATTGGACGTCCTGTTGGTATCATCATCGGAAATAGGACGACTGCTCTCGGATCCTTTGACGGGTCCCGTCAAAAGCAAAACACTGGGTAATGCTCCCATCCCCGGCCTTTATGCTGGGTGGCTGGCCCCCTTTCTTTAAAAAAGCATAAAAATACATTGTGTTGGTGTCAAAGAAACAAAAAAAGGACATCCCCTTGGTGTCATCATTCGACTCAAATATAAAAAAAAACTCTGAATTACCAAGGGCATATGGGTAATTCAGAGTTTTTTTCATATTTCTGATGTGTTTGCGAACAGACACTTTGCTGGATGTACCATTAGGCCATGTGAGAAAGGTGTGCGCACTTGTATTTGAGCGGTCCCTCCTCCTTGACTCAAATCACGCTCGGCACTGATGCAGTTAGATCCATTCCGAAGGGCCTTCTTTTCCAGACTTTTTTCGCGCCCAGCCGCGCGCTGAGCCTTCTTTTTTGTCCCACTTCCCCGTCCCAACCAGTCACGACCCCGTAACAGGGTGTGCTGTCTAACGGCCTACGCACACTCGGATTTGACAGTATTTACAGAAAAAGAAAGAAAGAAAAGGGCTGGTAGGTACAAACCACACGTGCACGTAGTCTGATGGCTGCAGAATCTGTGTCGGCTTGGCAAAGATATATTTGCCTTACCTCTCTGCTGTCAAAGGTGCTACGCACACTTGGACGAAGTTGCTGCTGTACTTATTTGTAAAACTTCGTGCTGCGAGTTTGTCCTGATATGGGTGAGCAACTTTTCACCTCATGCTACCTTTCCACCACGCTGCTATGCAGAGCCCAGTGGGCAATCTCACCGCAGAAGATGCTTGCGTGATCAGTATCTGACGACACTGATCACACATATTACCCACTTGTTGTGCACATGCCGTCCCCACTATGCTAACACACACAAACGCGGGCGGAGAGAGAGAGAGAGAGAGAGAGAGAGAGAGAGAGAGAGAGAGAGAGAGAGANCTCTCTCTCTCTCTCTCTCTCTCTCTCTCTCACACACACACACACACACATTAAAAAAAAAAAGAAATCAAAACGGATAAAATGATCCAGCCATGTGGCATGCCTTGAAACCCCCTAACCCTCCCCACGTGGCGCAACTTGTGTTCCTTTACCCACTCCGTTCCTCAACTGGTGCACTCCTCCTCCTTTCCCCTGTCTCAATATTCTGATGTCGTTATTATCTTACCTTGTCCTTGCAAATCATGCTCATACTCCTTATCTTCCTCGTCATCTTCATCAATCAACGTGGTCATGGAGGGGTGCTCTCTCTCTCTCGCGCGCGTGTTGTCATGCTCACTATGGACAACTCCACAAAAGGGAGCATGACTGTGTCCGACTGTTTCATCGGATTTTCACCGACTCATCAGGAGGTTGAACCCCAACAGTCTGCCCGAGATGCATTTGCGTGCATGTGTGTGATGTCACGTTCGATATACACATTTGAGAGAGAAAGCGCACCAAGCCCGTAGCACCCAGCACGTGACACCGAGCACCAAGCACATAACACCAAACACGTAGCACCAAGCACATAGCCCCGACCACCAAGCACCAACCACGATGCACACCGACCACCAAGCACCGACCACGAGACGATGCACCAAAGCAGGACAGAGAGTAGGCGGGAGTATGCACGGGAGTAGGCGCGTTGAGCAGCCGCGAGTGTAGGCACGTCAAGTAGGCGCAGGTGTAGGAGCGTCAAGAAGCTCCGTGCGTCGAGCAGGCGTGCGAATAGAGCGGGCGCCCACAAAAAAGTGAAAATGTGGGCCGCTTGGGCGTTTTGAGGGCTGGGCGGCCCCTACCAGTTGTCCAAAGATAGCACGGCGATCCAGGTCGTTGCCGGCCCGACAGCCCTGATTGCCCCGCGATCTTAAAGTTTTAAGATCGTGGGGCAACCTGGGCAGTCGGGCCGGTAGGACCATGAACAACCTGGATCGCCGCGTGATCTTAAAATCTGAAGATCGTGGGGCAA
Source organism: Chara braunii (assembly GCA_003427395.1). Lineage (NCBI taxonomy): Eukaryota > Viridiplantae > Streptophyta > Charophyceae > Charales > Characeae > Chara > Chara braunii. Next base: position 15,889 of record BFEA01000125.1, read on the forward strand.
TCCGGGCCGTCGGGCCGGTAGGTCCGCGGACGGTCCGGATGCCAAAATTCTCACATTAGCGATTTTAACAAGTATAGGGATGCATTTACTAGTTCTGCACAAGGGAAGGGAAGAGGGAAAGGGAGGAGAGGCAGAAGAAGGGGGGAAAAGGGAGGGGCAGAAGAAGGGGGGAAAAAGGAGGGGCAGTGTGGAGGGGGAAGAAGAGCAGGGGAAAGAGGAACCTCATTTGGTCCTCAATACTCACAGGTAGACAGACTACTAGAGACAAGCACAAGCGGCCAGTCAGAGGTTGGGTTGCAGCGAATAAGATGCTGAGGCGGCGGCATTGCCTACATGTCTCCCTACACATTGTACAGCGGGGCAGGCAGTGCACTTTGTGTTTATTCCCCCGTAGTGTATGTGGAATGACCACAAAGTGCACCGCCTGCCCCGCTGTACAATGCGCAGGGAGACATGCAGGCAACGCCGCCGCCTCAGCTCAGTGAGAATCAGACGTAACCTGCCATACCAAGAAGGGGGGGAGAGAAGGAGGGGGGGGGGCGGGGGAATCAGATCCAAAAATTCCAAAAAAATGGTGAGGATCAAGGGAAACCCGAGGCCAGACAGGGTATATAGGGTGGAGCGCCCCTTGCAGGGTGACAGAAGTCACCGAATGGAGGGTAACGCAGGGATTAGCATATGAAGGGTTGGGGGGCCCTCTACAGGAAGCAGGGATGTGAAGGAAGGGAGGATTGACCCTGGTAAGGAATGGAGTGGAGACAGTTGCAGTCTGCGGGAGGAAAAGATGCAGAGGGGCAATACCAACCGTTCCAGCTAGCACAGGCTGCGGGACCTGATGTGGAACCCAAGGGACTGGGAATGGTCACCTCAGGGGATGCACAATAAGCCCACACCACTCTAAGAAGTGACCTCGAAAAACATCTACAATTCGCTGATCGAACCAATCAACATTTGTGAGGAGTTAAGGAACAGATGGGCCAAGAGGGACTGGCTTCCCGATGTTCACCTTGGCCGGTGGACTCAGCGAAGATAGAATTAGCAGTGTCCTATATGAACCTGGGTTAGGCCGCTGGGTCAGCAGCAGCAGCAGCAGCAGCGCCACGCTATCTTAAAGTCTTAAAGTCTTAAGATCACACGGAAATCTGAACCGTCGGCCGGTAGACGACGGGCGGCCCGGATCGACCAAATCTCACATACCGAATAGCGATTTCTATAAGTGTAGGGACATTGACTTGCGCTGAGACATCTTGTACTTCGACCTGACGAGCTTTCCGATTGACTGGGTTCATTGCCCCCCCCCCCCCCCCCTCTGAACCCTTTAAGCCCCATTTATACCACCCTTCTGCCATCTCACTCCCCACCCTCCAATCCCCCCAAACTGACAACACTGGAAAACAGAAACAAGCCCAGATTTGGGCACTTTGGATGGATGCAGAAAAGCCCCACAGAGAAAAGAAAACAAAAATCAGGAGCTTCCACATGCCTGGAGTACCCCCGTGCGGCTGGACAGCCAGGCGACTTACACAGGTGCCCGACCGGGCATCCCTGGTAACCTAGACAGATACAATGATGTTGGGGCCGCCTACCTGCTTAAGGGGTGAAAACGAAAGGGAAACTAAGAAAAACTTACTTGGCTTAGGGTATAAGTGAATTCCCTTGGAAAGTTTCTTCGCAGCAAGAGGCCGAATCCACAGCCTTCGCCGAATATCTTCGGCCGTATAGAACTCCAGAACTTTTCCAGTTACCCGATGGATTCTGAGCTTGTCGACATCCTCCTTCCGAAGACGTAAATGCATGGTCGCAAAGTCTATTACATCATCATTTGTCCAGTCCTCCATCAGCTTTGTCATGAAATCTGCGCACACGACAATCAGGATGTCAGGCAAGCAACTGACCAAGACACACACGCATGCATAGTGGGAAGTGGGAGACACAACAACAGAGGGTGAGAGGGTAAGGAGGGAGGAGGGTAAGGGGGGCGGGAAGGGTGGTGGAAGGGAGAGGGTTGGAAAAATACACACCAAAGTGACCAAACATATCCCATACTTTTCGCTTTCGCCAACCAGCTGCTGGAAATATTTTGACCACTGAACAGATGGGAGTTGTATCACCCTACGCGTGTAAGTACACGAAGATGTGAGTTACACCGAATGCGCGGTAAGGTATACACCACTTCCAATCTATCTTTTCAAGAAGGATAATCGACTCCACAAATATCGATTAAAAGTCGAAAGTCAAAATTGCAAGGAATATGAGTGAGAGGGATAGACAGAAAACCAAGTTGCAAAATCACGAAGTAGCCCAGATAGTCATGTACCAAGCGGAGAGCACGAATGCACCAAGATACCATTCATATAAGAGGCAAACAATGAACTCCTGCGCCAATGTCTACGCCCTCAGGCCCCACCAACACAGTATCCAATGTCGATCCGCACTAGACTTCCTCCTACCTGAAAACCAACCAACTGCCCCTATTGTCTGGCGCCCGGTGCATCTGTTCCGCTTGGCCATTGGCTTCGGGATGATTCCCCGAAGTCATTTCAAGTTGACTTCAGCGTCTTTCTTCCACGTCTCACTTGTGAACCGGACATCTCTATCACTAACGATGGTCTTAGGCAGTCCAAAGTCACACACCCAGTTATCCATAAATAACTGGATGACGTGTTCGGTCTTGGCCGTCTTTGGCGTGGCAATTAGTCTAGCGTACTTGGTGAACCTATCCACTATGACGAAGATGTGCCTCTTGCCACTCTTGCTGGTCATGAGGGTGTCTATGAAGTCCATGGAAACACTCTGTCCTGGACCAGCAGGAATGGGCAAGGGCTTGAGTAACCCAAGTGGCGCTTGAGTCTGCGGGAAATGTTGAACTAAATTTGCACTAGTCTTCTTGTAGCCGAAGTGCCCAGTCGCATCATGACACTCACCTAAAAGTAAACTACGCAAAAGCTCAGTAAACAGCACACACAATCTCTTAAACCCTGCCGTTTCAAGGAAGAGTAGTCCATCCACCACCACAAACCGTCAGATGTTGTTTTATCCTTGGCATCTAGTTTGCGCATGATGTCCATCATGATGGGATCTTCCTTGTAGGCTTCCACCAATGATCGAGTTACATCGTTAGATAAGCCAAACTCGGTGATTAGCGCACCTAAGTAGTCTGCCCTACGTGATAGCGCATCAGCAACCTCGTTGTATTCTCCCTTCACGTACTCTAGCTTGAAGTCATATTGATCTATGACTTCAATCCAGCGTTTGAGTGCATTAGAGGGAACAGGCTGCGTCTTGATCCACTTGAGTATCTGATGGTCGGTCCTCGAATAAAAAAACCTTCAGTGTCTCTAGTGGACAAGAGCCTTATAGAGGGCATCATAGAGCTCCCTCTCATAGGTAGACTTCGCTAGCATTTCAGATGCCATCTTCTTGCTCATGAACTGGATGGGCCTCATCTTTTTTCCTTCCTATTGAGGCAACACTGCGCCTATGTTGCATTGGCTTGCGTTAGTGGTCACAACGAATGGCCTCTCTGGATCGGGGACCATGAGAATCTTGTGATGAGTGAGAGCATACTTCAACCGTTTGAAGGCTGCCTCACATTGGTCTATCCATTCCCATGGTGTGTCAAGGCGTGTTAGATCAGTCAGGGGGGCGGCCACCGTACTATAGTTCTTAACGAAGTTTCGATAATAGTCGACCAATCCTAAGAATGATCTGACCTTGGTCACAGACTGAGGTTAAGGTCAGTGACGTGTGCTAGTCACCTTTGCATCTCCAGGCCTAATCTCTTTCACGGATACTTCATGACCCATGTATAAGATTTTTGTGTGTCAGAAGTCACATTTTTCCTCGTTGATCTTGTACTTGTGTTGTCTGAGGAGGCCTAACACAATATCTAAGTGTTGTGCATGCTCCTCGACAGACCTACTAAAGATGAGAATATTGTTGAGGTACACCATGATAAACTTATCCAAATAGTCATGAAAGACCCTACTCATGGCGTGCTAGAATGTACCCGATGCATTGCAAAGACCAAAGGGCATCACCACAACCTCGTATAGACCGTACCTGGTCTGAAAGGCGGTTTTGTATTGGTCCTCAGGTCTAATGGCAATTTTATGGTAACCGGACTTAAGATCTATGTTTGTGAAGTACTTACGTCCCTCCACTCTATCCAGTAGGTCATCGATGTGTGGTAGAGGCTCAACGTTTTTAACAGTGATGGCATCGAGGCCTCCAAAATCAATGCACATCCTCAATGATTCCCCTTCGTCGGTACAAATAGAACAAGTGAGCCGAAGGGGAAGATGCTAGGTCGTATCCAACCCTTCTCTGTGAGCTCTTTCAATTGTCGATGGAGCTCGTCCAACACTGCCGGAGCCATCCTATAGATTCTTCCCTTTGGTGTTTTGCTACTTGGGATGATCTCTATGGCATGGACAACCTCCCAATCTACGACTCCTGAAGGTTCCTCAAACAGATCAGGGTACCTTGCAACGACAACTTTTATCTCTGGGGTGATTTAGCAGCCTCTCCTTTCTCAGAGACAAAGACTAAGTACACACCTTCCTCTTGGTTTTGTTTATAATAATTGTTGAACATCGATGCACACATGCACCCATAGGAGTCGACTAAACTGCTAGCCTTATGCTTAGCTAGTCTAACGGTCCTCCCATTAGGCAACACGTGCTTGCACACTTTCTGGTCCCAGTCAAACTGGGGCTTTGCAACCTCGAGATAGTAATACCCAACAACATGTCAAATGGCAAGTCGTCGCTGACTAGGAACGAAATCCGACGATTAAGTTCCCCGCCTCCATAAGAGAAGGTGCAGACCATGTCCTTAACGTAGTCCTCAACCATCATGCGCTCTTTGTTGGCTAAAGTAGATGCTATAGGTCTACTCAAGCGCTGCACCAAGTCCCCTAGGCGCAGTATCTTAACGCAGTCGCAACTTATGAAATTTAGAGTGGAGTCGATGTCTACGAAGACACCACACTTGCGGCCACCTACACCAACTTCCAAAACAAAGTGCTCCGCTCTTGGACCTGTAGACAGTGTCACCCAGGACTCACGAGGGTCCCTTGCTGACCACTCACTTTCTAAGTCCTCTAAGGCCTCAGACACATCCAACGAACAGAGTATCATTTGGTCTAGATGCGTCTATGGGGTGACGAGAGAGTCAATAGCCTCAGCCAACTCTTGAAGTCGTGAGGGTACATCAACCACTTCATCATGAGTAGAAGCAGCTATAACTTCTACTGGCCCAATGTGTCATGAGGTTGTGCTCGTAGAGGCACCACTCTGGACGAAAGATCCCCCAAAACCACCTTTGGGAGGAATCTTTTGAGAAACCTTTGCATTCTTACATCCGAACTGTTGATGGCCATACTCGCTGCAGTTGATGCAAGCTCCTCGCGAATAACGGTCCCTCCACACATCTTGTTCCAAGCCAGCCCTCACCCAAGCCGGAGTCTTGTTTGAGTTTTGGACCTGCCCCTGACTCTTTTGCTGACCGCCCTTGCAGCGGCCAGTCGCCTTACCTTTTGTTACGGTAGCGATATTGCTACCCTCGACACTCTCCTCGCTTCCCAACTCTGTTTCGTCCACAAGGTCGAAACTATCGTCGATCTCGGTTTGATTCCCATCGGAATCAACCATCATCAATTAACTGCCTTTCTTCTTCCACTCTTGTGGACTCTTCTTCTTCCTATTGTCCGTCGCAGGTTGTTGAGCTCCTCCTAGCTTAAGCCTCTAAGTCTAAGGCTTTCTTGTTGAAGGAGTCAAGAGTGTGATAATCGATGCTTGCCTCACTCGCCATCAAGTTCTTGATGTACGTGGGGAGACATCTCAAGAACATGGTGAGAAGGACTTGCGGATCATAGTGAACTCCAGGGACGACAATGAGTTTCTCCATGGCGCAGGTAAGTTCACGCACGGACTTGTAGTTTTTAATATCAAGCCGGGCCAACGCATCAGTGGCCTGCCGGGCCTGCTGCGGGTTGTGCCATCGCATTTACACCAACTCCATGAAGCTCTCCAATGTATGGGTCTGAGCCCAGTCGTTCATACGCCTACCGAATCCCTTGGACGCCACTAGTCCATCTAGCCATCTCGCTGCCGAACCCTCAAGATATGAGGCGGTAGTGATCACCTCTTCCTCGCGCAAAGTCCTCTGCCCTTACGCACACTGGCACCATTCTCAACCAAGTGTCGAGTACCTCATCCTTCTTATCACCAGAAAAGGTCTTAGGTGGTTTCAATGGGGTCTTGGGGTCTTGGGGTACCAAGGCTGTTGTGGTCCCATCTGTGAAACCGGCTGCTGCCCCGTAGCTGCAGCAGCTGGACCTGAGGATGAAGCAGCAGTCTGTGCTGCTGCTGCTGATGCACCACTTGGTGGGATGCCAAATTGAGGTGCAAATGGGCCTGTCATCGCCGGCAAGGGCGGCGGAGATGGCAAAGCTGCTGGCCTCATACTAGGCCCGCCTGTTGGGGAAGGGACTGTACTTCCTCTCCCCTGCGTGGCACTAAATATCTGGTCAAGGGTATCTTGGATGCCATCGAGTTTGCTGTCCATGTAAGCGTACATGCTCAGCATACCCGCCTTGAGGATCTTACAGGTGTCGTCAAGGGTCGAGTCATCTAACCCTTCTAATGCAGCCTTGTCTGCCCGTCTGTTCTCTAACCTGACTTTTGTATTTCTGATCTCTGTCTCTCTCTCTGTGGCTTCTCTAAGTTCCTTCTCTAACCTCAAGCGGATCAACTCCACTTGCTGGAGTTCAATGGCCTCTCTTGTGCGCGGAGGTGGCGAGCTGTACTGTGAGCCCGCCATCTGACTAGAAGAAGTGCTTGGTCCCACCCCACTAGACATAGCCTGCGAACTGGCAGGCATGCCTACTGCAGTGGCTGCTGCCACTGCCAGCACTTGTTCCGCTGCCGCTGCTTCAGCTACTACCTCCCGTCGTATAGCTTTCTCGACCTCAGGTGGTAAAGCTTGATGCACGACAGGGGTCCTAAGAGACTCCTGGCGTGTCACCCTTCTCCCTGCAGATCTATCCTCCCCACAACCAGGTCTGCTCATTGCTAGGCAGATCACTATCTGCACTAGAGCCCTCACTGGGGCCTACCACAACATGTATCTGACCGAGTTGAAAAATAATTAAAAATAACTTTCAATAAGTAAATATTCGGCAAGTCACCTAGGCCATCGATCAAGTGGTGTCAACAGCATTTACACAGACCGAGCGCACGATATAATCCTAGTTTGATCAGTTGTCCCACAGCAGCGTCAAACAGAACTGGCTATTAAAATCCAATCGACTATCTACCCAAATGAAATAAAGTCCCAAAGACCTATGATGGTAATAAATATGGTTAACCCGATTAACATAACAAAAGCATAATGGTGCACAAAGCCACTTTGAAGTGTACTTATTTGCTTTGCTAATTTTTTTTATGTGGTGGAAATTCCATAGGGACCCAAAATGGAAATAGCACCTTTGTCTAAGGTTTTCAAAAAAACTTCATACCCAAAATGTAGTATACTACAGTTCTAGTCTAATGTTGTCTGTCAGTTGTTAGCAGTTTGTCCACCTAACTAATCAAAATAAAAATAAATCAAGTGCGCAGATGTATGCAGAAAGCGGAATAATTGTGTTTTGTACGAGCACCAATTGGAACCTTCCCTCCCCTATATCCAACGATCCTGATTGCATCATCGAGCGGCAGTGTCTATGGTGTGCTCACGGCCCACCCCTGTTTATCCTCGCGTGCAACGAGCCTTCCATCCGATGATCTGGCTGATCAACAGGCAGTTTAAGGACAGCCCCCAAGGTCCTCAGGAATCATTTAACGTCGCAGGCAGGATGACGATCACAGCCAGATATCAGATCCCAACCAGACGTTCTTTACAGACGGTCTGGACGCGTCTCACATTGGACTGGTCAGTCCACGTTCCCTCTACAGTGCAGCAAGAGCTCAAAGGGCAAAGCAGCATGGCCTGCGTGTACTACTCCCATGGGTTGGCATTGTGACCGTGACCCGTGCTTCGACCAGGGCCCTTCAGAGGCACCACCCTTTCCTGCCAGATGTGCCACCAGCAAGAATGTTGACTCTCAAGGTAGAGTGCTCACGACTCCTGAACCAGAAGAGGACACTGAAGTTGACTAACTTCCTCACGGTAAGAAGAGATTGAGATGGGAAGATGCGGTAAGGGAACAACGTACCTGAAGATAGCTGCCCCCAACCACAGATTTCTCACCAATTGCGCCGATGTGCATTTCGACGACCGGTCATAGCCTCGGTACCACCCACAATGCAATGCAGTGCCACCTCAGCCAAAATGCCACATCAGCCTGCTCTCATCATCTCACATACATCCGTTGTCGCCACAGCCTTCCGGCGACACTCCCCTCTACCCAGGAGTCGCCTAAACAAGCCAGAGCCAAGGTACCCTCACTGCGTAGAAGCTTCGTCAGCGCACCAAGCAACAAAGTCGCCAGCGCCGGTAACGGCGATCTCGAACCAGCTCCGATGCCAAATTTCAAGGAATATGAGCGAGAGCCATAGACAGAAAACCAAGTTCCAAAATCACGAAGTAGCCCAGATAGTCATGTACCAAGCAGAGAGCACGAATGCACCAAGATACCATTCATATAAGAGCAATACAATGAACTTGTGTGCCAATGTCCACGCCCTCAGGCGCCACCAACACAGTATCCAATGTCGATCCTACTGTCTGGCACCCAGTGCCAGCCTACACTACTCAGCCTGTTATCTACATTCATGCAACGATATCACTTCGACGTCGAAGACCAATGTTCGTGACGTCAACACCAATGCCAACCTTCAGCATACATCAGGCACGTTCTCTCTCCTCCCCTCATCACACCTTGATTCCCCACTCATGCCTCCTACCCGAAGACCACCTTCGCCATCACCTGCTGTCCGCACGCTTGGCCCGGCTATGGCCGCCGTGGGCCCGCTGCCACCGCAGCGCCCTTTCACCTCACAGCGCCCGTGTGCGCCCCAGCCTGCCAGCGCTAAGCAGCGCTCGTCCGACAACGCAGCAGCATGGCCGCATTGCCTTGGCAGGCCAGAATACCGTGCCCAGGGGGCACTCAGTTTCCTTAATGGGAAGTGTGCCCGCTGCTGGCTGGCCTGGCCAGGCGTGTGGGGGCCCAGTACCTTCAGTCTGGCCCCAAGTGTCTGCGCCCAGGCCCAGTTTCAGATACTGGCCTGGGCCTCATGCAGTTAGGCACATTCAGGCAGCCCCCCAGCCTCCAAGTGTTCGCAGCATTCTCATTGGCTTGCGGTGCATGTGTGACAACAATGCTTGCTTTCTCATTGGCCCGCAGCCAATCCGTGATGTGCCAGCCTCACACAGCTTGTGCCCAGGGCGCAACCGCCTGAGCCCTGGGATCAACTGCACAGCGCAGCCCTTGCTTCTCGAAGGAGCCTGAAGGCTCACCTTGCTCTGTAACCAACTGGCGTGCTGCACCTGTCTGATACCCCACATATGGAAAATGTCGAAGTGGGCCTCATGTGGATATTCAGGCCCACATTCACTTAGGGCGGGCACAAGGTCGCTGGGGGCCGCAGCCCAGAACACTCACATGTCTGATAAGGGCCCCGCGAGGGCTCGTTCCTCGCAAAATCTTGTGATCGTGTGATTTTGAGAAAAAAATACAGAGAGGGGGCAAGGTGGGAAGGAAGATGAAGATAAAGAGCAGGAGGAAGTGGAGGGAGAAGGAGATAGAAAAGACAACGAAAACAGTGCCATGTAACGAACTTGGGGGCAAGGGGCTTGGGAGAGAAGCAGGGGAGAGACACAGAGTGAGAGACAGAGACACAGATATGTCATCACCATGATTGGGTGGCTGACTTGATGAAGTAATTCAGTGAACGGTGACCAATCATAACCTGGCTTGAGCAGTGAACGTTGAGATGAAGCTTCTGTGGCCTTTCTTCTTTGTGTGGCCTTCTGTGCGTTCTTTCGTAAGTTTTTGTTGCCATCAGCAAATAACTAAGCCGTTACCTATTCCATGGAATACCATCCCATCTTCTGTGGCCTCCCTTCTTTGCGTGGCCTTCTGTGTGTGTTTGCGTAACCATGCCATGTAATAATAGGTGAAGTGGATGATATCAACCCCACTTGACGCTCCAGAAGACAAAGAAGTGGAGGGATGGAGGGATTACCATCCCAAATGCAAGGTTCCACAGGTCTGGGTTCTTCCCCATCTAAATCCAACTGACTCGGACTGAGCGAGTGATTGATTGATTGATTGAGGGAGGGAGGGAGGGAGGGAGGGAGG
>BFEA01000125.1:31181-54380 GCA_003427395.1 Chara braunii
ACGAGCTGTGTATAGCGAACATGACAACACACACGCGCACACACACACACACACACACACACACACACACACACACACACACACACACACACACACACACACACACGTGGGTTTTAAGGCTTTGACAGACTGCTTTCTTTAACTACTGCTGTTCTTGTGAGGGTTCTGGACCGGCAGTTGGCCAGGATTACAGGGCTCGAGTGAGTAAAGCCGACCACTTTTCTCAGGGGTATTGCTTTACCCTGGCTGGTATGGTGAGTCCTTACCCATCAGTCAAATGGGCAGACTGTCGGGGTTCGACCTCCTGAGAAGTCGGTGAAAGTCCGATGAAAGGGTCTGGCACATCCATGTTTTCTTTTTGTGGAGGTGTGCGAAGCAGACATGACAACACACCCACACACACACAGTATTCTTTTCTTGCCTTTGCTTCTGACCGAAGAAGGCATATAGCCCTTTGCAGTTCTCCATCTTCATTGTTAGTCCCAGGCACATGCCACTCAGCCACCAGACAGATATACAGACTTACAATTCAATCGCACCGAACCAGTCATTGAATTAGGGAAGCAAAAACGGCCACCAAGTACTTGATTGCCAGGGGGAAACAAAATGTGAGGAAGTGGCGGAAAGAGGCAGCGGAGAACAGGGTGAGGAGGGTATTGATGTCCCACGTGGGGCTTGGGGGCTAACCTATGCCAGTGCGACCAGCAACTCGTTGAAAGGCACCTTGAGAAGTTGACACGTGTCAAGCAGGCTTGAGTTCCACATGGAAGTACAGCATCAACCACCCATCCCGAGCTCTGTGGCTGTGACATGTGACCCCCGTGCCTCCCCCTCTCAAATGGTGAAAGCAATTCAGAAGATGACGTGTCAACAACCATCGTCGTCCTGGAGCTCACGACGCCAGCCATGGCTACACTCGCCCCCTAGTCCGTATTCTTTTTTCAATTTTCTGTTTTTGGCCACTGGAAATCCAAAAGCACAGCAAACAATACCGTCAGGGAGGACCACAACCCCATCAGCACCTTTGCATCCAAGTACTGGCAAAATGACATCCAATTGAACAAGATCAAGAAAATGGCTGGAACTTCACACACACACACACACACACACACACACACACACACAGAGAGAGAGAGAGAGAGAGAGAGAGAGAGAGAGAGAGAGAGAGAGAGAGAGAGANAGAGAGAGAGAGAGAGAGAGAGAGAGAGAGAGAGAGAGAGAGAGAGAGAGAGAGAGAGAGAGAGGATCAAACATAGCACCAAAAAAAAAAACCGGAACGAAGTATCAAACATAGAGCGCTCGCTACGGGCGAGTAGTAACCAAGTAAATGCATGGTAGAGTGGAAGGATGTGTAACAATTGAGGAAAATCAGACTAAAAACTTGTCATCTGTTCTTTTGTTGATTAGTGTCAAGGTAAAAGTAATCAAACAGTACGGTAACTAATGTAGATGCTGAATGTTGATCAGCAGTCTGACGACGTCAGAATCGGTTTCAGCATCACGGGACAGACGACTATTTGTACAAATGGTTGGTAGTGTTTTGAACAGTTATCCGGTGTTGGTTGCATGACAAATGACAACGTTTGATGTTGTGCGTTGTTGATTTTGCGAAAAAAAATCAAAAAATGCCGTGGTCACATGTCACACACTGGCGACCCTGTGGTGGTCACTTGTCACACATCGGCGGCCGTGCCAATGTCATTTTGTAGAACGACGGGGGAAATTGGCGACCCTCCTACGTATCCTCCATTTTTTGTTCCAGCGTTCACAAGCTATTGGAGGTTTCAGACCCATTAATTTGAATTCCATGAGACTCATTAATTTGAATTCCATCAGACTCATTAATTTGAATTCCATCAACATACCCCTTCCTGGTCGACTACATACACCAAGAGCATATCAAAATTATATACCCCAATGTCTGCTGTTGACGCCAATGAGTGAGGGTGGGCTTTGACAGTTGAGGATTCTGAGCCATTGATTGAGAGATACAGTGGTGGCAATTGTGCAACAGGAATCACTGTGCAGTTGCGCACTCGGAACATCACTTGATGCTTTGTTGTGTCCAAGGTTGTCAATCTGCAATTAGGAGGCTGTCCGAGGAGAAGCAGGCAACGCACTTTTGACTGTTGAGTTTGTGACTACCTCCCTCGAGGAGAACGAGAACAATGCGCCAGACAGGGACACCGCCCGCTGTCATCTCTCCATCTCCTCCTGAGGCCGCACTGCCGGAGGAAGCATCCATGACAGCGCAGCCAGATCAGCAACAGATAGACACCCCCCATTGTCAAGGCAGAAAAGACCCAGTGGCACCCCAGATAACAAATGAGCAGGGGGGTGTGCTGAAGGCTTTTGTTTCATCCAAATGGAATGCAGGTGGTGGGAAACGGGACAACCACTGCATGAGAGAAGAAGAAAAGGAGAAGAGAAGGCAGGCAGAATGGGGACGTGAGCTACCAAAAGTAGAGCTAAGAGAAAGGGAAAAGAGACCAAGTGTGAGGAATGAGCCCTCACGGGGCCCTTATCAGACATGCACCTGTTCTGGGCAGAGGCCCCCAGCAAGCCAAGTGCCCGCCCTAAGTGAAGGCGGGCCTGAATATTCCCGAGAGCCCAAAATTCGACATTTTTCCATATGTGGATACTCCAGCTGTTACAGCCTGCCAGTTGGTTGAGTTGGTTGATTGGACGCATGAGCCTCCCTAAGCTGCGTCGTACAGTTGGGCCCAGGCCGTGGCAGTTGCACCTGGGCACATACACACAATGCAGGGCCGATACATCATGAAGTGGCTACAGGCCTACGCAAAAGCAGCTCTGTCGACGTACATACCCCGGGTCCTGTGCAAATGCAGGAAACGGCCCAAGTCTGGAGACTCAGGCCGTGTCCAACTGTAACTGTATCACGAGGCCTGGGCGCAGGGACTGGGGCCCAACCAGAAGCTAGTGGAAGCTTCCAGCCAGGCCACACGCAGCCAAGCAGAGGCTGCCACTTCCATATAGGAAGAAGGGCAGCCAGGGTTGAGGAGGCTGGCCCACGCAGGCAATGCGGTCACGCTGCTACGCTGTAGCATTAGAGGCTGCGTGCTGCGCTGAGGCCAGAGCGCGTGTGGGCGCGTGTGTGGTGAAGAGGGGCGCTGCTGGGCAGCGGAGCGCAAGCAGCCATAGCCGGGCTGCAGGGCGCTAGGGGGTAAGAGGGTGATCGGTGGTCTTCAGGAAGGAGGCGAGTGTGGGTGGACAGGGTCTGATGAGGGGAAGCGAGATACGTACCTGGTACATGGAAGAGGTCGGTTATGGTGTTGACGTCGTGTACATTGGTCTTCGAGAGTCGAAGTGAGCCTGTTGCCTGAACACAGCTGTAGGTAGGATTGTAAAGTAGCGTAGGCTGGGTGCTGGGCGCCAGACATAGAGGAGTGACTTTGGATACTGTGTTGGTGCGGCCTGAGGGCTTGAACATTGGCTCATTACTTCATTGTATTGCTCTTATTTGGATGGGATCTCCGTGCATTTGCGCTCCCTGCTTGTACGCGGCTACTTGGACATCTGTGTGATTTCGCAATTTGGTTTTCTGTATATCGTTCCCACTCATATTCCTTGCAATTTGGTATAGGAGCTGCTTCTTGATTACCGCGTACCTGGCGCTGGCGACATTGTTGCTTGGTGCGCTGACGATGCTTCTGTGCAGTAAGGATACTTTGGTGCTGGCTTGATATAGTGGGGCCCAGGTAGAGGGGCCGGCCACTGGAAGGCTGTGGCGACAGCGTGGGAGCTGTGGCGACAGCGGATGTATGTGTGATGATGAGAGCATGCTGATGTGGCATTTTGGCTGAGGTGGCACTGCATTGCGTTGTGGGTGGTACCGAGGCTATGACCAGTCATCAAAATGCACGTCGGCTCAATTGGTGAGAAATCTGTGGTTGGGGTCATCTATCTCCAGGTACGTTGTTCCCTTACCTTATCTACCCTCTCAATCTCTCTTCTCACCGCGAGGAAGCGAGTCCAACCTTGAGTGTCCTCTCTTTTGTGTGAGGAGTCGTGAGCGCTCTACCTTGAGAGATGACATTCTTCCCGGTGGCACATCTAGCAGGAGAGGGCGGTGCCTCTGAAGGGCCCTGGTCGAAGCACGGGTCATGGTCACCATGCCAACCCATAGGAGTAGTACACGCAGGCCATGCTGCTTTGTCCATTAAGGCTCTTTGCTGCGCTGATAGAAGGGGTGTGCAGACTGACCAGTCCTAAGCAGACGGAAACCAGACCGTCTATAAATATTTCTGGCGGGAATCTGATCTGTCCACTGGCTGTGATCGTCATCCTGATTGCGCCGTTAAATATTTCCTGAGGACCTTGAGGGCTGTCCTTAAACTGCCTCTTGATCAGCCAGATCAGTCAGACGTAAGGCTTGTTGCACGCGAGGGTAAAGAACGGGCAGTTCTGGTCGTAAGCATACGCCTTGGGCACAGGGGTGGGCCGCTAACGCACACATTAGACACTGCCGCTTGATGATGGCTACAGGCACGTTGGATACAGGGGAGGAAGATTCCAATTGAGACTCAACTGTCATACACAACAATACCCATTGTGCATACATCTGCTCACTTAATCTATTTTTATTTTGATTAGTTGGTTGACATACTGCTGACACCTCACAGACAGCCTAGACTAAACTGCAGTGTTCTGCCATAGCCAGTTCTCTTTGAAGCTGTTGGAAGAGAACTAATCAAAGTAGATTTAGATTATGTGTACAGTCTGTGTGGATGCTTTTGATACAGCTTGAACGGTAGTCTGGGTAACTCTCCGGATATTTATTTCTATCTTATTTATTTTTAAAACCAGTCAGACGCATGCTGCGGTAGGTCCAGAGTGGACTCTAGTGCAGACAGCGTCTGCCTAGCCGATGAGTGGTTCAGAGGCTGGTGAAGGTACAGCTGATGATAGAAGGCTCACTAGGCGTGATTCGCTTAGGGTACCTGTAGTGTTCCAGGTCCTGTTATCGGTAGACAAGAGAAGGCTCAGGGCCAAAGCAAGGGCCCGTAATCTTGAGACTGTGAGGGAAGCTGCAGCAGCTAGAGAGAACATTGGCAGCAGTGGCGGCTAGCACAGTAGCAATGGCTACATTCGCGGCATCAACTACAGCAACCTCGTCCAGTTTCTCGTTGGGAATGCCGGACACTACAGGACAGTCCGTTTCCAGTACCACAGGGTCTGGGGCCAATCAGATGGCGGGCTTGCAGTCTAGCTCGCTCGCCGCCTCCACGCACCAGGGAGCAGATGGAGCTCCAGCAAGTAGAGAGGATCCGCATAAGGCTAGAGGAGGAGCTTAAGAAGGCCAGCGAGAGAGAGAATGAGATTAGAAATAGAAGTGTCAGACTAAAGGGTAGGGCGGCAGACAAAGCTGCTTTAGAGGGGTTAGATGACTCAGCTTTGGACAATAACATGAAGATTGTCAAAGCGAGCATCTTGTCCATGCATGCATACATGGACAGCAAACTGGACGCTATCCAGGACACCTTGGACCAGATCCTGAACGCCATGCAAAGGCCAGGATTTAGGTCAACAGCTTTGCCATCGCTGCAATTCTCAGCGATGGCAGGCCCGTACCCCCCCTCAGTCTGGCACCTCACCAAGCGGTACATCAGCAGCAGCAGCACAGACTGCTGCTTCTTCATCTTCTGGTCCAGCGGCTGGAGCTACACCACAGCCGCCACCTGTCCCACCAGCGGGACAGCAACAGCCTCGGTACCCCAAGACCCCACTGAAACCACCCCCAGCCTTCTCAAGAGATAAGAATGATGAGGCTCTCGACACTTGGTTGAGAACGGTGCCAGTGTGGGTGAGGGCAAAGAGGACGTTGGTAGAGGAGGAAGTGATAATTGTTGCATCCTATTTGGAAGGATTAGCAGCTCGCTGGTTAAATGGATTGGTAGCCTCAAAGGGTTTCGGCAGGAACATGGGTGATTGGGCTAAGACCCATACCCTGGAGAGCTTTATGGATCTGGTGGAAGCGCAGCAGCACAACCCACAACAGGCACATATTGCCACTGATGGGTTGCTGAAACTTGATACTAGGAAGTACAGGTCCGTGCGCGAGCTCACCTCTGTTGTAGAGTGTTTGATTGTCGTCCCTGGGGTAGAGTACAATCCGCAGGTCTTGTTGACCATGTTCTTAAGGTTTCTTCCCACAAACATCAAAACCTTATTAGCCAGCGAGGCTCGGCTAGAGTATCACACGTTCGAGACCTTTAGCAAAAAGGCCTTACATTTGGAGGCGATGCTAGGTGGTGCTCAAACACCCTCTACGGACGGGAGAAAGAAGAAGAGTCCAGAGGAATGGAAGAAGAAGGGGAGCCGATTGATGATGGTCGAGGTTGAGTGTACTCAGACCGAGATCGAGGATTTCTCTTATCTTGTGGACAGCACAAAGATAAATGGCGAGGATGATGTTGAGGGTAGCAACCTCGCTGCAGTAGTAAAAGGCAAGGCAGGTGACCGTGACAAGGGCGATAAGCAGAGGAGTCAGGGGCAAACCCCGAACCCGCACAAGATAGCGGCATGGGTTCGAGCAGGTTTGGATCGAGATGTGTGGCGGGATCGTTACCAGCGAGGTGCTTGCATTAACTGCGGCAAGTATGGCCACCAGCAGTTCAAATGCAAAAACACAAAGGTCCCACATAAGATACCATCTAAAGGTGGGATTCCTTCTTCCCAGAGTGGTGCCTCAACAAGTTCCGGCTCGGAAAACACATAGGGTCAGTAGAAGTTGTAGCAGCTTCTACTCTCGTTGAGGCGGGTGATGTACCCTCCCCGTTTCAAGAGTTGGCCAAAGCTATTGACTCCTTAGTCACCCCGCAAACGCATCCTGACCCAACGATACTCTGCTCGTTGGATGTGTCTGAGGCCTTAGAGGACCTACAAAGTGAGTGGTCGGCAAGGGACCCTCGTGAGTCCTGGGTGGCACTGTGGCACTAAGTAAAGGTCCTACAGGGGAGCACTTCGTTGTGGAAGTCGGTGTAGGAGACCGCAAGTGCGGTGCCTTCGTAGACATCGACTCCACGCGAAACTTCATAAGTCGTGACTGCGTTGAGAGATTGCGCCTCCAGGACCGGGTGCAGCGCCTCAGTAGACCGATAGCATCTACTCTGGTCAACAAAGAACGCATGTTGGTAGAGGACTATGTCAAGGATGTAGTCTGCACCTTCTCCTATGCAGGAGGGGAACTGAATCATAAGATTTTGTTACTCGTTAGTGACGACCTGCCATTTGACATGTTGTTAGGTATGTACTACCTCGTGGTTGCCAAGCCCCAATTCGATTGGGACAAGAAAGTGTTGAAGCACGAGTTGCCTAATGGGAGGACCGTTACACTAGCTAAGTATAAGGCTAGCAGGTTAATTGACTCCTATGGGTGTTTGTGCGCATCGGCCTTCTACAATTACTATAAACAGAACCAAGAGAAGGGTATGTATCTGGTCTTTGTCTCTGTCAAAGGGGAGGTCATTAAAACACCCCCAAAGATAAAGAGTGTCGTCGCTAAGTACCCTGATCTGTTCGAGGAACCCACAGGTCTCGTAGACAGGGAGGTTGTCCATGCCATAGAGATCATCCCTGGGAGCAAGATACCCAAAGGGAGAATCTATAGGATGGCTTCGACCGAGTTGGACGAGCTCCGTTGACAACTGAAAGAGCTCACACAAAAGGGTTGGATACGGCCTAGCATCTCCCCCTTCGGCTCACCAGTTCTATTTGTCCCGAACAAGGGGGGATAATTAAGGATGTGCATTAACTATAGGGGCCTCAATGCCATCACCGTTAAGAATGCAGAGCCCCTACCTCGCATTGATGACCAATTGGATAGGGTGTAGGGATGTAAGTACTTCACAAAGATAAACTTGAAATCCGACTACCATCAGATTGCCATTAGACTGGAAGATCCTCCATGACTTGGATAAGTTTATCGTCCTGTTCCTCGACGACATTCTTATCGATGAGCATGCCCAACATCAAAGTACTTTCTCTCTACCGGCAAGTATAAGATAAATTTAGAGAAATACGAGTTCGGTCGCACTAAAATCTTGTACTTGGGTCATGAAGTATCCGCGGAAGGGATTAGGCCTGAAGATGCGAAGGTGGCTAGCATTAGGGATTGGCCACGACCCCAGTTTATGACTGAGGTCAGATCTTTCTTGGCGATGTGTGGTTATTACCACAATTTTGTACAAAATTATAGTACAATCGCATCACCCTTGACCGATCTAGCGCACCTTGACACTCCATGGGAATGGACAGACGCATGTGAGGCTGCTTTCAAGAGATTGAAGCATGCCCTTACAAATCATGAGGTTCTCATGGTCCCCGATCCTCAAAGGCCATTTGTAATGACCATTGACGCAAGCCAACATGACACTGGCGCAGTGTTGGCTCAGCGGGAAGGGAAGAAGTTAAGGCTGATCGAGTACATGAGCAAGAAGATGCCATCGAAAAAGTTGGCGAAGTCCACCTATGAAAGGGAACTTTACGCCCTCTACAAGGCACTTGTCCACTGGAGACACGATCTGGTGGGGTGGTTCTTCTATTTGAGGACTGACCATCAAACACTCAAGTGGATCAAGACACAACATGTTCTCTCTGACACACTCAAACGATGGATTGAAGTCATAGATCAGTACGACTTCAAGCTAAAGTCATAGATCAGTATGACTTCAAGCTAGACTATGTGAAAGGGGAGTATAACAAGGTTGTTGATGCGCTATCACGTAGGGCAGACTACCCAGGTGCGCTGATTACTGAATTTGGCTTATCTGACGATGTCACTCGATCCTTCGTGGAAGCCTACAAGGAAAACCTTGTCACGATGGACATCATTCGCAAACTCGAGGCCCAGGACAAGGCCACATCTCACGAGTTTGTGATGGTGGATGGGTTGCTCTTTCTTGAAAAGGCAGGGTTCAAGAGGTTAGTTATCCCATCTAGAGAAATTTTGCGTAGTTTATTTTTAGGTGAGTGCCATGACGCAACGGCACATTTCGGCTACAAGAAGACTTCTGCTAACTTGGCAACAATTTTGGTGGCCTAACATGCTTGACGGTGCAAAGAACTAAGTGCATACTTGCCACGTCTGTCAGTGGGACAAGTTGCGGACTCTAGCACCGCTTGGGTTATTCAAGCCTCTACCCATTCCTACTGGTCCGGGACATAGTGTTTCCATGGATTTCATGGATACCCTCGTGACCAGCAAGAGTGGAAAAAGGCATATCTTCGTCATAGTTGATAGGTTCACTAAATATGCTAGACTAGTTGCCATGCCGGAGACTGCCAGGACTGAGCACGTCATCAAGTTATTCATGGATAACTGGGTGCGTGATTTTGGACTGCCCAAGACCATTGTTAGTGATAGAGGTGTCTGATTTACCAGTGAGATGTGGAAGAAGGCTGCTGAACAGATGGGCAGCCAGCTTCGGATGACTTCTGGGAATCATCCCGAAGCAAATGGGGAGGCTGAACAGATGAACCGTGTGGTGCAGCATCTGCTGAGGCACTATATCAAGCCCAGCCACAATGATTGGGATGAGAAATTACCTCTCATCGCCAGTCTGTACAATAATGTTGTGCATAGCACCACCGGCGTTAGTCCTAATCAGCCGCACCTGGGATGGAAGCCTAGAACTGCTCTAGACTTCCTTCTGCCTGAAAATCGAACTGCTGCAACTTCTGGAACCATTGAATTTGGTGTCTAGTATGAGAAATTGTTGCAGCAGACAGTCGAGCACATAAAGAAATCTCGGGAAGCAATGATTGCTTCTGAGAATAAGCATCGCCGACAGTCTACATTTCAGGTAGGGGAACGTGTCTGGGTCAAGGTTAGTGAGTTCAGACAATAATTCTCATCTCTAGAAAACTAATGCCTCAGTATTTCGGTCCCTGGAAAGTCTTAAACATTGTGGGTAGTGATTTGGATGGTCCCTCGTACTTACTTCGTATCCCTGGTCACCTATGCACTCACACTGTGTTTCACGCCTCAAAGCTTGCACCTTTCGCTGAGACAGAACAGTTCCCATCAAGGAGTTATATGCTGCCCCCAACCATGGATAGTCACGTGGACATCGACGATATCCTGGAGCACAGAGACATGTCTGTTACCAAGCCAGCTGGCAGGTGTAGACCGCATAAACCTGTGAGGGAATACAGAGTACGGTCCAGGCATCATACTGATCCTAAGGAAGATCGATGGTTTACAAGGGAGGAGCTTGTAAGGCAGCTCCTCAGATCGTGGCCGAGTATGAAAGGAAATTCAAGGGGAAGGAACTAGCATGAAGCATCTCAGCGGACTTTCGAAGCTAAGGGGGATGGAATGCGAAGAATGAGCCCTCGCAGGGCCCTTATCAGACATGCACCTGTTCTGGGCAGAGCCCCCAAACAAGCCAAGTGCCCGCCCTAAGTGAAGGCGGGCCTGAATATTCACGAGAGCCCAATATTCGACATTTTTCCATATGTGGATACTCCGGCTGTTACAGCCCGCAAGTTGACGCGTGAGCCTCCCTCAGTTGTGTCGTACATTTGGGTCCAGGCCGTGGCAGTTGCGCCTGGGCACATACACACAATGCAGGGTCGGCCGATACATCACGAAGTGGCTACAGGCCTATGCAAAAGCAGCTTTGTCAACGTACATACCCAGGGTCCTATGCAAATGCAGGAAACGGCCCAAGTCTGGAGACTCAGGCCGTGTCAAACTGCAAAGGGCCCAGGACCTCAATTGTATCACAAGGCCTGGGTGCAGGGACTGAGGGACAACCGGAAGCTAGTGGAAGCTTCCAGACAGGCCACACACAGCCAAAGTGTGGAAGAGGCTGCCACTTCCATATATGAAGAAGGGCAGCCAGGGTCGAGGAGGCCGGGCCATGCAGGCAATGCGGTCACGCTGCTACGCTGTGGCATTAGACGCTACGTGCTGCGCTGAGACCAGAGCGCGTGCAGGCGCGTGTGTGGTGAAGAGGGGCACTGCTAGGCAGTGGAGCGCAAGCAGCCATAGTCGGGCTGCAAGGCGCTAGGGGGTAAGAGGGCGATCAGTGGTCATCAGGAAGGAGGCGAGTGTGCGTGGACAGGGTCTGATGAGGGGAAGCGAGATACGTACCTAGTATATGGAAGAGGTCGGCTATGGTGTTGATGTCATGTACATTGGTCTTCGAGAGTCGAAGTGAGCCTGTTGCGAGAATGCTGATGTAGGTAGGATAGTCAAGTAGTGTAGGCTGGGCGCTGGGCGCCAGACAGAGAGTAGCGACTTTGGATATTCTATTGGTGCGGCCTGAGGGCTTGAACATTGGCTCATGAGTCATTACTTCATTGTATTGCTCTTCTTTGGAGGGGATCGCGGTGAATTTGTGCTCTCTGCTTATACGCGGCTACTTGGACATCTGTGTGATTTCGCAATTTGGTTTTCTGTATATAGTTCCCACTTATATTCCTTGCACAAGCCACTCAGCAGCCAAAAGCAGGAGGAGACATAAGGAGAGGAGGCCAGGACACAGTTGACATGATAAATAATGTGGAAGAGCAGATGAGGAACAAAGAAAGAGAAAGAACCGAATGCTGGTGTTGGAGACAGTGAGGGCGATAGACAGAAAGCAGGCCAGATGGTAGGACTTCAAACGGCCCTTTATTAACATAACTTTTGTACTTTTTAGCAAACGACCCCCTGTGGACCCATTAAAACTAACACCCATGTCAGTAACCCTACCGCCCTCTGTCCCTCATGAGAAGAGCAGTTGCCAGAAGATGGACATCAACCCCTGAAGAACGTGGGTCAGCTGTGTCCTTCCTTACCAAAATGGCCTGTTTCTCAAAGTGACGGACACCGAACATTACCACATTCTTGCAAACACTAAGACCTGTTGCTGAAAGCAGCAGGAGAATGAGACATTATCACTTTGGGGGAATACCACATCAGCTAATAAAGTCTCTCACGACCCGTGCTGAGGGTATCCCAATAGCATCATACTTTTCATGTTCACATTTGGTCATGGGAGGTATGCAGAATATGGCCTGTGACGCACAAGGAAAGGAAATGCCAAAGCAACAAAACCTGAGAGAGTTACTGTGATCATCGGACACCATTTAATTTGCAGAATATCAAGCAATGACTTTGAATTTGTGAGCATAGATTTTGTATTTTTTTTTCCTAACTTCGTTGTACTTATTTACAATCTTACACTCGCCGCAACTACCCAGCCAACCAGGTCGTTCAGTCAAAGCCAGCAAAGCGGCATCTGTTCACTCTCCCAAATTTCTGCGTTTGCCATTTTTAAATTTTTATCTCTTAAATAAGGCATGGATGGACAATTCACCAGAAAGTACAAGAAGTGGTTACGGCACAAGTGGAATGGAAATGATCCTTGCTGCAAAATCTGAAGGAGAAATATGTTCCTTGAATGTAGGGTTTAAACGTTAAACCGCTAGCTAGTACACGGCCCCAGCCTTGCTGAAAAGAAACTCATCGCCTACGAGGTGCCATCCGAAAAAGACGGCGCAGGCGCACCGTCGATTAAAAAAAAATCAGTGGCCTGCGGCGTTTTTCAGATTCTGACAGGAGCCCACGGCCGATAGCAGGATGTACTTAAGCGTTAAACCTATCTACCTAGTGTGTGGATTTATCTACGAGAGCCAGCCTTGGTGCTTCTTCCCAGCCTGCCCTCACTCCCTCCCTTTCGCCCAGCTCCTCATGCCGTTTGTTCCCCTAGAACTGCAGACCACAGCAATGTCATGACCCTCAACAATGGCACAGAGCCACGGCGTTTTCACACACCACGACGACGACTTGGAACTCCCTCCTCGGCAAGCGCTCTCTTCACAGTCCCCTCAAGTCTCTTTGCCAAATCCTCATACGGGAACTCTTCCAAAACCTCGGCCCCAAATGAAAAGACAAGTGCACTTCTAGCAGAAACTGCATCGATTCCTCGAGCGCGGAAATAGAAAAGTTGTTCCTCTTCAAGGTCACTAACTGTGGCACCATGAGTGCATTTCACATCATCCGCAATGATCTGCAAGTTCGGTTTCACATTCACTGTTGCTCGTGGTGCTAGAAGAAGGTTTCTACTAAGCTGGCCTGCATCTGTTTGCTGTGCRTATCTGTTSACTCTCACGTTCCCATCAAARACRCCATGCCCKGTGGAGTCGGTAACGATGCATTTGTGAAGCTGRTTGGACTTTCCTCTAGGATGATTAAGCACGATGCTGCTGTGCAGGTCATGCAGTTGTTTGTGGCCAGCGAGCATGAACGTTGACACAGACGTGTTTGTGTCCGGTCCCAGCTGAAAGATCTGGAGATTATGCCGTGTTACCTGCCCTCCTATGCCCACTTCAACCACGGAGTAGCTGCTTGCTTCTTTCTGTGTAACAGCCGTCCTCTTGATGTGGAATGCACCGCGAGCCTGCTCCTGCACGTACCCATGCCGCAGTGTTGCTCCTTCTTCCAGCACACACTCAAGCACTGAGTTGGACCAGTACCCTCCTGTGGAGTCGCCGACAAACTCTTCAACGACATCAACCTCTGCACCTTTCCCAACCACGACAAGTGTTCTGGGATTTGACAGGTTCACCCCCCCACCGTCTATCCCCGCACAGGATGAGTAGTAGACAATATGAATCGGCGCTTGCAGCTTCAGTCCGTCAGGAATCACAACCACTGTGACATCTCTAACAGCGGCGCCATTGATCAGCGTAAAGACGTCGAGCTTCCTGTCGCTGTCGCTGACACTTTTGTGAAGCCGTCCGAGATGAGGTTCCACAAACCGGCTGTAAGCCATCTCAGAGAGATTGGAAGCCCTGTCGACAATGACATCTCCCTCGTCAAATGCTTCGATCGAAGACAGTGATGGGCTTAGCACACCATCTACGACAACCACACGGCTGCTGCTTGCTTCCTCAAGCTCGCAGCAGGGCATATCTATCAATGCCTCAAATCCAGACCGGGATTCTTCTGTCGTTGGCGGATTACCACTCTGCCTGACCTGAGTTTGAATGATCTGGCTAAGGACTGCCTCATTCAGTAATGACCTCAGATCAGTGAACCTATATTCTTCATCCTTATTGGTGGGCCATCGCAGACCCTCCAACGCCTCCTTACACTCTCTTCTGAGAGCAATGGCACCCGGAGACCCAACAAAGTCGTCCTCTCCAGTGGTCCCAGAGGTTCCAGCAGACAGCTGCACATCCAGCAAGGAATCAACCAACTCACTTGGAGATGGTGGAGAGGCGCTCATTGGTCGCTCTGCCGCCGCTGTCACACCTGCACCTGCTGCGAGAGCTGCTGCGTGTCTCTGTTTCTTCTCTCCCTGCCTTAGGGGGACTGTCCCCAACTGAGTCAGCGTTCCATCACCCACCGACATAACCCCACTGGTGGTCTTCAGAGGTGCCCCAGTCATGAGGCAAGTCGCTCCCTTCACAGTTCGCTCACACTGACACGTCTCCCACCTCAGACTTTGCCGAGCCGAGTCCCAATCCCAGCGCCGCCCTCTGCCAGCAACTGTGCCACATTTTGTGGCTCCCAGAGCACTCTCTGTGGCCCTCACCCCTCCAAAGGACAGTGGGCAATTGACCTGGGAGACGTCGGTGGCCCCTTCCGCCCCTGGAGAGACAAACTTAGACGCTCTTGAGAGTCGCAGAGGAGCTGTCACAGAGAGAAACGCGTTTGCCATTGCTGCAGACATCCCTGTTGTGCTGTCAATGCCCGCTTCCTTGGGTTGAAAACAGCCGGCAGACGAGAGACAACTGTCACAGGCGGGGTGGGCAGGGAATCAATCCCTCAGGCTTAGGCAATGTCACACAACTAATGACGAAGAGCGGATTCGTGAATGAAACGAAAAGACAGAGAGAGAGAGAGAGGAGGAGACAGAGAGAGAGAGAGAGCGAGGGAGAGAGAGGGAGGGAGGGAGGGAGAGAGAGAGAGAGAGAGAGAGAGAGAGAGAGAGAGAGAGAGAGAGAGAGAGAGAGAGAGAGAGAGTATAAACAAATGACGCAACAATGGCACCCTCTTTTCATGGATTTCCTTTGCAGTTATTTCTCTTTTGTTTCTCCTACCCTTTTCTGCTTACTGTTTCTTCTTTTTTGCGTTTACTTTCTAATGCTCTCTTTTGTATGGTGGTCCAAGTATACATGTTGCAATCAGACTCTTCGCAACTCGCTTCCAACATGCATGCAAACAGATGACAAATACGAACTGGCGCAGTGCGCCCACACAAAGCTCAGAGATAAGACCGTGGCCAGGTACACAGATCAGATTCGTTGTCTTGAATGGCTATGGTGCCCAGCACCTGACAAAGATTCCCTCTCGATCTTGTGTATCCACCAGCAACTTGTTCACACGCACACACACACACTCTGACACTTACTTGGATCACCCTGAATGTCCCTCACGCACATACTGTACTCACCCACCCTACACTATCCTACGTGGCAGCTATGGCTGTCATCTCCCTCCTACGCTAGCTAGAGGCTATCGCCGCTTCTTCAACCACTTAGCCCACTTCTCCCTCGGGCACCTGCAGACCTCCGATGCACAAGTCGCACGGACAGCGCTTCCACATGGCTCACAGGCAGAATGAATGAAGGACTTGACGCTGCCTCTTTATTTATACTCGTTTCGCCGGTGGTCTGGCTGCTTGTCCCGGGCCCAGAATGTACACAGTCCCACTTGGTACTTGCTGACTGTACTAGGTGAGGACTGGGACTGGGAACCGCTGATTAGACTAGGTTAGGACTAGGACTTCCGTTTGCTGACTACACTCTGCTGACTCAACTACAGACCGACTCCTAGACCCTACGAAAAGTCAGTTTGGATCCATCTAGAAGGTCCTAGGCTATGTAGACTTGACCTTTCAGAACTACAGTAGCTATCACCTAGGTTGATCCTACGACTACTAAAACTGAAGTCTACGGGTCGAGTCCACGTGACCAGACTATGTACAGAAGTCGAACATTCGACTTTCAAGGACAGGTCGCAGGTTCAAACACACAGCGGTCAACGGATACTGTACACGGGAAAGGGGACAGGTCATGGGATCGAACCCTGGGATCTGCGTCTGGCCCGCGACGTCGGTGAAACCGTTTCACATGTTCTAAACCAACCAAATAAGGGGAGTCCCTCCACTACTCAACATTCTACGTGTATCTGCACTCCCATAGGGAGGGACAAGATACACTGCAACTGATCCAACATTTTGACTGTATCAGGACCATTATGCACTTCGCTTCAGGTACACTTCGAATGTTTTGCAGGAGCAGCGAGGCCCAACCACTCGTCATAATGCTCTTCCTGTGCACTCCGTCATTTCTTCTTCCATTCCCATTCGTCGTCTTCAGTTAAAGCAACCAGTCCTCTCGGTAGTACCAAAACACTCGGAGCATCCTCACACTAGGATTTTTTCGACTGAGCGCGTAATACCGGTCAGATACATCCAAGTCAAGGTGGGATTCCGGTCAAATACCTCCAAGGAACACCCCCCTTTGGGTTGCTGCTTTGATTTCCATTAGTACTCGTTTCTCAGAAATGCGACGCCCTCCCCTCTTCCGGTCCCCCCCTTGGATTGCTCCTTTGATTTCTGTTAGTACTCTCTCGCTCTCCCCCTCTCTTCATTTACATGTGCCACAGCCCCTTTCCGAGTCCAGAACCCGATTCTTTCCCCACCTCCTCCCCTACACACGCTATTGCCCTTTCCCCACCTCCTCCCCTACACCCGCTATTGCCCTTTCCCGATTCTGCAAGAGCGGTCCAGTCCCCTCCTCCTTCCACCTCGATCCAACCTAGTCGTTCACTCCTCTCCGTCCGATTTCCCCCCCCCCATGCCCCAACTTTCTCCCTTTTACCCCGACCCTTCCCGGTTCGATCCCCTCCCTCCCTCCCCATGCCCCCCTCTTCTTCCCCCACCCTGCAGCCATTGCAAACTCAGCTCCTCCACCTATTCCTCTTCTTACCCTGATGCTAGGCCTTTACAATCCCCCCTCCCCATTTCCTCCCCCATGTCTTCGTCTTCCTCCCGTCATCAATTGTCACTGCAATCTCCAAATCCTCTCCTCTCACCCCCCTCCCCCTCCTCTCCGTCTCCGGTTCCCCGCTGCTGTCACTATCCGGTATCCAGCAGCCCCCACCTCTTTCTCCTCTTCTCTCATGTCATGAGGCGCACCCCAGTCTCTCTCCATCTTCTTCTCTTCATTCTCAGCGATGTGCAATGCTCCCCCCCCCCCCCTTTTCCTCTACCTCTACTAGCCGACATTCCCCATGTGCCTTCCCCTCTACCCCTCCTCCCCGATATTGCATCACGCTCCCTCCCCTCTTCCCCCCTTCCTCGACATTGAGCCATTCTCCTGTGTCCCCTCTCTCCCATCCCTGACACTGGGCATGCTCCTGACATTGCGATATGCTCCCCTCACCCCTCTCTCAACTTTCTCCCCTCACGTCGTGCAAAGCTCCCTCTCCTTTCCCGTCAACTCCACCCTTCCCTCACCTTCTTCGTCTGACCCCACCCAACCTTCCAACCACGCCTCCTGCTGCCCTTCTCTCGGCTCCTTTCCCCGAATTCTCATGCGCCCGTCTTCATTCCCGTTCTCGCCCTGCTCGATACTTGTGTGCCTGCTTCCCTCCTTTCCCTCGATCCCGACTCCCCCAAAATGGATGTACCCATCCTCCTTTCACCGATCTAGACGCCCCCACAACGGCCATACTCATCCTCCTTTCCCCCTATCCTTGCACTCCCCCACCACCTCCAGTCCCTCCCCATTACACTGCGATCCAAACTCCACATCATCTTCACCCTTCCCATTACCATTCGTCCTCTTTCGGCATATTCATCCAAATCCCAATCCCATCGTCGCCCCAATCCTTACCCCTCGCTCTTCTCCCGCTCCTATGGCTGTAGGCGGTTTCTCGGTAGAGACAGCGTCGCTCTTTTGACACCAAGAACAGTTTCAAGGGGGAAAGAGACAAAGAGAGAGAGGCACGGCATAGCAATGCAACAACGGATGCTCTCAAACAACTGCAACTGGACATAAAGCAGACACAGAGAGAGAGGGAGAGTCATGCCAGCACGTTGAGTTGAAATGCATGCCCGGCACGTGGAGTTGAAATGCATGGCCGGCACACTGAGCTGAAATGGATGGGCAGCACATTGCGTTGAAATGCATAGCCAGCACATTGCGTTGCATCAAAACACATGGTGGCATGTCATGTAAAAAAAGAGAGGAAGAGGGTTGAAACGCATGCTGGTGTTACGTGGCACATTTGAGTTGCACGGCCTCCACCATCTCCGGCGGAGATTCGGGACAAACGGCTCGAAGGACCAGTAGAGTGTGGAAAATCTACCAGGCCCTGCGCCGATGGTCCCGATTTCCCGCTGACCTCGAGAGAAGAATTAGTGGTCAGAGTGTACTCAGGATGTGTGATCGGCCGTGCACGGCCTACCGTCTTCATCCCTATAAACGCTCGGGTGTTATCGTCGTATCTAGTCCGAAAATTGCACCAAATACAGGTATAATGACTGGGCACAGTCCAGATTCGGGTTAAAAAAGACGGGTAGATTCGCCGCAGACCATCAACCGGCGCACAGTCCAGATTCGTGGCTGATCTTCAGAATGTGTGCGACCACTCGCGAGCCAACATCCGGCAAACTGCGGCCTGGATTTTCCCGGTTCATTGAGTTTCTACGGTTGTGGGGACCACCTACGTACTTAGCCGAGCAGCAAGGTACTGCCAGAAACCGTCTTACAAATTATTTCATGCTAATAATAACCATTACCGAAAGACGTAGGGAATAGGGAAGCCCGCACACCTCAACTTCCCCAAGGGAGCAGACCCATGGAGGACGGAGGGAGGTGGGCGGCATGGCTTGCGGGTACCCTTGAGGGCACCAACCACTGCCCTCAAGAGCACCTGTGATGATTTTACCAACCACTGCCCTCAAGAGCACCTGTGATGAAAATCAAAGCACACTATCACTCACCCACACCAGACGGAAGGCTCTGCAGACTGCAGGCTCACACCACATACATGTATGTATATATATCAGCCTCCTGATGAATTGGTGAAACTGCAATGGAAAACTCTGTCACAGTCCCCCCCCTCCCATTTCGTGTCCTTCTCTCCCTTTCTGCGGGCAGTTCTCAATGTGCATATACATATAGACATACACCTACTAATACGTAATAACTATAGCGTTTCAATGTGCAGATACATATTGGCTGCGTGCAAGTGGGTCCTTGTGACACGCGGGGATGGGGGCAGCCAGTGCTCAAACTGTCATCCGTGTGGCTGGCCTTGTACGTAAGAGGTGACGAACAGGCGGAGCTTTCCTTATTCCTTTCCTTTTTTTGTTTTGTCTTTTTCCACCTTTGCACTCCGATTCACAGTGTGACAATATATCCCCCGACATTGCTAGCTCTCTGCTCTTGCAGATGATGCGGCTAGCATCGGGCCTGTACTAGCAGGTGCATGCTCTTCCTTATGGCAGATTTACCTTCGTTTTTTTATCTTTTTTTCTTTTATTCTTACTTTTATTCTTTCTCTTATTTTTCTTTTATTTTTCTCTTCTTTCTTTTATTTTCTCTCGTTTCTTCCTCTGTCCTTGTTTTGTTTTTTTTTCTCTTATGTCTCCCCCTGTCCCCTGCTTCCTGTTCCTTTTGCCTGCCATTTCTTCCCGATGTGGAATGGCATCTGTATATTGCGGGCCCTCTGTTGTGGTTCCGTTTCTTTTACTCTTGATTATATTTGGATGTTGTGTTCGTATCATTGCCCTCTTTTCTGTTATCGCTTGTTAGGGCGTGATTTGACAAGGGACACGGTGCTGTGGTTTTTCTCTTTTCTTTTTGGTCTCCAGGATTGTTGTGATGGCGGTCACCGCAAGGACATGGGTTGTTCCCCCTTCCCATTTAGTGGGTATAGTTACGGCCAGCCTAAGGTCTGCCAAACCCGGGTTGCTGCCCCCATGCCCACTCACCTTTCTGTGGATGCAGAAAGGACGATGGTAGGTTTCCCGGCCTGAGCCATAGGGCCTAAAGTCCTGCTTTCCTGGCCACTCATTGTACCATACAAAATAAAATAATTAATTAATTAATTAATTCAAAATTCAAAAAATTCAAAAACTTTCATAATCCTTTATGATAAAAATATGTCGTTACCATTACAGATAAATCAGGGGGTTAGTTCATTTGGGATTCTTCCTGTTGGTGGCGCGACAGGCACAACACCGCTTCCCTTTCTTCGATCACGAGGTCGTAATGTCCCCTTCTCTAACAGGCAACGTGTTGACTGGCTTGCCCATTTTTGCTGGAATACTGATTTGTATTATGTGGGAGTGTGGCATCAAAAGCAATTGCGGCAGCTAGATACTGCACCCGCAACTGAGCGCTTTGAATTACAGCTGTGAGGTATTGACCAACAGCGGCTCCAACCAGGTAATTATCCCCTTTCTGTTGTTGGAGTCGTTTATGTTGTTTTGCATATTCCCTCTGGGCGTCTGTATGTCGGCCAGACAATCCATATACTGCACAGCAACGTTTGAAGGAGCATTGGCATGTGCAACATTCTGCTGTCGATTATTGTCATCGGCATCTCTATCTCGTTATGTGACAACAATCTCCTTCAATTTTGCTGTTTGGCCACTTGAATGCATTGATCGTGCACTCTACATTAATGACCGCGGTGAGATTGATCATGCCCTTTTTTGGAGGGGGGCCTCACCTAGAGAAGGCTTCTGGGTCCGACGGCTGCACACCTTACACTCTTCGGGCCTCAATATAGTTCTGCCTATGTCTCGATTACCGCCTGCTCGACGGCAGCCACGCCCCGATCGCTGGTGGCAAGTTGGTCCTTCCTCTGCTGCTTCTCCTCGCCCATCTCCACCTGTCGTATATTCTCGGGCCTTTCCCATTGATATTAGCCCGGGCCCTCAACTTGCAGTACGAATGTGAGGACGTGTTTATTGTCGTTAGGCGCAGCGGGTACTTGGTCCGAAGTTGTTGCTTCCCTTGATGCAATGGCTGTATATAAATGTTTCTAATGCTGACATGACTGCCGACGTCCGTGAACTTGAATGCATTATTCGGTGATTTCAACATGTCCGACAGCGATATAACTCCCATTCCCGTGACACCTTCGGAAACTATATCAGCATTGTACAGATGCACGAGATCCTGAAGGTCACTAAGCGGCGCCATGTGTTGCATTCTTAGGATGTGTGTGCATTGCACCCTGACCCTCAGGCAGCCAGCACTATTCACATCTGAGACAAACTTGTACCCCCAACAAGGGTGCAATTTTGTAATTTTATGGAAGTTGCCTTGAGTGTTACTCCGGGCCTGCGCCTTCCTGCTGCTGCTAATTGTCCTTGTCGTCGGGCCTTTCCTAACTGCACCGATCTGGTTGACGGCCATGTTGTTTCCGCCAACTATGATCTGATTCCAGACGCTAACCTTCGTCGCCTAATCTATGAGGGCTCTAAATATCGGCTGAATGCGGTAGTGGGGGATATACTTGAAGCACTGGCTGTTGGTATTGATGAGTATATTGCTGTGTATCTTCGTCCGACATCACGACAATCCTGCGCTGCTACACTTGCTCCACAATTGGCTCTTTGGCGTGCCGCAGTTTTGCATCATTGTGAGTCCAATATGGCTGCCGCATCACCTTTTTGACAGCCTCGCTCTTGGCAACACGCAAATACGGCCTGCGTTAGCTCCAAGACTCCTTTGCGATTGTTCCTGTGGACACAACATCGCACAATCTGGCTATTTGTTGCAAGAACTGGTATCACTTCCGTATTTCTGCTCATCTTGACAGTCCTACATATTCTGAATAGCCATGCACTTTGGGACAATCATTGGAATTATCCTCATGCTGACACATTGCCATATCTTTATTGTGCTCTTAAGGCCCATAAGTCTCCTCCTACACTCCGTACTATTCTTGGTGTCACTGCCTACAACAATCTTTCTTCTTCTTCTCATACTGCCCAGCGGAGTGACCTGCGCCCCTCCCGACGAGTCCAGCGTTTGCATCACCGACCGCCTCACAAGCCTGTTGCTAGTACAACACCTACCTCGGCTCATTTGAGTGCGGCACTTCAAGGTGTCATTCGTACTCTTCGCGAAAAAGAGAATCAACTCTTTCAATCCGAAGGTATTCGAAGATGTTGGATTGTCCAGAGCAGTGACGAGGTCATGCTTGACCTCAAAAAGAATAAAGCTTCTCTCCAAGGTCTGGCCCCTCATTCGGTCGATTTCACTACTATGTATCCTAATCTTTCTCATCAACAGATTCTTAACAATGTTGCTAAGGCCATTACGAACACGCTCATCTGTGTTGCTCTTCGTGTGATGGTCCGTGGACCACGTGCAGGGGAATGGACGACTGATACGGGATCTGACACTCTTTCTGTGTCTGACATTCTTCAACATCTTCGTTTATTGTTACTAATACATATCTACATACAGCGTATGGCCTTGTTCGTCATCAAGATGTTGGTATTCCTATGGGTACAAACGCTGGTCCTGAGATTGCTAACCGTACACTCTATTGGGATGAGGCGCAGTATGTGGACAACCTGCAGCATGTGGATCCCTCTGCAGCTCGCCCATATGCTTTCACTTCTCTGTTCATTGATGATGTCCTTACCTTTGGTTGTCTGCCACCATGGCCAGCCCATTATGGTCTTGAATGGAAGGAGACCACTGCGGCTGATGGCTCGTGCACCTTTTTAGGCCCGAAACTGCAGACACGAGATCTCTCCAATTGAGTGTGTTTGATAAAACTGTTGCATGGGATTTTCCTGTTATACGATATCCTAGTGCAACGTCAAACATTCCATCTCATCAGCCTGCAGGTGTGTTCACCGGCCAGCTTACGTGGTTTGAGCAGATTTGTGACAATTGGCATGATTTCAGAACTGTGGCAACCATGCTTGTCCGCCGTTTGCTTTTCCGTGGCCATGCTCCTTCGACATTGGCCCGAGGATGGACTTGTTACACTCGTGCTCGCCAGCGTCGACACCTTACACAATGGTTTCGCCGTACACAATGTTTTCGCCGTATGCTTCGCTGGTCCGTGCATCATCCTCTTCCACCTTCTCCTCCCCTTTCTTTCCCTTCTCCTTCTCCCTCTCCCCCTCCTCCTCCCCCTTCCTTTTTTCCATCTTCTCATCCTCCTCCCCCTCCCCCTCCCCCTTCCTGTCC
>BFEA01000125.1:54495-76888 GCA_003427395.1 Chara braunii
TCTTCTTCTTTGTCGTCTCCTCCTTCTTCGTCTTCTTCCCCTTCTCCTTCTTTTTCTTCTACTTCCCCTTCTTCTACTTCTCATCATCCCTTTCTTCGTCGGCTTCTTCTTCTTCTTCTTCTTCTTCTTCTTCTTCTTCTTCTTCTTCTTCTTCTTCTTCGTCTGCCTCCTCTAGTTTGTCTTCCTCTTCCCCACGCCGGCTGAGATCGGCCTCGTTTATCTACGTTGTCCATATAGGGACGCTCGACCCAATTTCCAGCAGGTGCAGCTCCCCACCAAAAGACGGAGCCTTCAACGCTGGGGCCCACTTAACGAGGCTGCTCTTATCACCTCGTTAAGTGGGTTTTCCCACATACGAAGTTAAAAAAAAAAAAAAAAAAAAGGGACGTCGGCAGGCTCGTTCATGATCTCCTCCTCCTAGTTCCCCTTCCTCTCGACGTCCTGTTGATGCTAATCTGCCGGGTTTCTTCATCTTACCGACAGCCTGCTCTGCCACGTCGACGGCTTTCGTCAATCACGCGTCGACCGCACCAGATCAGACCTGGCTTTCCAGTGGTGGCCGATTCGGATCTGCGGGCAGATCTACCAAATGCTTGTGGCTTGACAGCCACAAATGTCTGCCTACAGGCTTATCAGCGTCAATGTTGACTGCATCCCATTTTGTTACGATTGCTTATCAGCTTGACGCTGTCGAAAATCAGTTGCTGTATGACCATAATGGTCCACCTCCTGAGGGTGGCAACTATACTACCTCAGGAGGCTTTACTGTAAATGTCTTACAGTTAGCGTTYCACGGTCGCCACCTTCTTATGCATCATGCTACGCCAGGCGATGACCTTAATTACCACCCTCATATTTCTGCCTGCATTTTGCACAGACCCGGGCATTATATGGCACTCATTCGTGCAGCTGCCCAGTGGGAACCTTGGGATGGTGGGATGATGATTCAGGCTACCTAGGCTACCAGAGTGGCCCGGGTTCACTTGCCCGGCCGGGCCAGAAAGATATAAAAAATAAAAAAAAATAAAAAATTTAATTTTTTATTTTAAATTTGGTAAAGAATTTCGATCTGACCCTGGGGCAAAAGTTGTTCATTGTATTTTTCTGCATAACATAGTTTTTTTCTCGGGCTTTTTTTTTTTTTTTTTTTTTTTGCTGGGACCTTCCCTGGTCCTTGCACGGCCGGGCCGCCCGGGAAAATAGGGTTACCCGGGCGGCCCGGCTGGTAGCCTAGCTATTTTCAACATCAATGAATTTTTGCCTGCATTGCCGAATCATACTTTATTCTCGATTATTGATCGACTCTTGTTTGACACCTGTCGGGACAGGGACGCTGTGCGCCTTGGCTGTGGAATTCATCATCTATGCCATCATCATTATCAATCTATTGCGGCTGCCGCGGTCTGTGCCGAAGGGTGTCCAACATTTCCTCATTGTACAAACCCCTATCACCCAGATCTTAGTTGTCCTTGATGGCGCACTGTGATGAACGTCCTGCTGTTTTTTTGACATGTGGACAGCATGTCCTTTGTCAGGACTGTTTTGATGGGATGGTACGTGCTAGCTCGTCTCTATGTCATGCTGTGTGCTGGCGCAGCTCTCCTTGGGTATCCTTGTGAACATCCACGTCATCCTCAGCGTGCCTGTCCTATCTGCCAGGGCGGGGACTCCTCTTCCTGGCTGGTCAATAGAATCAAGCAGGCCAGGAGCAACACTAATTGTAGGACAGATAAAGCTTTCGACACTACCAACAGATACGGAGGTGAAGAAAGAAGAAATAAAAAATTGAAAAAACGAAACGAAAAAAAAGAACAAATTGCTGAAGAAAAGAAAAAAGACAAAAAGAAAACAAGAACAAAGAAAATAAGAAAAAAATATGTTTAACTTTGTTGTGACAGTGGCAATTGGTTTATCTGCGGGATGTGTTATTTGCTTTGTTTGACTGATAGGCCTTCCTCTTCCCTTGTCCTTTCTTTGACTGGATCACTTTCTCTCTCTCTCTCTCTCTTGCCTCTGTGAGGTTTGGTTTCCTCCTCCTTTTCTTTACCTCCTTTTCTTTACCTCCTTTTTGCCTTTTGGCTGCGTCCAAGTGGGCCCTTGTGACACACGGGGATGGGGGCAGCCAGCGCTCAACCTGTCATCCACGTGGCTGCCCTTGTACGTAAGAGGTGATGAACAGGCCGAGCTTTCCTTCCTTACTTCTTTTCCTTTTCTCGTTTTGTCTTTTTCCGCCTTTGCGCTCCGATTCAAAGTGTGACAATATATATCAGCCTCCTGATGAATCGGTGAAACTGCAACGGAACACTCTGTCACAGCCCCCCCCCCCCCTTCCCCTCTCCCATTTCGTGTCCTTCTCTCCCTTTCTGCGGGCAATTCTCAATGTGCATTATACATATATATTGTCACATTGTGAATCAGAGCGCAAAAAAGGGGAAAGAAAAAGGAAAAGGAAAAAAGGGGGAGGGGGAAGAGGTAAGGAAAGCTCCACCTGTTCATAACCTCTTACGTACAAGGCCAGCCACGTGGATGACAGGTTGAGCGCTGGCTGCCCCCATCCCCGTGTGTCACAAGGACCCACTTGCACGCAGCCAAAAGGCAAAGAGGTAAAGAAGGGGAGGAGGAAACCAAACCTGACAGGGAATGAAAGATAGGGATAGAAAGATAGGGAAAGAAAGATAATCCAATTGTCACAAAGCAAATAACACATCCCACAGATCAACGTATCTTTTTTCTTTTTTTCTTTTCCTATATGGTAGTAGGTGTATGTATATATATTGTCACATGATATCAGAGCGCCTAAGCGAAAAAAACAAAAAAACAAAAAAATCTTAAATTCGTTTTTAATCTTCTTCCTTACAACTCCCCCTGTTCAGAACCTCTTGCGTACAAGGCCGCCCACGTGGATGTAGGTTGAGCGGCGGCTGCCCCCACCCCCGTGTGTCATATCGACCCACTTGCACACAGCTAAAAGGCAAAGAGGCAAAGAAGAGAGGAAGGGAACAGCCAAATGAAACAAATAGAACAGAGGGAAACAAGACAGATCCCAGATGACAAGTCCCACATGCRAGCACCRCCCGCTCCGTCAAAGGCCAAACAACGGGACAAGACCACCCAGGACAAGACATAAAAAAGCGACGATCCACAGTGTGACAACCAAGAAAAAAAGAGAAGACAATCCTGGATGACGATTCCCACATAAAGGCACCGCCCCGCCTCTCAAAGGGCCGAACAACGGGAAACAACCAACCAGGATGCCAAAAACCCGAATGGCTGGTCCCACATGAAAGCACAGCCACGCCCATAAGATAGCCCGAACAACGGGACCAGACAAAATCAGCAAAACAAAAAAAGGCTCCAATCCACAATGTGACAACCGAAAAGAAGGAGAAGACAATCCCGGATGGCGATTCCCACATACAGCACCGCCCCGCGCTCAAAGGGCCAAACAACGGGAAACAACCAAGCCAACCAGGATGTCAAAACACTTGCCTGCAAAACGATAACCCGATAACCAATCCCACATGAAGCACCGCCATCCCTCCTCCCTAAGATAGACCAAATAAGGGGACAGAATCAACCGGAATCGAAGCAGACAAGATTCTCATTCAAAAGAAACATTCTACCATAACCATAGTTAAAAAAACGGAACCATACAGTAGGTCCGCAAAACAAAATACCCCTAAACAAAGGGGGAAAGACAATAGGAAAAGATATGGGACAATATGTATATATATGTATATACATCTGTATACATATATATACATCCACCTACTAATCGGCAATAGCTATAGCGTTTCAATGTGCATATATACATATATAATATACATACACCTACTACCATATAGGTAATGACTATATATATAGCGTGGGAGACTCGTCCGTCACTGGAACACAGGTCAGCGAGACTGCCAAAAAATGGATACCGCCAAAAAACGTTGTACCGGCTGTCCTTCCTCATAGGGAGGATAACTTCGTTTCCTTCGAAGGAAAAAAAAACAGTGCGATTCCCTTAACACACCTTTCCTAAATGGGATATCCTCCGGTCGTCTAAGCGTATCTTCAGGATTATTTTTAGGCTTATAACTAGTAACAAGTTCTTATATGCACGTACTAGATGACCCGTTGCGGCTTCGCTTGCAAGAAAACAGGAGGGAATACCCACGAGCTCCTTCTTTTTTATTCCGGTAGTTAGTTCACCTGTTATGCGCAGTTTTCCATGGGAGGAATGTTACAGTATTTTCCCTGCGCTGTGTCCGATGACCCGCACTATTGCAGTCTGAGAACTCTGCGTTTTTCTGAGGAAATGCTGTCGTGTTGTTCTGTTTGCTGATAATGCCAATCACCAGTCTGTTTTGCTGTGTTTTCATGCTGTCGTGTTGTTCTGTTTGCTGATAATGCCAATCACCAGTCTGTTTTGCTGTGTTTTCTGAGTATGCGCTCTCATATTCATGTGATGATATACATGGTCAGCCGATGTTGTATGTATGCGGTGTGCTTGCCTGCTGAGTTCTCTCTCTCTCTCTCTCTCTCTCTCTCTCTCTCTCTCTCTCTCTCTCTCTCTCTCTCTCTCTCTNTGTGTGTGTGTGTGTGTGTGTGTGTGTGTGTGTGTGTGTGTGTGTGTACCGCCAGGAAGCACGATTTGCAGCAGGACACCAATGAGGAGGAGGACGACGAAACCATGAAAACTCCTGTAGTCTTTCTAGCCGTGATGAGGTCT
Organism: Chara braunii; assembly: GCA_003427395.1. Taxonomy (NCBI): domain Eukaryota; kingdom Viridiplantae; phylum Streptophyta; class Charophyceae; order Charales; family Characeae; genus Chara; species Chara braunii. Next base: position 59,213 of record BFEA01000125.1, read on the forward strand.
TTCCTGCACGCTCCCAAGGCTGAGGGACATTGACATCCAAGGCAGAAAGATGAGGGGGAGGAGAAGGATCACATGCAGAAAAAAAGACATGGAGGAGGAGGAACTAAAACATGTAAACCCTTGTACAGGCCGAGCGATATTAGCATACGAGGCAGAAGGATGAAGTGGAGAAGGATGACAGAGAAAAAGACATGGAGGAGGAGGCAGATGAGGAGGAGGGACCATGGCAGAACAAAACAGAAAGCAAAATGCGCATCAATAAAAGAGACTGATCAACGAAATCAAAATAGCCTCCTCCTCACGATTTCCCCCTCCATAGCAGCATCCTCATTCTCCTAACCCCTCTCGTCACCATCATCATCATCTAATCCCTCCCCCCACACACACCCCATTCCCCCTCCCCTCTCTTCGTCCACCCATGTTATCTTCGAATCATCATCGTTCTCCATTCCCTTCCTCTCCTGAAGGTATGGGGACTCCAGGGCTTCCACATGGAACTTGACGTAAGCAGAGGCTGACGTGGAGGGGGACAAAGCGGAGAGAAGGATGACGTGCAGGAGAAAGAGAAGAACCAAGAGGAGCAGAGGACATCGAAGAGGAAAAAAGAGAGGGGCGACCATGGTGAAACGGAACAGAAAGAGAAAACCGGGATTAATCAAGAGAAAGAAATGCAACCACCATAGCCCCCTCCGCCTTTTGCCATCCCGCTTCTTACTGCCGTCAGCAACGTCATATTCCTACCCCTCCTCCTCAACTCACCCGCTGATAGAAAACCAGAGTAGTTCGCCGGTTGTCGTCTTCTCCCTTTCTCATCCCCACCCTCTCTCTCTCTCTCTCTCTCTCTCTCTCTCTCTCTCTCTCTCTCTCTCTCTCTCTCTCTCTCTCTCTCTCTCTCTCTCTCTCTCTNTCTCTCTCTCTCTCTCTCTCTCTCTCTCTCTCTCTCTCTCTCTCTCTCTCTCTCTCTCTCTCTCTCTCTCTCTCTCTGTGTGTGTGTGTGTGAGGTAGAACGGTGATCGCGACCTTGTCGCATGCCATGGACGAGACGTGTATACTGCGAAAGTAAAGCCTCGCACGTTTTGTCTGATATTTGCATGTGTGTATCTCTCTCTCTGTGTCTCTGTGTGTGTGTGTGTGTGTGTGTGTGTGTGTGTGTGTGTGTGTGTGTGTGTGTGTGTGCGCGATACAAACACAAATCAACAAAACTTGGCAAAAGCTGCTCGTTGACTATACCAACGATATTAGTATTAAGTGGGATCAAAAATAATGGCACGCACGCAAGCAGGGCGTGCGGAGCGCAATGACGGGAGCTGAAGCCGCCGGAGCTTAAAATCTCAAGATGTTGGCGGGGAAAGGTCGGCGGGCGAGAAAAATGGGTAAAGCAGGTGAAGACGCGTATTGCGAGAGATGTCGAAAGATGGGGAGTCCAAGGGCAAAGGGAGGAGGAGGAGGGGGAGGAGGAAGGATCGCGGCTGACCTCTTTCGCGCGGAACTATTCACCGGTCCTTCGACGAGAAAAAAAAAGTCCGACTTTTGGCACTTCCAGCATCAATTTAGAGCAGCACACTCCTCATGCTTCCCCGCGGCCCTCTCTCTCTCTCTCTCTCTCTCTCTCTCTCACACACACACACACACACACACACATAAGCACAGCACCCACACACCCACACGCACCACAAGCATATGCACATGCACATGCAGACATGCACTCACACACGCGCGCGCACGCAGGAACTCGTGCACTACTGTGGTGTTGTTCAGCAATGCGGCGCTAGGGCCTGGGTAGGGCCTGGGGGGGGGCAGGACCAACTGGCACCGGTAGGCAGATTCTAGGTCCATCTGGGCCGTTCGCCCAGTACTACCGGATCAGCACGGTGTAGTGCCGCCCAGCTCAGTTTTGCCCAGTTGGTAACCACTGGGGCCTCCAACCTCGGGAAGTAGCCTGGGTGCAGCTTCGGCCGGGGTGTAAATGGAAAACGTACCCCGGCCACCATACGGATACGGTCAGGCTGAAAGGGTGGCTGCCACCGTTTCTACCGCTTACAAGGAAAGGTGATGCCCTAAGGCCTTTATTTATTGTCATTCGCAGCCCTAAGGCTGCGATATTGTGGGCTTCAGGGTCTGTGTCAAGGCGTCGCATTTTCCGCAGCGGGCGACCAGGACACAAGTGGGTTCTTAGGGGGCAAACATTTTTGGGGTACAAGTCCTTGGCTATGTTGCGGACGACCTACAGCTCGCTCTCGTAGAACCGGTGTGAGGAAACCCGGGGAGGGAAGTCTGTTGGACTGTCGAAGCTTGAGGCAACAGCGTCTATCACCCACTGCGCCGCTTTAGGGGTCCTCAACAATGCAACAGGGAGTGGGGGTTGACTGGCCTGTCACGCACCCACTTTGAATGACGAATCTGAAGGCCTTTACTGCCTCTCGCATTAAAACAAAATAAAATTAAAACAAAATCTTCACTTTATTCAAAGTTCACTCGAATTGCAGCGATTTTTTTTCTTTGGTTCGAAATGGTTGTCATCTGGTTAGAGATAAGGATACTCAGCTTAGACACTCAGGATTCGATCCACACTTCGTCAAAATCATAGGGATATTTATGCAACTTTTGAACAACCATCTCAATTAGCTGGTAGGGTGAATCAGGAACCCTTCATACAAACTACAGCAAACTCAAACTCGGCAAGAAATACTCGACCCATGTTTCAAGCCCTCTAGTTGCTGATGAGCCCTTCAGACTTTTCATTTACATTTCCCTCCAGATCAGTCAGCCAAACAGTGGCATCATAGGGTCCACTCATGTATAGTGTTTTCACCATCATACGGACACTTAAGTTAACCGCGAGGGATCGAACGCCCCTCCACGAGGTTCATGCTCACCATTCGCTCAAGGTCTGAAGGGGGAGTTTTGTCAATCGGGTACTCTTCATCGATCAACCAATGTCAAACCGGACCTTGGTGTCTAATAGATTATAGATCTATGAGAATATTGTTTCCCCTGACCGAAGCAAACAATCATCTCAACTCGTAGATTGATAAGTAGCAGAACTTACCCACTCAACCCATAGACGGATTAAGCACACACCACAACTCGACTCGTGAAATTTGTTGCATACAAAGCGACAACATTTGATTCAGAATGAAGCAAGGTTCACTTGGTAGTACATTCACTCTATCTCTCTCGCTTTCACACACAGACATATGCATATACTCGCGCACACACATCTACCCTTACCCCGCGATCAGACCAACAAAATTTTGGATAACCCCGAGGGCTGCCACTGTCTCTCAATCTGGCTAGCGAAACTTGGATCGGGCATATTCACCCAGAGAACCAGCTCACCGATCACATCTCAAGTGTATTTAACTGTGTCCAAGGATATGTTATTTGTTTAAGATATATGTATTGCTGACGGTACTTTCCTTACTTAACATTGTTATCTTAGGAACTTTTACAGTTTTCTTGCTCTGCGCTTCCTTCTTCTCCATGTGCTCTATCTCTCTCCGCTTGCTCTCCCTCTCTCTCGACGCACTCTCTGTCTCAACGTATTTTTACTCTCTGTGCACAATGTTTCTTAGGTCGCGCTATATTTTTATTTCTCTCCTCCCCTTTTTCATTTTTTCCGCCTACATCAAGTTTCTCACTGGCTTCATCAGCGTAAACCTTGTCGTGCTTTAGCAACATGAATGACACAAGTATTGTGATTTCTCTCACTCTCTCACATCTTACTTGCTTTCTCCTTACACTTTGTTTTTCAATTCACGTACTTTCATGCTCGGTTGGATATGACATATGGTTAGGTATCATCGTCCGTCTTCTCGTTAAGAGCTTGTAAACTCCTCTGTCCGATCTTGTTTGATTTTTTTTATCATTTTCCTCTTTTAAGGAATCCCTTTGATTCCCGACTGTTCCAAAGATGAATAATTGTTCAAAAAATAAAGAATAAAATTTTAATTAGCAAAGATATCAGAAACAACGTCCTCTCAGTATAATTGAAACTCAAGTGACTATTCGAGATTGAGCGTTCTATTGATATTTATGATATTTTTTCGGACTGAATAAGATCATTATTACTTGCCTCGATAATCAATAGAGTGGCTTGACTGCAACTTGCCCCAAAATTAAGAACTTATATGTATTTTAAATAAAATTTCTCCTATCAAAGAAATGAAGTGAACGGACATGAGCTTCACAAGGATCTCAAGGATCATCCGGCAAGTTATGTTTGAATACTCGGTTGCTGAACAGTTGCACCAGATTGCATGAGTGCGAGAGTTTTTTGACTTCTTACTTTAACTGTCGGTTTTAAAATATATTGAAAATGAGTGACATTGATTAATATTTCAAATTCTGCCTAGGCTACCAGCCGGGCCGCCCAGGTCCCGGGTGACCATCCCGTGCAAGGACTAGGGAAGGTCCCAACAAAAAAAAAAAAAAAAAAAAAATCCGAAAAAAAACTATGTTATGCAAAAAAAAAAACTGAACAACTTTTGTCTCAGGGTCACATCGAAATTCTGCACAAAAAAAAAAAAAAAAAAAAAAACTTAAATTTTTTTWTTTTTWTTTTTWTTTTTTTAATTGTTTTTTGCCCGGTCGGGCAAGTGACCCCGGACCACTCTGGTAGCTTAGAATTCTGCAGAATTTCAACTAAGCGGCACGATAGACCCTCTTTCAAATGAAATTATGATATTTGTCTCTCAGTCCCGTTTGAAAGTTTGATCTTCAAAATTGCATATCTCGAAGCGTCTTGCTCGTCTCAGTCGCCCATTGTCCCTTTGGTTATTACCAATCAACGCAAACCCTCTATTAGTGGACAGGGGCAATAAATACATGTGGTCCAATCTTCACCTGAACCAAGTTTCGCTTGAAACGGGTAGTATAAATCTGACATTTGTTCCTGGTGAAACAGTTACATCTGTCTCAAGCGGCCCCTAACATAATTATCATTATCCTCCCTGTTTTTTTATTGATTCCTTATTAATATTAACCCCCAGTCGATAGAGGACAACAACGATCATCTTAGACGTTGCATTGACTAGCTTCAAAAGATCTCATCGCACTCATTCCCGTCCATAGCTCATGGTTTATTTTATCACCAGACTGACAACAACTATCATCCATGAAACGGTACGAGCAGCAAGATTAATTGCCTCGAAGATAGGCCGCACTACCAGCGACGAGCACAAAATGCAATGGAAACTGGGAAAACATTTGAAACTGTATTCTCTTCCCTACTCGGGATCGCATCGTTTGTGATTCACTGGCTCGGTTCGCATAACCTCTCAATAAGAGAGCACCCAATCAGTCCGTTCAACAGTAACAGTCAGGAAGAATGTTGGGCACGCCAGACACTCGTACTAACGCCGCACAATCTCAATATTTCAACGGATTTCATACCTTCTTCCCTAGATCCCCCAACAAGTTGACAACCATTTGTTGTTAAGCATTCCCAGTGAGAGGAAGAAGTTGTGAGTACAACAAGTTCATTTTCTGGTACCCTGCAACAGTGCCCACTACGTGCACTCTCAGAACACAACAACGTTCCCTAACTGTATTCATCAGCTCCTTGCATACCCGTCCACTTGCTCTAAGACTGTGTACACCGAGCATGCATCTGAGTGAGTCCCCCCCGTCTCGCTGGTCCCCCCTCTTCTCTATTCGTACGAACAGTCTCTAACGCAAATCCAGTGAGTCGGTCCGTCCCACTCAGTCACCAACACTCATCTTGATACGAAATAATGACACTATCGGTACCAGCACTATCAAAGTCACAAACCCATGATATTTTCCACCAGCCGTAGCAAAACTGTTTGGATTGAGGGCTTCGTCTCGGGTCAGTGTCTCAAGGATAGACATAACTGCTAAATGAGTGAAGAGTATCAAGTTCCTCGACCGACTGAGTACCGTACCTAGGCATACCACCGTCAAACTGCAGTGAACTATTTCAGTTCCGAGTCAGCAACCGCACCCAAAATAATAGTGTCGAATTGTAGTGACATGTACCATTACCGAACCAGTAGCCGTACCAAAAATAGTAGCATCGAGTTGGTGTGAGGTGTACCGAGCGTGGACCGAACCAAATATCCGTTGTAGCCAGACTGTCGTAACCAGAAACCAGTACCACTTGAAATAGTGTCATAAACAGATAAACATCATCAAATGAATCGCCACAGGCCTGTAGTTCGCGTCGTTCCCGCTGTAGTTGCAGTTCAGTAGACCACGTTCTGATGACCTAACTATTATCCCCATAACCAACTCGCATCACGAAGTACCATCTCACAAGGAACCGTCAGCCTTGCGCGACACTCGATAACCCACACACGTACAAGTATAAGGGTTCATAATAGCAATAGAAAATAAAAACATTTCGGATCTGGGCAGCGAAGATCGTGATCAACAAAAATATCTCAAATGGCGAGTAATTGTTTATTTTTTGTTCATTCTTATCATTTTAATTTTAGTTATTATTTTTTATTTTATTGTTAATTAATTAAAAAATGAGGCCTCGTTTTCTCGTCAACTGGTCAGCTTAGAAAATGCCACGCAAAGGTTCGTGTGGATATTCTCGTCCCACATTCAACTGGTTCGAACACAGGTTCGAAACAGCCAAAAAAAAAAAACGGACATGCGGATCGAAGTGACTACTCGATTATCGAAGTTTGAGGGTTATTTCAAGTAGGCAATTGAGGAAAAATCAGGGTTCAACCTGGATACCCCAATCTCTCCCGACGTGTTCGTCAAAAACATTCAATTAAAATCACTTAGGCATTCGGTTAAAGGTTTCATTTCGTTCATTTCAGATGGCCAACTGCCTTTGGCCGACTGCCTTCGGCCGCCCGACAGTAGCACAAACCTCTTATCGACGTCCTCGCCGAGGTTTTCATCCACCATCAGATAAAATGCGTACAAGTCTCAAAGAGATGCGTTGTCCATGTAGTCCATGTCTTCGCTTGGTTGTCTTTCGTCTAGGAAAAAAACTAAGAGGATGTCGTTTACCGATTTTGCGGCTCAGCTGTTTGTGTAACACACGAGGAGCGTTATTGGGACCCCTTCTTTGTCATGATAGAAGCGATATTGATACGGCTCCTCGTCTAATTCGTACCGTACACGTCGACCTCCGAAGTAGATAAAAACATTGTTTATTTTTTTCATAATGCCAATCCTTGTAATTTTCCGGTTTCGACTCTCTTTCTCGTCTTTGAAATCGCTCCTATCTTGAACCGGGTCAATGATGACTCATCTATTATCTTGTTTTTTCCCTTTCCTGTAGGTTCCGTTAGCAAAGGAATAAGAATCGAAGATCTCTGTGACCTAAAAAAATTTAGCCTAGCCCATGATTCTGGATCTCTCAACTTAGATCCGTCTAGTTCAGCTATCATGTAGGCTCCTCAATCTAGCGCCTCGACCACGTGATAAGGGTTCATCCATCGATTTGCCAACTTCCCTGACCATGTTCTTTCCAATGCCGAATCATACAGAAAAACCATATCACCCACTCCTATTTTCTCCTTTCTAACTATGATATTTTTATCCCATCTCTTTTTCATTTTTCGCTTTCTACCGACAGTTGATCCGCTGATGTCATAAGATTCCTATAATTTGTACACTATCTGTCTTGTTCGAGCAGCTAGAAGGTCTTCACATGACATGTTGTCAGCCCAATCAACAGTCGTCCAATTGTTCACGTGAAACTTCATAGATAAGGGACACTGTCATCCGAACTATAAGGTATAGGGAGGATAATTTGTACTAGCCCGGAACGTGATGTTATCCGTCCATATCGCACATCTAAAATACCGCGGTCGGTCGTTATCATTTCCTCTACACCACTTAGACAGCGACGCAATAAAGGATTGATATCCTCTCTCAACATGTGAATTAGTTTGAGGATGATATGTTGTGGTTATCGAAACTCTGACTCTTGCTCTCTTGAATACACTATGAACCTCATCAACAAGAAATTTTGCTCCTCCGTCCATTACAATTCTACTAACACATTCATATCGAGACAGATATTCCAAGACAAAGTTCCTTACTTCCTAGCTTGATTTAGTTCTGATGGGTTTTTCATTCACAAACCCAGTGAAATCGTCTTTTATGTTCACTGCATAGTTTAGATTCCCTACTCCCTTAGGCATCTTTATTATGTCTATGTGAATCTTTTCTCCAGGTCTACTAGGATAAGATGGATGTAGAGACTCTTTGTATCTCACAACAACTATTTTCAAACACTCCTCACATGTTATGCAATATCTCTCGACGTCCTTGTATTGACCTTCCCACCAGTATAATCAATGAATTTTGTCGTAAGAGTCTTTTACTCATCGATGTCCTCCTACCACACCATAAAAAAACTTTGTTATTATCGACTACTTCTCGTCGGGATCATAGATAACACGCAGAGGCATCCCTAATCCGGTAGGTTTACGAAACAGATGTCCTGAACTAAGACAGAATTGAGTTGCTTGTTTCATGATCTTCGCGTCCAGACTTTCCTCTCCTAATAGGTGTAAGCTGATTGTTCTACATTTCCCCTCATAGAGGTTAACCAAGAATCGTATAGGTTGACCCTGCTCAGTCATGGTTGGTGCGCCTGTAGATATCAGATGACCCTCGTCCAATGGAATACGTGATAACCTCATCAGCGACTGCATTTTTCGTCTCTGAAATCCTCTCGACAATATCATCGAAGAGTCGTATCCTAATTTCCCAACGTGCAATGACGGGATCAGTGAAACTCAAATCCTGCTGCAGAACAAAGGCAACGGCGGTAGGCATGTACATCACGTCATAGAGAACTCACAAACAAAAATTCAGAAAACAATAATTACTTTTAGGCCCTGATATAATTTTTGGCGGGGGCCGAACGCCGTCGGGTTCGGAGGTCTGCCCGTGGACCTCCGTACATACGGGCTGGTGATCATGTGTATATATATATATATATATATATATAATGAACCCAGATCGTGAGACAATTGTCAACAATGCAAGTCTAGAAAAATGTCTATCGGCTGATAATTACAAATAGTCAAAAATCGTGATCAGACAGAATGAGGTGAGATATCATACACAGACGAAGAGGGAGGAGGGAGAAAAGACAAAGGAGAGGAAGTAAAAATACCCACTCCTGCTTCGGGCTCCCTCCCCCATTTCCACCGCATCAATTAATACTCTGAATGAGTATCCGAGTATCCTCAATGTGCCACGTGGCATGACTAATCAGTTCCACATCAGCATCTGGAGCAATGTCGACATGAAAACACCAGGTACGTATCCTCGAACTCCCCCCACAGTCTTGATCTCCTCCTGAAGTGACGACGAACAGAACAGCAATGCCGAATATGTAGTCTCAGTCACAGAACACGTGGTCAGCAGCCATGTCAGCATGATACACGTGGCAACAGCCACATCAGCGAAGGTGCATGGCAGCTGCCACATCAGCAGGCCAAGAAGACACGAGCAAGTTGGCCACCATACCGAAATAGCATCACCTCGCTAAGTCACAATGCCAGCAGCGTCGAGCCAACGTCGCAGCGTCAAGCCAGCGTCGAAGTTAATGCATGAAGTCAGCATCAACGCAAGACAGAATGAATGTCAAAGCCAGGATGTCAACTCTTATGTAGTGTTGACGCGGGGTCTGTACCCCGGCCGCTGTATCCCTCGGCCGTCCGGATCTCAATGCGAATGAGGGCTCAGATCGGCCTGAAACCGAATTCCCTCCGGCCTGGATGCTGTCTGGGTACCTGCGTACAACAAGTGAGTGTATCCAACCCAGGGCCTGGGTGCGGTACCTTTGACTCTTGAATTTCCTGTGTGCAGCGTTCGGTCACACAGCCACACTCAACAGACTCAGGCCTGGGCGTGTTTTGGTCACACAACCCAGTGCAGACCTTCTCAGGTCTGCGTGGCCTGGGGCTGAGTTCTAGGCCCCAGGCTACTTCTGAACAGGGTTATTACATTCCTGCCGACCCATTTTCGAGTTCCACCGGAGAAATATTTACAACTTTAACCCTCGTTCATAAATAGCAACAATATCAAGAACAGTTTCAAGAAGTTTTTTTTTATTAAACCATTTGTCCTCAGATGGTGCCTGAGACTTAAAACGTACCTTGAACTGCTTCTGAGGTCGTCCACGTGCTCCTGTAGAAAAGTACCCATGTTCTATGATACGATCTACATCATATCTGCCGTCCATGGATGGCAGAATCATAAAGGGTCTGTTTGGAAACTCATGTTCCATGTAGAAAAGTACCCACGTGCTCCTGTAGAAAAGTACCCATGTTTTATGTAAGGTAGCAATTTGGACGCATGAAAGACAGGGTATGTTTTGAGATGAGGGGGAATATCAACTTGATAAGACGGTCCCTCTGCATCTCCAATTACCTTGAGAACTTCCCAGGGTCCAAAATAGACAGGTAGCAATTTATGGGAGACATCTTCTTCTAATGAAAACTCGTTAGATTTTACCCAAACCAGATCATCTTCTTTGAATGTAGACGGTCGACAGTGCTTGTTGGCTTGTTCAATCATTCGTAGTTGAGTTTTCCTTAGATTCTCTTTAACTTTCTGAATGTCTTCGTGAAACAAGATTGCATATTCTCGGGCTCCTGGGGGCAACTTAAGAAACTGGTCCCGGTTTAGTACATCAATGAGACATTTAGGCTTCCACCCTTTGTGAAGTGCATTCGGGGTTCTTCCCGTAGAAGTATGAACACTATTGTTATATGTACTCGCAATTTTTAGTAAGTTATCGTCCCAATCAATTTGATCGGGTCTGATATACATACGCAAAAGCTATTGGCACAGACGATTCATCTGTTCAGTCTGGCCATTCGTTTCGAGATGCCTCTCTGACGACATGGTCAGTCGTATGCCATAAGCTTCTATCAGTTTTTGACATAGCAGACTGGTGAACCTGACATCTCGATCAGACACAATGGTTTTGGGAAACCCATGTAAACCATCGCATCTGGAATTTCTGGATGACAAGTTCGGTACGCGCTTCTGCTGATAAGGGAACAAACATAGCGTATTTAGAGAAACGATCCACAATTATCATTACTTGATTGTTACCATTGCGACTCTTAACCAGACTCATGAAATCAATTGAGATAGACTCACCTGGTTCGCTTGGTATAGGTAACGGCTTGAGAAGTCCAAGGGGATTCTCGTGCGACTGCTTGTTTCTCTGACACACTAGGCAAGTACGAACATACGTTAGTACATTTTCTTTAAGTCCCTTCCATTCGAAACGTTCTTTGACTTCAGCATATGTTTTCTTGAAACCAAAGTGACCTTCAGAATCATGACATTCCCCGATCAATACACTCTTTATCTCTTTCTTATGAGGAATACACAAGCACTGTTTGGTTTCGTCAATCAAGAACAACAATCCATCAGTCATTCTATAGTTGGGTAGTTGGGATGAATCTCGTTCAAGGATATCCATGATTGGTTTCCAAATAGGATCAGTAACATATCCTTGGCGAATCTGATCTTTCAGGTCATTTCCAACATCCAAGTAAGAGACAATTGCACCAAAGAAGTCACTCCGTCTGGACAATGTATCTGCAACCACATTAGATTTTTCTTTGATTGTTTTCAACTCAAAATCAAAAGTATCAATGAATGCAGAGCTAATCGAACCAGCTTATCAGAGAGTCTCGACTGTGTCTTTATCCACTTCAGAGTAGAGTGGTATGAATACACAGTAAAGTGTCTCCCTAACAAGTAGTGCTTCCAAGTGTTTAGTGCATAAACTAAGGCATACAACTCCCTTTCATAGGTGGAGTTGGCAACCTTTTTAGACGGCAGTCGCGCAGACATAAACTCTATGGGCCTATAGCCCTTGCCGTCATCTTGTTGTAGAACAGCGTCAATCCCATACTGACTTGCATCAGTAGTGACAATAAAAGGCAAAGATGAGTCAGCAATCTTAAGGACGGGGTAGTGAGTTAGGGCATACTTCAGTTTCCGAAAGGAAGATTCACAATCCTTATCCCACAATCAGATAGTTTATTTCTTTAACAATCTTCGCATTGGTGCAGCAATCAGTGAAAATTTCCTAACAAAAATCTTGTAGTAGCTGGCTAAATCAAGGAAAAATTGCAATTCCGTTATAGACTTAGGTTGTGGCCAATCTCTAATTGTTGAAATCTTTTTCTCTTCTGGTCTTAAACCTTCTTCGTTCACTATATGTCATAAGTATAGCACTTCGGACTTAGAAAACTCAGACTTCTTGGGATTGATCTTGAAGTTGCCCTCACGCAACTTCCCTAGCACCAAACGAAGGTGCTTCTCATGATCTTCTAGTGTTTTATTATACACAAGAATATCATCGAGATAGACAATAACAAACTTATCCAACCACTGACGAAACAAGTCATTCATTGACCTTTGAAAAATAGCAGGGACATTCGTTAATCCGAAGGGCATTACCACGAACTCGTGGTGGCCATACCTGGTCCGAAAAACGGTCTTGTGTTGATCGGAGGGTTCCTCCTCAATCTGGTGATATCCAGATTTCAAGTCGATCTTGCTAAAGTACCTGCATCCCTGTAACTGGTCAAGTAAGTCGTCAATGCGAGAAAATGGTTCAATATTCTTAACAGTGGCGGCATTCAACCCTCTGTAGTCAATACATAGACGCATCTCACATTCCTTTTTGGGCACAAATAAGACAGGGGCACTATAAGGAGAAGAGTTAGGGCGAATCCATCCTTTCTCTGTTAAGTCCTGTAGTTGTTTTCTTAGTTCCTCAAGTTCCCTAGCAGACATACGGTAGATAGGGCCCTTGGGGATCTTACTGCCAGGAATAATTTCAATGGTGTGCTTTATAGCACGCGCGGTTATTCCTGTCGGTTGTTGAATAGTTCTTTATATTCATCAAGGAGTTTTTCGGTCGAAGGAGGATAGGAAGTAGAGGACTCACCTGCTCGTTTTACTAAGACCATCATTACTTCCTGTTCCAACCTTCTCTTTGAAACCATCGAACGAAACGCTGGGTAACTCATACAGCAGGAAGACAGGCTAGAGTCAGAGTCAGACTTATGAAACAATTTGATTGGTTTCAAATCAGACTGTGCGTCTCGCAATTGCACAATCTTTTCTTTGAACTTAATATCTGGGTTAGCTTCCTCGTGCCAGTCCATTCCCAGAATCAAGTCAAATGGTAAGTTTTTTTCGATCAGGAAGGATACCTCATGCAAAATCTTTCTACCTTCCTTTGTTTGGAACCAACACTTGACACGATCAACGTACTGCGAGATAGTGATCGTGCTTTTGTCGGCCAAAACTGACGTGATAGGTATAGACAAATTTTTTACCTTCATTCTATGATGCAATTTACGGATTGCTTTTTCGGATATATAGGATCGCGTGGATCCCGAGTCCAACAGAGCACCTATGCGTATATGTGCGATTTTTACATCCGCGAGTAGTAGTTCACCCTTAGACTTAGCTTTCTTAGCCCACAAGCTTCGCAATGCCAGCAACTTGTTACCAAGCTCGTCAAGGGAGTTGTCCAGAGAAATAGAACATAAGACAGGTTCAGGGTGTTCTGGACGACGGGCCGAAGAAGAACCATCCTCTGCCATGCGAGTCAAAGGGTTGGAAGGGTTAGTAGGCGCCTTACCTTCATTTTAGTCCAAACCCTTAGACTCAGTAGGGGCAGATGGTACTCCTACTGGCGGCTCGCTTTTGGGTTACGAATCAACGGGCACCATGGAATTACATGCCCTGCAATCCCACACTTCAGGCACTGCGCATTGTCCATTCGTTCCTGCCACGTTTCTTGTGACAGGTTCATCTTCTCCCAAGGCTTCCCGATCGCAATTCCGGGGTGCTCTGGGAACGAGCGTGGCTTCTTCTTCTTAACCGGAGGTCGTGGTCCTCCCTTGTTGACCACGGCAGCAGTGACTTACCCCTTCCCGGAATCACTGCTGTTCGCCACACCCTCAGCCTCCAACGACCATCTTTCCACAGTTTCGTCATCGAAGACGACAAGGGTGTGGTCTTGGCGCTTTTGGCGCCAAAGTACTCGCTTACCTGTTCCTGCACCACCACCATACTTCACAACAGATGCATAAGAGTTCTTCACTTGCGAAGTCATTTGCTCTCGTTGGAGAGTCAAATCCCGAAATTGCCTATAGTTATACTTACCAGACTTTGACTCCGCCACGAGCTGACCGCGTATGGGCTCAGGCAAAGTTCGAGAGTAAATGTACAATACCTGATTGTCTTGCAGGTTCAAACAGGGAACCTGCAACAGACGGTCAACCTCCCGAGACAAGGCTTCAACAGAAGTCTAATGCTTTTGACCTATCGTAGTGAGCTGGTCAAAAGCCTTGTCGACTGTCATCTTATCCAAAAACCGTTCCTTGATCTTGGTAAGGAACTGTTTGAGGTCCAAGGTTCCAGCCCATACTCTGATGTCGTCAAATCCTGCCGCATTGGCTTCAGCGAGAACCCATTTTTTTGCTTCCCCACCCAAACATGAAGTGGAGAAGGTCACTTGAGACTCGGGTTCAACGGGGGCTGTTCCACAATACGTCTAAATTTTTGCAATCCACAAAAGCAGATTTTCGTCTTTCTTGTTACGAAACGTAAATGGCAATTTCATCTTGACTTTTTTTCTCTTTTTCGGTTTTTCAGGTTGAGGGGTGGTGGTCTTATTTCCAGCGGGAGACTTTGGCGGACTCGATGGTGGACTCGATGGCGGACTCGATGGCGGACTCGATGGCGGACTCGAAGGCTCCCCTTCCTTCCCCTCGATTTTCGTTGTCCCTCCTTCAAGTGCCTTAAAAGCATCTCCCATCAATTTTTCAGGTTTCTTTTCTTTCTTAGTTTTGACTTTCTCAGTCACTTTGTTCTTCCCCTTGACCAGATTGGTGATAGTCTGTAATCCCGTGGTTACCTCATCAATACGAACACCGTACTGATCAATCTTCATCTCAAGATGTGCGAGGTAAGTCACTAATTGAGAAATAGAAACTGTTTGTCCTTCCCCTTCGGTTACAACAACATTTTGTCTAATTTCCTCAATTTTTTTTTCTTGTTGTGTATTTATCTTTTTTTTCCTTCTCATTTCTTCTCTCTTTTTCGTCTCTTTCTCAAGTGCCTCCTCGAGTTGTCTAATGTTTTCATCCAGGACTTCTTCAGAAATCATTGTTTTCTATTCTTCTTGTTTTTGTTTGTTCTCAATTTCAGCAAACTGACCAACGGCAAAATCATCAAGTGCTTTATGACACTTGATCAGTATGCCTTGGACAGCAAGGACGTCGGTCCCAGTTTCCACAGTTTCAATGACAGTTTTTAGTGTCTGCAAATCATACAACTCACGGACATGGGACTCAGCCTCTGGACCAGTGCCACGGAGTTCAGACTCAAGTTGATTCAAACGAGCAATCAAGACTTTCTTCCGTTCATCAACTTATTGCCTGGTTCGTGGTTCTGGCTGTTCTTCATTTACCGCAAAGATTACTGAAATAGGATAGAACAGAAGTGGGATGAAAAGCGTGAGCACCGAGAGTTTAAGACATTTCCAGAAATGAGACATCATGATTTGTATTTGCCGCACAATGAATAATTAATAAACAATAATAGATTTCACGACCGCACCTTTCCTTACAACAAGACTTCAGGTAACCCAAGAAAAAGAATCAAAAACAATTTATTTATATTTCTAACTATTTTTGTTCTTTGTCTGTGTGATGATGTCCTACTCGAGAGTGTACAGGTACCACTACAGGCCCATGTGATCAGACACCACACACAAGTAAATACGTAAACACCACACACAGCAACAACAGGTAAGTATGCCAACAACAATCACAACAATCTGTCAGCAAACTTCGTCAATCTGCTGTGTCCACTTGATTGTCTGTGCGATCACACACTCGCCCGGACGACTGGCACTACAATTATATAATTACTCCAGTCAGTTGTACCTCCATTGTCTTCAGAGTGCCCCTTTTTACTTAGAAGTAGTCTTGCCTGCCACATGTCACCCCTGGCATGCCAACACAGCAGATCTTGCCACGTCAACACTCTAATGTCCAGTCAGCTAGTAGTGGGATGCCACGTCAGCAAATGTGTGTCCAGATCCTCGCCATGTGCCTCTTTCACGCGTCACGTGAGATACTGTCGCCGTTCCAGCCAATCAGATCATGCCACGTCAGCTAAGGGTCTGTTGCCACGTCAGCAGATAGTCACCACCTCATAAGACAGGTGTAATGACTCTTCCAGCCACGTCAGCAGTCAGTCTTATCCCCAAAGCCACGTCAGCACCTGCGATAGACCCTGTCGCGTGTCAGCAGCACAAGAAGTGTCACGTCAACAATCAGCAACAAGGTCTTCAGACGTGGCAAACATATGCCACGTTAGCAAGGGATTGCGATGTCACTATCGCGATCCAAGCTGACATGCGGTATCTCCAATGGCCGTCCCTTCTGCCACGTCAGCAGCCTGGTAGGGACTTCCTCTCGCCAGTGAAGTCAGCACCTCATCTGCACTCTCGGCAATGTCTTCTCGCCAGTGAAGTGTGTACCACGTCATCAATCCCCGACAATGTCGTCTTACTGAACAGGTATGTACCTCGTCAATATCCCTTGTCACGTCATCACCTACTCAACCTTACTTACCTGAGCGCCACCTGGCACTTACTCATATACAAATGTCGACTTCAGGAGATTAGCTCCGATACCAAATTGTAATGAACCCAGATAGTGAGACAATTGTCAACAATGCAAGTCCAGAAAAATGTCCATCGGCTGATAATTACAAATAGTCAAAAATCGTGATAAGACAGAATGAGGTGAGATATCATATACAGACGAAGAGGGAGGAGGGAGAAGAGACAAAGGAGAGAAAGTAAAAATGTCCACTCCTGCTTCGGGCTCCCTCCTCCACTGCCACCTCATCAATCAGTACTCTGAATGAGTATCCAAGTATCCTCAATGTGCCACGTGGCACGACTAATCAGTTCCACATAAGCATTTAAAGCAATGTCGACATGAAGACACCAGGTACGTATCCTCGAACTCCCCCAAACAGTTTTGATCTCCTCCTTAAGTGACGACGAACAGAACAGCAATGCCGAATATGTAGTCTCAGTCACAGAACACGTGGTCAGCAGCCACGTCAGCATAATACACACGACAGCAGCCACATCAGCGAAGGTGCATGGCAGCTGCCACGTCAGCAGGCCAAAAAGATAGGAGCAAGCCGGCCACCATGCCGGAATAGCAGCACCTCGCCAAGTCACATTGCCAACAGCGTCGAGCTAGCGTCGCAGCGTCAAGCCAGCGTCGAAGTCAATGCGTGAAGTCAGGATCAACGCAAGACAGAATGAATGTCAAAGTCAGGATGTCAACTCTTATGTAGTGTTGACGCGGGGTCTGTACCCTGGCTGCTGTATCCCTCGGTCGTCCGGATCTCAATGCGAATGAGGGCTCAGATCGGCCTGAAACCGAATTCCCTCCGGCCTGGATGCTGTCTGAGTACCTGCGCACAACAAGTGAGTGTATCCAACCCAGGGCCTGGGTGCGGTACCTTTGACTCTAAGTTGACTTTGACTCTTGAATTTCCTGTGTGCGGCGTTTGGTCACACAACCACGCCTCAGCGTGTTTTGGTCACATAGGGCTGAGTTCTGGGGCCCAGGCTACTTCTGAACAGGGTTA
>BFEA01000125.1:92628-105135 GCA_003427395.1 Chara braunii
GCACTATAACGTTGACGCTGATAAGCCTGTATATATATATGCACATTGAAACGCTATAGCTATTACCTATTAGTAGGTGGTGGATGTATATACATAAATATCAGAGCGCAAAAGCGAAAAAAACAAAGGAAAACAAAAAAAATATCAGTTCATTTCTTATCTTCTTCCTTACAGCTCACCCTGTTCAGAACCTCTTGCGTACAAGGCCGCCCACGTGGATGTAGGTTGAGCGGCGGCTGCCCCCACCCCCGTGTGTCATATCGACCCACTTGCACACAGCCAAAAGGCAAAGAGGCAAAGACAAGAGGAAGGGAACAGCCAAATAATACAGAACAGGGGGCAACAAAACAAATCCCAGATGACAAGTCCCACATGCAAGCACCGCCCCAACTCACAGGCCAAACGACGGGACGAGACCAACCAGGATATCAAAACATTCTTGTCTGCAAGAAAGCAAATAATATATATGCACATTGAGAACTGCCTGCAGAAAGGGAGAGAAGGACACGAAATGGGAGGGGGGGGGGGGGGGGGCGCTGTGACAGAGTGTTCCGTTGCAGATTCACCGATTCATCAGGAGGCTGGGATACAACATTTCGTCATTGTACACATCCCTATCACCCAGATATACGTTGTCCCTTTTGTGCCCAAGGACGCTATCAGAACTGGATGATGCCGCACTGTGATGAACGTCCTGCTGGTTTTTTGACCTGTGGACAACATGTCCGCTGTCAGGACTGTTTTGATGAGATGGTTCGTGCTAGCCGTCCTGCTGAATGCTGTGCTGGCGCAGCTCTTCTTGGGTATCCTTGTCAACATCCACATCGTCCTCACCGTAGCTGTCCTATCTGCCGAGGTGGGGACGGATAAAGCCTTCGACACTACCGACAGATACGTAGTTAAAGAAAAAAGAAAAAAATAAAAAAAGAAAAAAAGAAAAAAAGAAAAAAAAGGAAAAAATATGTTGATCTGTGGGATGTGGTATTTGCTTTGTGGCAATTGGATTATCTGTGGGATGTGTCATTTGCTTTGGTTGACTGATAGGCTTTCTTTCCCTGTCAGGTTTGGTTTCCTCCTTTTCTTTACCTCTTTTTTGCCTTTTGGCTGCGTGCAAGTGGGCGTCCTTGTGACACACGGGGATGGGGGCTGGGCAGCCAGCGCTCAACCTGTCATCCACGTGGCTGGCCTTGGACGTAAGAGGTGATGAACATGTGGGGCTTTCCTTCCTTACTCTTTTTCCGCCTTTGCGCTCCGATTCACAGTATGACAATATATACATACATTCATGTATGTGGTGTGAGCCTGCAGTCTGTAGAGCCTTCCGTCTGGTGTGGGTGAGTGGTAGTGTGCTTTGATTTTCATCATAGGTGGTGCCTTCAAGGGTACCCCCGCAAGCCGCGCCGCCCACCTCCCTCCTTCCTCCATGGGCCTGCCCCATCGGGGAAGTTGAGGTGTGCGGGCTTCCCTATTCCCTACGTCTTTCCGTAATGGTTATTACAGTATTAGCATGAAATAATTCGTAAGATTGTTTCTGGCAGTACCTAGCTGCTCGGCTAAGTACGTAGGTGGTCCCCACAACCATAGAAACTCAACGTAATTGCGGGAAAATCCAGGCCTCGGCTAAGTACGTAAGTGGTCCCCACAACCATAGAAACTCAACGTAATTGAGGGAAAATCCAGGCTTCGGCTAAGTACGTAAGTAGTCCCCACAACCATAGAAACTCAACGAAATTGCGGGAAAATTCAGGCTTCGACTAAGTACGTAAGTGGTCCCCACAACCATAGAAACGCAACGAAATTGCGGGAAAATCCAGGCCGCAGTTCGCCGGTCGTCGGCTCGCGACTGGTCGCACACATTCTGAAGATTAGCCACGAATCTGGAAACGAATCTGGACTGCGCGCCGGTTGATGGTCTGCGACGAATCTACCCGTCTTGTTTAACCGGAATAGAGCAGAGTGCCCAGGTATTATACCTGTATTTGGTGCAATTTTCGGACTAGATACGGGGATAACGCCCGAGCTTTTCTAGGGACGAAGACGGGAGGCCGTGCACGGCTGATCACACATCCTGAGTACACTCTTACCACGAATTCTTCTCTTCAGGTCAGCGGGAAATCGGGACCATCGGCGCACGGCCTGGTAGATTTTCCACGCTGTACTGGCCCTTCGAGCCGTTTGTGCCTAATCTCCGCCGACGAAGACGGTGGAGGCCGTGCAACTCAATGTGCCACGTTGCACCGGCATGCGTTTCCATGAAACCCTCCACCATGACTCTCTCTCTCTCTCTCTCTCTCTCTCCCCCTCTCGCTCTCTCCTGCCCCCCTCTCTCTCCCTCTTCCTCTCTCTTTACATGACATGCCACCATGTGTTTTGATACAACGCAACGTGCCGGCCATGCGTTTCAACGCAATGTGCTGCCCATGCATTTCAACTCCACGTGCCGGCCATGCATTTAAACTCCACGTGCCGGGCATGATGCATTTCAACTCGACGTGCTGGCATGACTCTCCCTCCCTCTCTCTCTCTGTGTCTGCCTTATGTCCACTTGGTGTTGTTGTTTGAGAGCATCCGTTGTCGCTTCGCTATGCCGTGTCTCTCTCTCTCTCTCTCTCTATTTGTCGCTGTCCCCCTTGAAGTGAAACTGTTCTTGGTGTCGAAAGAGCGCCGCTGTCTCTACCCAGAAACCGCCTACAGCCATTGGAGAGGGAGGAGGTACACAAGTACGCGGGAGAAGAGCGAGGGGTAAGCATTGGGGCAACGATGGGATTGGGATTTGGATGAATGTGGAGAGGAAGAGGACGAATGGAAAGAGCGAGGGGTAAGCATTGGGGCAACGATGGGATTGGGATTTGGATGAATGTGGAGAGGAAGTGGACGAATGGTAATGGGAAGGGAGAAGATGGCGTGGAGTTTGGATCGCAATGTAATGGAGAGGGACTGGAGGTGGTGGGTGGGGGAGTGCAAGGATAGGGGGAAAGGAGGGGATGAGTATGGCCGTTGTGGGGGAGTCGGGATCGGGGGAAAGGAGGATGGTTACATCCATTCTATTTTGCGGGGAGTATGGGTACATCCATTCCATTATGGGGGAGTTGGGATCGAGGGAAAGGAGGGGAGCAGGCGCACGAGTATCGAGCGGGGCGAGAAGGGGATTGAAGACGGGCGCGTGAGAATTCGGGGAAAGGAGCGGAGAGAAGGGCAGCAGGAGAAGCGTAGTTGGAAGGTTGGGTGGGGTCAGAAGAAGAAGGGGAGGGGCGGGTGGAGTTGGCCGGACAGGAGGGGGAGCTTGGCACGACGTGAGGGGAGAAAAGTGAGAGAGGGGGGAGGGGGAGCATATCGCAATGGCAGGAGCATGCCCAGTGTCAGGGATGGGAGGAGAGAGGGGACACAGGAGAATGGCTCAATGTTGAGGAAAGGGGGAGAAAAGAGGGGATGGAGCGTGATGCATTATCGGGGAGGAGGGGTAGAGGGGAAGGCACAAGGGGCATGTCGGCTAGTAGAGGCAGAGGAAGAGAAGGGTGTGGGGGGGGGGGGTGTTGAGCATTGCACATTGTCGAGAATGAAGAGAAGAAGATGGAGGGAGGCTGGGGTGCGCCTCATGACATGAGAGAAGAGGAGAAAGAGGCGGGGGCTGCAGGATACCGGATCGTGACAGCAGCGGGGAACCGAAGACGGAGAGGAGGAGGAGGGGTGTGAGAGGAGAGGATTTGAGATGGCAGTGGCAATGGATGACCGGAGGAAGACGACGACATGGGGGAGGAGGAAATGGGGAGGAAGGGTGTCGTAAAGGCCTAGGATCCGGGGAAGAAGAGGAATAGGTGGAGGAGCTGAGTTTGCAATGGCAGAAGGGTGGGGGAAGAAGAGGGGGGCATGGGGAGGGAGGAAGGGGATCGGAACCGGGGGAAGGGGGGTCAGGGATAAAGGGAGAAAGTAGGGGCACGGGGGGGGGGAAATGGGACGGAGAGGAGTGGACGACTACGGTCTTCCCCCGAACATAACGCACCCTAAAAATGAATCTATACAAGCTAAATTTCCAGTTCGGTACAGCCGTAATCAGGGTGCGTTGTGTTCGGGGGAAGATGGTAGGTTGGATCGAGGTGGAAGGAGGAGGGGACTGGACCGCTCTTGATTGGCAGTAAGGGAAGGGGGACAATAGCGTGTGTAGGGGAGGAGGTGGGGAAAGAATCGGGTTCTGGACTCGGAAAGGGTATGTGGCACACGTAAGTGAAGAGAGGGGGAGAGCGAGCGAGTAGAGTAGTAATAGAAATCAAAGCAACAATCCGGGGGATCGGAAGAGGGGAGGGAGGGGGTCGCATTTTGAGAAACGAGTAGTAATGGACATCGAAGCAGCAATCCAAGGGGGGGACTTCCTTGGAGGTATCTGACCGGAATCCCGCCTTGACTTGGACGCATCTGACCGCTATTACGCGCTCAGTCGAAAAAGTCCCTAGTGTGTGAGGATGCTCCGAGTGTTTTGATACTCTACCGAGAGGAGTGGTCGCTTTACCTGAAGACGATGAATGGGAGTGGAAAACAAAAAGGGACGGAGTGCACAGGAAGAAGAGCATTATGACGAGACGAGTGGTTGGGCCTCGCTGCTCCTGTGAAACATTATAAGTGTACCTGAAGGGAAGCGCGCAATGGTCCTGATACAGTCAAAGTGTTGGATCCGTTGCAGTGTATCTTGTCCCTCCCTATGGGAGTGCAGATACGTGTACAATGTTGAGTAGTGGAGCGACTCCCATTATTGGTTTAGGGTTTGGAAAATGTGTACTTGGTGGACCACCCTACAAAAGAGAGGATTCGAAAGTAAACGCAAAAAAGAAAAAAAAGTACAAGAGAAATAACTGCAAAGGAAATCCATGAAAAGAGGGTGCCATTGTTGCTTCATTTGTCGATATTCTCCCTCTCTCCCTCTCTCCCTCTCTCCCTCTCTCTCTGTCTCCCTGGCTCTCTCTCCCTCTCTCTCTCTCTCTCCCTCCCCCTCTCTCTCTCTGTCTTTTCGTTTCATTCACGAATCCGCCCTTGGTCAATAGTTGTGTGACATTGCCTAAGCCTGAGGGATTGATTCCCTGCCCGCCCCGCCTGTGACCGTTGTCTCTCGTCTGCCGGCTGTTTTCAACCCAAGGAAGCGGGCATTGACAGCACAACAGGGATGTCTGCAGCAATGGCAAACGCGTCTCTCTCTGTGGCAGCTCCTCTGCGACTCTCAAGAGCATCTAAGTTTGTCTCTCCGGGGGCGGAAGGGGCCACCGAGGTCTCCCAGGACAATTGCCCACTGTCCTTTGGAGGGGTGAGGGCCAGAGAGAGTGCTCTGGGGGCTGCGAAATGTGGCACAGCCGCTGGCAGGGGGCGGCGCGGGGATTGGGACTCGGCTCGGCAAAGTCTGAGGTGGGAGACGTGTCAATGTGAGCGAACTGTGAAGGGAGCGACTTGCCTCATGACAGCGGCACCTCTGAAGACCACCAGTGGGGTTATGTCGGTGGGTGATGGAACGCTGACTCGGTTGGGGACAGTCCCCCTAAGGCAGGGAGAGCAGAAACAGAGACACGCAGCAGCTCTCGCAGCGAGTGCAGGCGCGACAGCGGCGGCAGAGCGACCAATGAGCGGCACCCCACCATCTCCAAGTGAGTTGGTTGATTCCTTGCTGGATGTGCAGCTGTCTGCTGGGACCTCTGGGACCACTGGAGAGGACGTCTTTGTTGGGTCTCCAGGTGCCATTGCTCTCAGAAGAGAGTGTAAGGAGGCGTTGGAGGGTCTGCGATGGCCCACCAACAAGGATGAAGAATATAGGTTCACAGATCTGAGGTCATTACTGAATGAGGCCGTCCTTAGCCAGATCATTCAAACTCAGGTCAGGCAAAGCGGTAATCCGCCAACGACAGAAGAATCCCGATCTGGATTCGAGGCATTGATAGATATGCCCTGCTGCGAGCTTGAGGAAGCAAGCAGCAGCCGTGTGGTTGTCGTCGATGGTGTGCTGAGCCCATCGCTGTCTTCGATCGAAGCATTTGACGAGGGCGATGTCATTGTGGACAGGGCTTCCAATCTCTCTGAGATGGCTTACAGCCGGTTTGTGGAACCTCATCTCGGACGGCTTCACAAGAGTGTCGGCGACAGCGATAGGAAGCTCGACGTCTTTACGCTGATCAATGGCGCCGCTGTTAGAGATGTCACAGTGGTTGTGATTCCTGACGGACTGAAGCTGCAAATGCCGATACATATTGTCTACTACTCGTCCTGTGCGCGGATAGACGGTGGGGGGGTGAACCTGTCAAATCCCAGAACACTTGTCGTGGTTGGGAAAGATGCAGAGGTTGATGTCGTTGAAGAGTTTGTCGGCGACTCCACAGGAGGGTACTGGTCCAACTCGGTGCTTGAGTGTGTGCTGGAAGAGGGAGCAACGCTGCGGCATGGGTATGTGCAGGAGCAGGCTCGCGGTGCATTCCACATCAAGAGGACGGCTGTCACACAGAAAGAAGCAAGCAGTTATTCCGTGGTTGAAGTGGGCATAGGAGGACAGGTAACACGGCATAATCTCCAGATCTTTCAGCTGGGACCGGACACAAACACGTCTGTGTCAACGTTCATGCTCGCTGGCCACAAACAACTGCATGACCTGCACAGCAGCATCGTGCTTAATCAYCCTAGAGGAAAGTCCAAYCAGCTTCACAAATGCATCGTTACCGACTCCACMGGGCATGGYGTYTTTGATGGGAACGTGAGAGTSAACAGATAYGCACAGCAAACAGATGCAGGCCAGCTTAGTAGAAACCTTCTTCTAGCACCACGAGCAACAGTGAATGTGAAACCGAACTTGCAGATCATTGCGGATGATGTGAAATGCACTCATGGTGCCACAGTTAGTGACCTTGAAGAGGAACAACTTTTCTATTTCCGCGCTCGAGGAATCGATGCAGTTTCGGCTAGAAGTGCGCTTGTCTTTTCATTTGGGGCCGAGGTTTTGGAAGAGTTCCCGTACGAGGATTTAGCAAAGAGACTTGAGGGGACTGTGAAGAGAGCGCTTGCCGAGGAGGGAGTTCCAAGTCGTCGTCGTGGTGTGTGAAAACGCCGTGGCTCTGCACCATTGTTGAGGGTCATGACATTTCTGTGGTCTGCAGTTCTAGGGGAAAAAACGGCAAGAGGAGCTGGGCGAAAGGAAAGGAGCGAGGGCAGGCTGGGAAGAAACACCAAGGCTGGCTGGCTTTGGTAGATAAATACACACTCTAGGTAGATAGGTTTAAAGCACAAGTACATCCTGCTATCAGCCGTGGGCGCCTGTCAGAATCTGAAAAGCGCCGCAGGCCACGGAGTTTTTTTTTTTAATCGACGGTGCGCCTGCGTCGTCTTTTTCGGATGGCACCTCGTAGGCGACGAGCTTCTTTTCAGCAAGGCTGGGGCCGTGTACTAGCTAGCGGTTTAACGTTTTACATTCAAGGAACATATTTCTCCTTCAGATTTTGCAGCAAGGATCATTTCCATTCCACTTGTGCCGCAACCACTTCTTGTACTTTCTGGTGAATTGTCCATCCATGCCTTATTTAAGAGATGAAAATTGAAAAATGGCAAACGCAGAAATTTGGGAGAGTGAACAGATGCCGTTTTGCTGGCTTTGACTGAACAACCTGGTTGGCTGGGTAGTTGCGGCGAGTGTAAGATTGTAAATAAGTACAACAAAGTTAGTAAAAAAAAATACAAAATCTATGCTCACAAATTCAAAGTCATTGCTTGATATTCTGCAAATTGAATGGTGCCCGATAATCGCAGTAACTCTCTCAGGTTTCGTTGCTTTGGCATTTCCTTTCCTCGTGAGTCACAGGCCATATTCTGCATACCGCTCATGACCAAATGTGAACATGAAAAGTATGATGCTATTGGGATACCCTCAGCACGGGTCGTGAGAGACTTTATTAGCTGATGTGGTATTCCCCAAAAGTGATAATGTCTCATTCTCCCCCCGCGTTCAGCAACAGGTCTCGGTGTTTGCAAGAATGTGGTCATGTTCGGTGTCCATCACTTTCAGAAACAGGCCATTTTGGTAAGGAAGGACGCAGCTGACCCACATTCTTCAGGGCTTGATGTCCATCTTCTGGCAACTGCTCTTCTCATGAGGGACGGAGGGCGGTAGGGTTACTGACATGGGTGTTAGTTTTAACGGAGGCACGGGGGGGGGGTTGCTAAAAAGTACAAAATTTATGGTAGGGCCGTTTGAAGTCCTACCATCTGGCCTGCTTTCTGTTTATCGCCCTCACTGTCTCCAACACCAGCATTCATTCGGTTCTTTCTTTTTCTTTGTTCCTCATCTGCTCTTCCACATTATTTATCATGTCAACTGTCGCCTAGCCTTCTCTCCTTATGTCTCCTCCCGCTTTTGGCTGCTGATTGGCGTGGTCTCTTTTCCCTTTCTCTTCACTCTACTTTTGGTCACTCACGTCCTCGTTGTACCTGCCTTCTCTTCTCCTTTTCTTCTTCTCTCATGCAGTCGCTGCGCCGTTTCCCACCTCCTGCATTCCGTTTGGATGAAACAAAAGCCTTCAGCGCACCCCCCTGCTCATTAGTTATCTGGGGTGCCACTGAGTCTTTTCTGCCTTGGCAATGGGGGGTGTCCATCTGTTGCTGATCTGGCTGCGCTGTCATGGATGCTTCCCTGGGAAAGTGTGCTGCCTCCCGAGGAGATGGAGAGATGAAAGCTGGCAGTGTCCCTGCCTGGCGCATTGTTCTCGTTCTCCACGAGGGAGGTCGTCACGAACTCAACAGTCAAAAGTGCATTGCCTGCTTCTCCTCGGACAGCCTCCTACTTGCAGACTGACAACCTTGGGCACAACAAAGCATTAAGTGATGTTCCGAGTGTGCAACTGCACAGTCACATCCCTGTTGCACAATTGCCACCACTCTATCTCTCAATCAATGGCTCAGAATCCTCAACTGTCAAAGCCCACCTTCACTCGTTCGCGTCAACATCAGACAGAAGTCAAACTCTAGTCAAATGGCCAAATTGACTCATCACATAGTGTACTCCAGGACATCTCTCTGGTCTCTGAGTTAGTCTGATGGCAGCCCTTGACCAGCTGTGCGACTGCATGGTAAGGCAAAAGACGACTACATACAGGAAATTGCTCGATGCCAAGTGTGTAACTGTTTCCAGCAACAATTTCCTCATCCAACCTACTTCGAGTCACCTTTCTATTTCTTTCTTTCCTTTCTTTTCTGCTCGGGATCTTGTCTCTCCCATTGCAATCCTTTCAGACTACCGTCCTCACCCGAATAGAACGCCCGGTCATTATTACTGAATCTAGACTGCAACTTGCTTCAAATACAACTATAATGACCAGGCGTTCTATTCGGGTGAAGACGCCAGCCTCACAACGGTAAGAATATACAACGGTCACAGTTAGCAAGTAGCACCAGTGGATTTTTCAGAATTTAACACACTCTCTCTCTCTCTCTCTCTCTCTCTCTCTCTCTCTCTCTCTCTCTCTCTCTCTCTCTCTCTCTCTCTCTCTCTCTCTCTCTCTCTCTCTCTCACACTCTCGCTTTCCCCTCTTACCACTTGCAATCTCAACTCATGAGGTAAGTTGCATAACAGTCGTACCTGTGTGTCAATGATTGCCAGAGTACTGTGGTGAATGACATGACAATGCTAGGCATTGCAGCACTGTAGTGTCACACCAATGAAGTATAAAGCCTCGCCACTCCATTAGGGCGAGTACGTACGTACTGCATCATGTGCCTCTCTGGTTCCCTCCGGGGCTTGACGCTCGTCATCAATGCCAAAAGTACAATTCGCATCCCATTAACAAGAATCTCTTCTCTCTCTCTCTTCTTTCCCAGCATTGACTAAGCCTATTAACCTTACCACTAAACTTCACATCAAAGAGTCTTTTCTCTCTCAGCTTCTTTCCCAGCAGTGACTACGCCTAATCTTCTTTACCTCTAAACTTCAATCAATTCTCGTAGTCTCTTACCACCAGGTTTCAAAGCGATGATCAAATGGACACCAATCCAATGCTGGGTAACCCTAACGCCAGGATCTGCCACAGTACCACGAGTAGACATGATCCTGTGTCTAATAGGGATATGTGCCTGCTTTGGTGCCAAGTTGAAAAGAGCCAACGATTTGACGTCAACCTTTTTCAGCCACCAACGCAGCAAGATGAACATTTGTTTGCTCAAATTTGTTAACTGCGCATAAGTAATGATGAATCTGATGTCTGATCCTCAACTGCTGACTCTCTCGCTGCTCACTCTATATACTCTACTGCTGCTACCTGAGCTCTGACTGTGCCCCCGTCTCAAAGATGGCACCTATGCTGCTAACGTCTAGAAGTGGTGCGCCACTCTCCTCCATTTCTTGGTGAAGCAATGATAATCCTTGTCTATGCCGAGCCCCCCCCATGGATTAGTCCTTTTCTGAACTGGCACTGCCCCCGAGTTCCAGCTATGGTGGCTTCCCAGCCTTTTCAGCAAAGACCGGATGTGAGTAGTACTACTAAGTGTACCGAGTGCTCCAGCAAGTCCTGAAGTGAAACACGAAAGAATGATTGCCAAACGAACACCCTGATCCACATATGCCACTGGGAACAAAAAGAGACGGTACAGTCACTGCAGTGGAAGGGCATTTTGCATGTTAATGGGCGTTTATTATAGTCTCAGCGCGTCATTTTGTACTGCAGTTTGTGATTGTGGTGTGAGTACGCCCCATCTATGGGCCGGGGAGTATTGTAATGGTTAACTGTTGCTGCTTTAAATTTCCTCCAGGGAAATTGTTAGTGGCGCTTCGCAGGGGTGTTCATTTCCACGTTGGAATAGAATGAAGCTTGAATAAAGATGATGAAACCGTAGGATGTCCCATAAAGTCTCTCTTGGTGTTTTGTGCCATGATTTAATCTGTGAAATGAAATTCTCTGCCACTGTCGTATGGTGATTGAATGATTCACATCATCATGATTCATACCACTGTCTTGTCGTCAAGCATTTTATCTTATCCGCGCCTTGTACTATTATTTCCTGGGGATGGAGTAGGGGGAGGACAGTTCTACAGCATACGTGATCCGTTTGAAAGAACGTCTGAGTATTGGTTAGAGTGCTGGTCTGTCACGCCAGAAGTCGCGGGTTCAAATCCCGTTTTTTCCCGGGAGGTATGGCTGAGGTGCTGAAGGCATTGGTTTACTAAGAGGACAGTTCTAGAGCATATGTGATCCGTTTGAAAGAACGTCTGAGTATTGGTTAGAGCGCTAGTCTGTCACGCCAGAAGTCGCGGGTTCAAATCCCATTTTTTTCCCGGGAGGTATGGCTGAGTGGCTGAAGGCATTGGTTTGCTAAATCAACGTACAACAATGTTGTATCATGGGTTCAAAAATCCTGTTTCCTCCATTCCGTCGGGGGCGTAGTTCAAGTGGTAGAATGCATGTTTTGCAAGTGTGAAGTTATCGGTTCAAGTCCGATTGTGAATTGACTCTGGGTTTTTGTTCGGACTCTTCACGTTAGTCTCTGAGGATCCTACACAGACATATGTTGGTTTCCTGCGGATTATCCATTGCATATTTTTTGAAATTCATTCAATAAATAGGTTAGGACTTTCCCGCACATACTGAAGTAATAAGGTCAGATATTACTCGTCCCCCCCCACGAGTTGGTAAGGGATATTAAATTATGTAGGAAAACTTTCTTTGGACAAAATGGATGAATCAATTCTTCAGTGACTGTGCATCCAAATGTCTCATGATTCTACTTATCTGCCCTCGTTAGCACAAGTCAAATAGTTCATCTCTTTTCTTGTCAATTGAGCAAAGTTGCCCTCAGGGTCTTGTCCGGTGGCCACCTTTAACAGGCAGGTGAGAAAATGGCACCTTTTGTCCCACCTGCCTGTAAAAGGTGGCCGTCGGACAAGACCCTGATGGGAGCTTTACGGAATCGACAAGAAAAGGGATGAACAATTTGACATGTGCTAATGAGGGCAGATAAGTAGAATCATGAGACTTTTGGATGCAGTGTCACTGAAAATTCATTCTTCCACCCCCTATAGCCTCTCACCTCCGCACCCCAATATCCCCACAGGGCCCACACCCCCCATAATCCCACACCTCCAATACCCCCGCACCAACTACCTCCACATTGTCCATACCCCCACACCACTACACCCCTACACTAGCCATACCCCTCACCGCCAACGCCCCCGTAACCTCACAACCCCCACACCCCCCTCGCCCCCATGATGCTCCCCAGATCCCATATACCCTCACACTTCCATGCCCCCCGCCGCCCCCCCGACACACACACACACACACACAAAAAGACAATTGGACTCACTCTCCCACATGTACCACCCACCCCAAACACCCAACCCCTCATCACTCCCCTCCCCAAATACAGCCCACACCCCTGCTGAACCCAAAAAAGGAAATTTTGCACCCTATCTCCCAACCCTAGGCCCCCCTCAAAAAGATTGCACCCTCTCTCTCTCTCTCTCTCTCTCTCTCTCTCTCTCTCTCTCTCTCTCTCTCTCTCTCT
>BFEA01000125.1:117538-128459 GCA_003427395.1 Chara braunii
GATTAGCGCACTGTAACACAGCTCCGATACCAAATTGCAAGGAAGATGAGCAATAGCGAACTTCAGCAATCAAACAGCATGATACACATAAGACCAGATAGTCGTGACCTCGAACCAAGAGCAGAATTGCATCACGAGTTTCACCAAATAAGAGCACACCAAAAGCTCATAATTGACAATGCTGAAATAGTCTCATCATCATCATCATCAACGAAGAACCAATGTTGATATCCTATCTGGCGCTCGGCGCCCAGACTACAGATGGCAGATCCTATCTAGCCTAGACTACAATGCCGAAGATGACGACAACAGCTCTCCCGAAGTACGAGCAGATAGCGGCCAATGGCGCATGCTTCCAGCACCAGGTATGTCTCTCGTATCACTCACAACCTCGTTCCCCAACACACAGATGCCACTTGCACCCAAGGACCACCCTGCGCCACACCCAGCTCACAGCAGCGCAGCTCGGCTATGGCTGCCTGCTCCTTCCAGCTCGCCCGTGAGCGCGTGAGCGCTAGCCAGCTTCAGCGCAGAAGCGCTTGCGCAGCATGCAGCCAGCACCCAGATGTCTCCAGCGTGGGCTGGCCCTTTCCTATATGGAAATGGCCAGCCTGCGTGCGTGCAGCCTGGCTGTGCTGGGCCGCGGCCCAGAAGCTTCTGGTAGGCTCAGGGAGGCTGAGCCTCAGACCAAACAAATTGGCCCAGGCCACCAACAGTTACTTGTGCCCAACTACCCACAGTCTGAGTTGGGCCTATGCTGCGAATTTCGCCCAGGGCCTGACTCAGATGCATTTGATAAAGGAGATCAGGGCCTGGGTGCTTCCAACCAACTGGCGCTGCGCAACTGCCTGCATTTTCTCCAGTTGCGAAGTAGTCCAAAATAGGCCTCTCAGGGTCCGTCGGGCCTGCCTTCACTTAGGGCGGCCGACGGTGTTGCAAATAGGGCCCCAGTAGGGCATTTAGAGGCCTTTGCCTCACAGATGATCGCTGTGGCGTGAAACTGAAGGGCAGCAATTTTGAAAAGAGAGTGATCTTGCCGGCTTGTGAGGTTAGGTTTGCTCCCTGTTGTTTTAACAGGAGAGTTGTTCTGGTCCAAATGTGTCACTGGCGGCTAAACCTAGGCTTGTTTTGTTTGGGGTGCAACCTTTTCATTTTTGGGGCCTCCATGGTTTTTCTCCCTTCAGTGCAAAGGGTGTGAGAAGCTCAGACCACACAATTTTTTTCTTCTTTGGGTAATTGAGAGGGAAGGGGACACCAGGGGAGCGGGGGTTATGGGTTGTCCTTGGTCTTGTGGGTCAGGTGATCCAGGTCAAGCACTCATCCACCTGTCACCCACATAGTCGGGTGATGCAGACCCAACACTGACCCACCTGTCACTTACCTAGGCCGGCTAGCCACAACCCAGCCACGCCCAATGCTCGCCAGCTAATTTAGACCTGGACCTAACCCATCAGCTTGTGGGTCAGGTAGGTGCAGGTGGGTGTGGGTATGGGTACCTGTTGCTCGTCTCTGAGAGTAAGACCCCGAAAGGCAAGACCTATGGGCTGCTTGACAAAGGCTAGATAAGGCCAAGTACCTCACCTTACGCATCTCCATTTCCATTTGCACCAAAGGAGGGAGGGGCACTAGGGATGTGCATTGACTATATATAAGGGCTGCAATGCCATCACCGCATGTGATGCAGAGCCCTGCCTCAATGTCATCACCGTGTGTAATGCAGACCTCTTGCCTCAATGCCAGCGTCGTGTGTAATGCAGAGCACCTACCCCGCATCGATGTCCTCTTGGATACAATGCAGGAATGTAAGTACTTAAGCAAGCTAGATCTAAGAGTTCATGGTGATGGCATTTGGGCTCTGTAATGTGGCAGTACATTCCAGCATGCCATGAATAGTGTTTTTATTCACTACTTGAATGAGTTCATTGTTGTCTACCTCGATGATATACTTTTCTTTAGAAAGACTTTGGAGGACTACGTCAAGCATCTAGAGATGGTTTTCAATCTCCTTCGGATGTAGAAGTATAAGATCAATAAAAAGAAGTGTCTAGTTTCTATGCACAAGAGTTTTATACTTGGGTGAAGTTGGGTCATGAAATCTTTGAGGAGGATTGAGGCCTGAGGATGCGCATGCGGTGGCTATATTAGGGACTGACTGAGACCTTAGTTATAGACTGAGGTCAGATCTTTCTTGAGGATGGCTGGTTATTACAAGTCGTTTGAACTAACTATAGCAGTATAGCTACCGTCTTCACCCGAATAGAACACCTGGTCATTATCGCTGCATCTGGACCGAAAGTTGTGCCAAATACAGCTATAATGACCGGGCGTTCTATTCGGGTGAAGATGGTAGCCCCTTGACAGATTTCACTCTACTACAAACCCCTCGGGCTTGGACCAAGGGATTTGAGTGGGCTATCAAGCAATTGGAGTCTGCCCTCATGAATTATCTTGTCCTTAAGATTGCGGGGCCTGATACGCCATATACGGTTACCACTGATGCCAGTCAATATGGGATAGGCGCAGTGCTACAGCAAGCAGAGGGGACTGAGTTGAGACCCATCTAGTACATGTCTATGAAAATGCCATCTCACCACCTTCTGTGCACTCGTTATAGCGTTGAAACACTGGAAGCATTACCTCCATGGCAGATATTTTGAAGTGAGGTCCGACCATTAGACATTCCACTGGATAAAGACGCAGCCCACTCTTTCAGATGCACTGAAGTGATGGATTCAAGTCAAAGATATGTATGACTTCACACTGAAGGATGTGAATGGGCAGTACAATGTGGTAGCGGATGCTTTATTAAGCAGAGCAGACTGCCAAGACGGTAGTGACCTATGTTGCGTTAGAAGGGCGTGTACGTCAGCAGGTGGAAGAATCCTCGAGCAGACTGTATTCTTAAAGAAATCATCACACATCTCAACAATATGCGAGATAGAAAGTTGTGTGTGGAGTTCAGGATGTTTGAGCGTTTGCTGTTCTTTATGGGGTAGAGATACTGTGTTTTCTAGGGAGTCTGTTCGTATGGGAGTGCCACGTTGCTACCGCACACTTTTTTGAGTTTAAAAAGAGTTATGCTAAAACGTTTTTGGTGGCCCAGTATGAAGAGGGATGCACAAATGTAGGTTGAAAGTTGTCAGGTTTGTCAACGAAAAAAAAAAGAAAAAAAAAAGGTTTGTCAACGAGACAAACCACACTCACCTCACAAGCACCTCTGGGCTTAACCAAGCCTCTTCCTATTCCTGAAGGTCTGGTCAGCCTCCGCACATGGATTTCATGTACACCTTGGTTACCAGCAGGAAAGGAAACAAGCAGATTATTCGGATCGTCGACATATTTTCTACATTTCCTCGTCGCATACTTCTACAGCCAAGACAGAATTAGTCCACCACCAATCACTGGAAGAAACACTTACCCAAAACCATTGTACGCGACAGGAAAGTAGTGTTCACAAGTGAAGTGTGGCCGGAGGACCTAGCTAGCTAGAAAGTTAGGTTCAGAACTGATGATGACGTCAAGAAAAAAGCTTTGAGGCGAACGGGCAAGCTGAGCACATGAGCGAACAAGTGCAGCAGCAGCTTCGAAGGCATTACATCACCCCTGATCAACTTGATTGGGACATCAACACTTACCTTAGATAGCTTGGATGTATAATAATGCCATACACTAAGCAACTTGCCGCTGACCAAGTCCAACTGCATTTAGGATGGAAACCCAGGACTCCACTGGATTTCCTGCTTCCTGATTGTAAACAGCAGACTGCCCCTGGAATATATGGAATATTACCCTTCAGTATGAATGCATTTTAGAAAAGACAGCAGATCAGCACTTCAGAAAGCCTCAAAGGGCTATGATTCAAACACAAAATCAGCTCAGATGAGTGCCGACATTCCAGGTAACATACATTTAACTCGTCTCGTCTGAGTTTACGGGAACAGCACATCATGTAAGCTGACACCACCGTATTTTATTTTGGTCCATGTATATAAACGAGTGTCCTAGATATTCCAGGGGATGATCCTGATGGCCCATCATATATGTGATTAATGCCCTCCCCACCTCCGAACTTACCCTGTGTTTCATGCATCCAAAGTTCCGAACTCTTCCCTTTTCCGAAGACAGCAAGCAGATGCTACTACCCAAGTTGCTAAGTAAATAGCCATTACTGTCAAGAATAAGCAAATGGAAATTAATAAATTATAAATGATGGACATCTGCTTGAGTATATAACATAAAATAATAAGGTCGTAGTAATTCAAGATAAATGTTGATGTGCGTTATCATATATTATTGGCTTATTAATAGTTTCATAAATTGATACAAGAATAGGATAGCGAAAAGCAAGAGTAGATATGGACCAGACTTATTTCCGTGGGGCGACCTGGACCGTGGCCTCCAAAAGAGACAAAAGGAGGGAGGCCCCTGGGCAGAGCACATTTAGGCACTGGCAGCATACGGCAGGGCTGGAGCAGCACATTGCGGCCAGATAGCACCGGAGGGAGAGAAGGCAGGGTGCAGTGGCTGCTGCGCTAGCCCCTGCCACAACTAGGCAGCGTTAAGGAGGGGCGGGTGGCGAGGTGCAGGGAGGTCAGGGAGGAAGAGCAAGACAGTGCGAAGTGTTGGTGCTTACCTCGGGTTGGCAAGTTGTACCTGTGAGAGCAGACGCTTCAGCAGCATCTGGCGAGTGGTATGTGCACTCTCTGCGCGAGAGTAGTTGGAAGTGTAGAGTAGTGTAAAGGCGGACACATCACAATAGGGCTACTGCATGGTTGTTGTATTGATTATTGGAGGCGAGGAGTGGGGCTTTCTTGGTCAAGAGACTTCAGTGTCCAGTCTATCTACACCTAATTGGTGGCTCGCAGCTTTTGTAATTCTGCTTTCAACTTAGCACTCACACTCAGGGCATACTCACACGGGGACGTATATTCCCAAAATCCCCCCCAAAAGGGGAAAAGGGCGGACACACGGATCTACCAAATTCACAAATGTACTATTCCTGTGCCCATTTATCAGCGGCCTGGGAGGCCGTGGGGCAAGGGATTTTGCCGTCACCTCTGGAGGTGACCGCAGATGCCGTTGTTGTTTTTTTTTGCATTTTCTTCAAAAATTGGCAAAAATTCGTTCACTAAAGTTCTTGCACAATTTGTGGATGGCTCCGCGTGACCAGCCAAGCACCAAATCCCCAATTCTCCAGACGGCCGCGACCTTGTCCCATCTGAAAAGGTACAGCAGTGTGACGTGAACCATGCCCCAAACCTCAAATCGGCCCTCCCCAAATCCGCATATTTTGCGGATTTGGGGTCGCCGTGTGAGTATGCCCTCAGGCTTGGGTCTTCTATGAATCTTTGCGTTTCAGAAATTTGGTGTTCAGTGTTCTCATTGGATGGTTTCTTGGTCTTTTGCCCTTTTGGTCTTGTCGTTCGTTGCTCTCTCAGTTGTTTGTTATCATTGAGTCAAAGTCATACTGCTCTATGACTTCAATCCAACTCGTCAGAGCGTCAGAGAGCACAGGCTGGGTTCTCATCCACTTCAGGGTCTGGTGATCAGTCCTGATGTAGAAGAACCTCCCAAGGAGATAGTGCCTCCAATGGGTGAGCGCTTTATAGATCGCATAGAGCTCCTTCTCATAGTTGCGCCTTGTGAGTTCATGTGAGAAGGCGATGCTGAGTTTCTGAAGTTGTGTTCATTTAACTTCATTTGCATGTCAAATAGATGTAGAATGTGCAACTATAGATAACAATTTGGTGCGTGCTTATTTCTGTTCCAGGATCCTGTTGTCGATGCATCTTGACTTGAAGCAATTTTAAAGGCAATCTGAAGATTTGAGCTCACGTTGTGTAGTACGTGAGTTTGCATCGCTTGATAATTCCAGAGGAAGAATCAGCGATTGGGTGGCTGGTGGGCAGGAGGTGACTCAGGCGTCGTTCATAATCATGCCGATCTTTTACCCGTATCGAGCCCTTGGGTACATTACAGATGAAACGCCATTCAGCGTTGTGAGGCGCGGTGCGGACCACACTGTTATCGTTAGCATCGGCAAAGCATGGCAGATCTATAGTTGTTCCAAACTCACCCTTCAGTTTGTTGGCCCAGAGCTGGAGAAGAGGATTACTGCCGTTGTGGGAAAGATTTCATCGACGTTTGTGGCATATGGCAGGAAGATTGGGGTTTTCTCGCGGGGTACGCAAGTGGAAACGTGGACAGGTCACACGGGCCGCGTGTTGCAGATGCTGGTTCTTGGAAACTACCTGCTCAGCCTGGGCGATGACAAGCGATTGCTCATCTGGCGCACAGGAAGGGCGGGCGGGTTGGACTCGGAGATCCAGCTGGATGATAGCTTTACACCAACTTGTTTAGTACACCCTGAAACTTATCTGAACAAGGTTCTCATCTGCTCTGAGGAAGGGCGACTCCAGTTATGGAACATTGTGAGTAAGAAGGTTATCTACGAGTTTAAGGGATGGGGGTCGGCAGTGCGGTGTTGTGTTTCTTCTCCTGCTTTGGATGTTGTGGGTTTGGGCTGTGCGAATGGGTGCATACATGTCCTCAACCTGAAATACGATGAGACAGTGATGACATTGGTTCACACCACAAAAGGGCCTGTGACGGCATTGTCATTCCGGACAGACGGGCAGCCGATGTTGGCGGCGGGCGGGACCTCCGGGGAGATCACCATATGGAACCTGGAGAAGCAAAAGCTTCAGTCCGTTATCCGCACTGCTCACGACGGGACGATCTCATCATTATACTTCTTGCCGAAGGAGCCGATGCTCATCAGTTCTGCTGCTGACAATTCGTTGAAGATGTGGATATTTGATTCTGATGATGGCGAGGCACGACTCCTGCGCTTCCGCAGTGGCCACAGTGCACCGCCAACATGCATACAGTACTATGGACAGGGGAGACGGATTTTGTCTGCCGGTCAGGACAGGTCGTTTCGACTGTTTTCAACTGTGCAAGATCAACAAAGCAAGGAGCTTTCGCAAGGCCGCCTAGCTAGTAAAGCGAAGCGGTATGACATCAGAGAGGAAGAGCTGCGACTGCCCAGAGTGATAGCCTTTGCTGCAGCAGATGTACGTGAGCGCGATTGGTGTAATGTTGTGACATGTCATGAAGGTGATTCAGCAGCGTACACTTGGCGACTCCAGAATTTTGTGATTGGAGAACACATTCTGAGAGCCCCTGGTACCAAGCGCAGCTCCATAACAGCTGTCGCGATTAGTGCCTGTGGGAACTTCGCTGTTGTTGGGAATGCTGCTGGTTGCATTCACCGGTTCAACTTGCAGTCTGGCCTTCATCGAGGCGTCTTCGCTACGCAACCGGGGGACAGTGGAACAGCCCATGACAAGGCTGTCACAGGATTGGAGTGTCATTCGTGCAACAAGTCTCTCGTCAGCGCAGGTTATGAGGGAACCCTTAAGATTTGGGGGTTCAGGAGCCGCGCGCTTCAGGCAGTCGTGGATGTGGGTTCTCCTGTGGTGAAGCTCAAGTTTCATTCCGGCAATGGGCTGGCAGTCGCTGTGTGTGACGACCAGGTACTGAGGCTGTATGATGTCGAGAATGTACGGCTTGTGCGAAAGTTTGACGCACATATGGACAGGATTACTGATGTCTCTTTCAGCCAGGATGGGCGATGGCTGCTGTCATCTTCGATGGATTCAACTCTTCGAATCTTTGATGTCGTTGCTGCACGTCCCTTGGACACAATGAGAGTGGATGTACCTATAACTTCTCTTTCTCTGTCCCCTCATATGGATCTGATCGCGACAACACATGTTAATCGCAATGGTATATACCTATGGGCGAACCATCTTTTGTACTCTGGCCTGCAGGCTGCAGAATTGCAGGGAAGTGGTGCAAGCAAAGTTATCGATGTAACTCACCTGCCAGCTGTGTCCATGGCGCTGCCCTCAAGCAAGAGCGAGGAGGAGGAGGAGGAGGAGGAGGTTAAGAACAAAGATTCGCAGGCGACGGAAGAGGAAGCACAGGGCAAAGATGGAGCATGGGCCGAGGACAAGGGCAAAGAAATGGAAAGCACGAACACCGAAGACGAGCTTTCGGGCAGACGTGGCATGGCTACCAGGCAATTGGATCCAGAGCTAGTTACGCTGTCTCTGCTACCAAGAGCGCAGTGGAAAGGGCTCGTTGATCTTGATATCATCAAGCTGCGTAATAAACCTGCTGCACCTTCAAAGAAGCCTGAACGAGCTCCTTTCTTCCTTCCAACTTTACCTTCACTGGCCGGAGACCCCGTCTTTGCCCTCCCGTCATCAACAGAAAACAAAGGCGGTGAACTAGAGTCTGATGCAAAGGTGGTTTCTCGGGTACGAAAATCAAACTCAGCAGCTGATAATGCCAAATATGTGTCTCCATTTACTCAACTGCTGCACAAAGGAGCTAGTCTAAACAACTACGCAGAGCTGACAGCTCTTCTGCATTCCATGTCCCCATCTGCGATCGATGCTGAGGTGCGCATGATGATGGTCGTAGAAGATGAAGATGGGAACTGTGACGATGAGGAACGGCTACAGGAAATCGGGATGGTGCTGGATTTTTTGATCCGTGAAACGGAATCAAATGCGAGTTTTGAATTGATCCAAGCTTTCATGCAGTTGTTTCTGAAGGTCCATGGCGAGGTCATATCTGGCCGATCAGATCTGCAGTCCAAGGCAAGAACTCTTCTTGCGAAACAGAGATGTGCATGGCAGAGACTCGACAGTCTCTTTCAGAACCTTCGGTGTTCTGTATCCTTTTTGACCAACTCTCAGCAATAATCACGCCGGAGGATGTTAAGGGTCGGAGTTCTGTTCGTTAGGTTTGGGTCGGAGTTGTGTTCGTTAGGTTTTCTGTTCGTCCCTTATGGAGAATGCAGGCGTCTGTCTAGCTTTGTCTTTCCTCGTGTTGCACGAAAGCAGTGTCAGTCTCCAGGCACCAGGCGGCATGTGAATCCTTATTGAGTGTTATTAGGCGATTTAACATGGATCATTTTTGACTGAAGTTGATCCCATCACTTGTCCTTGTGAGGATAGTCTTTTGCTCATAGGATGTGATTTGCTTAAACCACCAGTACTTCCCGAAGTCGTGCCTGTTAACAAGCCAACGATTTTAGGAAACGTACGGGCCACTACAGGAGTGTTCAAATTCATCCGACTAGAAACGTTTCTGCTCTATTTTTTTTTCCCGCGGGCAATAGCGGCTGGGCCAAGTACTGGTGGTTTAAACCTTGATATTGCCATGTCAATGTCAGGCTTGGGAGTTTTTTTTTTTTTTTTTTTTTTTTTTTTTGTTGACTTGGGAGAGTTTCATAACTAAGTCTTTTTGCACTTTTCTACTTAGTAGTACAGCCAGCAGGCAGCTGTCCATCACCGCATGAATAAGCCTTACGTGGATGGAATGCAGTGCGTTCAAGCGATTCTAGTTTCTACTTGCAGCCTACACAAAGATATTCTTCGTTGGGTCAATGATGCCTAGACCAGCCTTCATGCGGTTTCCTGATGACGATTTGCCAGGCCACGTAGTTTATGCAGGTGGTTCTGTTGGAGTCTCCGGTCCAGAGGAAGCATCTGGCCCTACCGTCTTCCCCCGAACAGAACGCACCCTTATTTTTGCTGTATCTGGCCGGAAATATAGCTTGTGTACATTCATTTTTAGGTTGCGTTATGATCGGGGGAAGACGGTAGCCTTCAGGCTCCTCAGGTCGTCATCGGGCGGGGACTATATGGATGCTATGTACCATAGCGTGGAGAATAGTGCCGTGCTAATGATTACATTGATGAGTGCTTTGACCGGCAGAGAAGCCTGGGCTTTCTTGCAAAAAAAGAAAAAAGAAAACAGATATTCTTCGTTGCGCCCTCTGAGGGTTTGTGGCTTGTTATGAGTCACGATTGCTAAGCACACATCGGTGCACACCGGGATATTCGACCAATCGTTGTTGCTGTGTGCCAAGCTTTATTTCCAACTGCGTGCCGCTGTGAGTTTGGCCATCACCGTTGGACACGTATGGACATACCCGCCAATGTGGCTCAAATGCAGATTGGGCCGCATGCACACATGGCTCACTTAAATTCCAGTACCTGCGCCATAGGCCTCTAGATGTCCAAAACGCTGAAATAAAGATTCAGCTAGGAGCCCAGATTTTAACCACGGATGCTGTATGTCCTACTGGCACCAGGCAACTGAGATACAAATTCGGATTTCTGTGCCTCGTTACGCTCCATGGTTTCAGACGGCTGCTTACGCCTTGTGGGGCTTTACCAATCCGCTCTTCCATGAAGTTTGCTCTTAATCGAGCCAGTCCTAAGTTCGTACCTAACCAAGGATCTCTCTCTCTCTCTCTCTCTCTCTCTCTCTCTGTGTGTGTGTGTGTGTGTGTGTGTGTGTGTGTAGGTGGCTACAAAATTGCCAATTCCATATTGATCAATCATGAAGTCTCTCGCTGGCGTTTGTCAAATCATTCATACATATTCAGCCAAGAGGCTCGAGGAAGTGGCAAGGGTACACAGACAGGGAAATGAGATTACTGTTGGCAAAGAGAGAGAGAGAGAGAGAGAGAGAGAGAGAGAGAGAGAGAGAGAGAGAGAGAGAGAGAGAGAGAGAGAGAGAGAGAGAGAGAGAGAGTGGCTGCGAGAGTAAGTTGCCAGTTCCATACTGATTAATCATATGGTCTCTCGCTGGAGTTGCAAATCATTCATACATGTTCAGCCAAGAGGCTTGAGGGGGGCGACAAGGGTATACAGACAGGCACATGAGATTATTATTTGCAAAATGAAGAAGGGGGGGGGGGGGGGGGGGGGGGGGGGGGGGGGGGGGGGAGGAGGGGGCAGGGAACACACACACACACACACACACACACACACACACAGAGAGAGAGAGAGAGAGAGAGAGAGAGAGAGAGAGAGAGAGAGAGAGAGAGAGAGAG
>BFEA01000125.1:129244-144224 GCA_003427395.1 Chara braunii
CCTCAGTCTCTTTAGAAAACGTCTGAGCAATACGGAAAACATAGAAATAGACCTCCTAGGTCCTACAAATGCTCAAAAACCCTTGAAATCCCTAACAAACCCTTCCAAAGCACTCCAACACTGTCCTACTCCCTGCCGAGCTCTTCCAGGTCTCACACCCCCACATCTTGCTGGGTTACAGGGCCACACAACTCACCCCAGCTCCGACCAGCGTGGTCCCAGCAGCAACCCTTAGTTGTCCCGTGGAATGCCCACCCCGAAGCATCCTCAGATCTCTCTACCAGGCCTCATGCTCCTGCGTCAGCAGGTCACAGGGCAACACCCCAGCACCGGCAAGCGTCGTTCTGGCATCGAACAGCCATAGGTCACTGAGTTTAACAGCATCGAAGCCACCTAAGAAGAATTGCTAGGACCCAGGGTCCAAAAACATTCTTAAGACCACCAATCAACCATCCACGTATGGCCAACCTTGAGATCTATTCTTTTGAGAGATTTTTTTTTTTTTTTAAGAATACAGTCAGCCCTCCTCCTATTTCCTTTCACCCCCTACCTTCTTCATCTCCCGATGAGCCAACCTCCTACACCACATAGTTCGGGAAAGAAGAATAATAGACCAACGACTTCACCAAAAAACCCCTAGCAATGAAAAGCAAACTTCAATTCTTCCTCTTCCTACGACAACCCGATCTCCTCCACCACATAGTTCGAAGGAGGAGGAAAAAAGTAGTTCACTCCATTGCAAAACAGGCGCAGCACCCTAACCTCCCATCCCCTTACCGCCTTCCGGCACAGACTTACAACAGCTAAGCCACCATCTCAACTGCGAGCTGTGCCCTAATCTAATCCCGCCAGCTAGCCCTCCTCACCAGCGGGATGCAATATTACCAAAAAAAAACCTTCCCCCCTCCACTTCAGTCCCACGCCTGTTCCATAGGCAAGTAAAGGACACCTGATCCCCACCCACACTCTTCCTAACCCCCTTATTCAACTGCATCCCGCGACAAGCTGACCTCCTCCACCCACAGTTCGTGAGACAAAGAAAAAGTGAAAGCGGACAACCCTCGGCTTCCTCTTGCGACGAACCGACCTCCTCCACCACATAGTTCGCAAAAGAAAACCGAAAGTGATCCACCATCTGAAACTTGCCAGCCCTACCCAAACCTCCAAAA
The DNA here is from genome assembly GCA_003427395.1 of Chara braunii. NCBI lineage: Eukaryota > Viridiplantae > Streptophyta > Charophyceae > Charales > Characeae > Chara > Chara braunii. The sequence continues at coordinate 130,414 of BFEA01000125.1, forward strand.
CTGATCAGAACCTTCACCTGCCTGCCCCAAACCAAAGCTAACTCATCAGGGGAGGGCAATCCGAATTTAAAAAACCAAGTTGAGTTATGAAAATCAAGGGATTAGAAGTCGAAAGCTGATTTATGAGTATCAGAACTTCATGCAATCGAGTTGAGTCATGAAAATCAAGAGATTAGGATTCAAAATCTGATTTATAAGTATCAGTATCAAGAGACGAAACAATTCCCAAATTAAGAGTTAGACTTATGCGATGACTTTTTAGACATATGCGATAACTTTTAGATTTGTATATCCGAAAGGGTTTTCGAATTTATGGTTGATATGTGATTGATATCAGAGATAGGAAATCAGAACACGACGTATTGGAATTAATAGGAAATCGAAGCACAAAATCAGAATAATCAAGATTCACTCGAATGTTTAAATCTGAATTAGATTCGTCGTCCTTGGATGAGCATCAAGGATTACAATATGCAAACTTAGGAATCAGAAAAAATCAGAAATTCTGAATTAGATCATCATCATTTGATGAGCATCAAGGATTACAACATGCGAGCTTAGGAATCAAAATAGAGAGGACAAGTCGGCAATACAAAATCAATCAAATCAGAAACCTTGAGATCGTGTCGACACGCAAACCTTCATCACCCGCAACAAACTTCACTTGAGATGGCGATGTCGTCCTTTCCCCTTGAAGCGTTATTCTCAATGAAGAGTCCTTCGAAAAACTCCCTCTGCCTCCCTTTCATCCACCTACCTTCACTCAAACCTACCCCCACCACCTTTGGGAGGGGAACATCGAGCCTCCCTCCATCTGACGGCTACGACAGCCCCAGCTGCCGAATACCGAGTCGGCGCCCGCAACAAAGGTATCAACGGCCACCCACAAAGTACTGGATGGTGTGGTAACGCCTCGTTGAGCCCGTCGACGAGTTACCATAGAAGATTTAAGCCCTCATCAGAACCCTTTGTCTTCCACTTCATGCAGTATGGATGAAGGAGAGCGGAGGGGACATGAACCCTCGTGTGATATCATCGCCAACCTCTCCTCATGTGACACCATCACCAACATCTTCGTACAAGCAACCTCTACGCATCCTCGTCACCATCCTTCATGTTGTCCTCCGTGCGTCCCAACACTCAACCACCTCTCCTCCCCTCCCCCCGATATTGCAGCGCGCCACCGCACTGCACCCTCCCTCACGTCGTTGCTGCCGCCTGGCGTCGCTCGGTCCGTCTGCGTGGGTGGGGCGCAGCGCTCCCGGCCGCGCTGCGCCCCCCTTTCCACCGTCGGAGTCGTCTTCCACCTCCTCATCCTCATCCTCCCCCATTTCCTGTTCTTCTTCTTCTTCTTCTTCTTCTTCTTCTTCTTCTTCTTGTCTTTGTCTTTGTTGACATCACCATCTTCTTCGGAGTCTTCTTCTTCATCGTTGTTATGGTTGTCCTCCTCCTCCTCCTCCTTTCTTCCTAGTCCTTGTCCTCCTCCTTTCTTCCTAGTCCTAGTCCTCATCCTTGTCCTCTTCCGCGGCCTTGTCGTTGTCATCGTGCTCCTCCATCTCCTCCTCCTGCTTCCAGTCCTCTTGTCCTCGACCTTATCCTCAACCTCCTGATTCTCGTCCTCAGCCTTGTCGTTCACGTCCTCGTCATCCTTTTGAATTCTTCATCTACCGCTTCTCCTTCTTCTTCGACGTTGTCTTCTTCGTCGCCGTCGCCGCCTCCTCCTCCTCCTCCTCCTCCTCTTCTTCGTCATCATCGTCAACGTTGTATCTTTCCCTGACAAGGTTTGCGCGAGTGGCGACAGTAAATGGGGAGGTTTGCTTCTTGATATCTACCAAAGCCTGACATCGTTCAATATGGTGGCTGATAAGGTAAGTGTAAATTAATATTGTTTCTTCCTTCCAGTTTTCATTTGGCCATCTGAATTTTTATGTCAGGAAATTTGTAGCATGACAACTTTGATATTTTATTTGGACGGATCCAACACTGTATCAATCGCGGTTCTGTCCTGCTTCATTTTTTTGCCTGGATTAGGTGGCAGGCAAAGTCCAAGTTCTGAGAACCTTCAAACGGCTAGGGTTACCGCAACATTAAACTACAAGTACTGTCGAGCCTCTTTTTCCTGATGCAGATTTCTGCTGCAAGCCAATAGAAAGTGAACCAGCCGGGGCATATTTTATTTTTTGTTTTGCCCGGCACCACGAGCCACGTTGCTCCGGTCTGCCAAGGCCCGATGGTTGCAGGGCGTTAATGGTCACTGGAATAAAATGGTTGGGAAAAGGACTCGTGAACCCCATATCTAGTCTGATTGGGAAACCCAGGTTTTGCATAGGGGGAAGGCAAGAGGGGGGGGGGGGGGAAGACGTACAAACTGGTGAGAAAAAAAAGTACAATCTAGAACGGGCCGGGGACGTATCTAATGTACAGGCGGAATGCTATGAGTATCTCTCTAAGAGCGCATGTACCGCCGTCGGCCAATGCACGTCTCAGAGTCTGACGAGGACGGTCGTAGTTGGAAACTGTGTTCTCGAAGCTCTGCGTCGGAGCGGGTTTGTTGGATGAACCCTGCTTCGCGATACTCGTTGTATTGCTGGCACTCCGGGCACGGTGTGCGGGGCCAGTAACGAGCTATGAAGTCCCACGGAACAACCGTTAGGTGATGATACGGGAAAAGGATATAATAGGGAGGAAAACGGGTAGTAATTGCGACGAAACCTGGGGTTTGATAATACTGTTTATTGAGGGTGTCGGGATAGATAATATTGTCTATTGCGGGTGTCGGGATAGTCCGGAATCCGAGAATCGTGGTTTATGGCCCACCGGAAATCGCCACCGCACATTCGATCGTTCTTAGTTTGACAGGGGTAGTCAAGATTCTGTGAGTTTCGTTGTCGCCTAAGATGTTCCCTCTCCCAATACGTCCGATACTCTGAGTTCCTTAGACTCTCGACGTCGGTGACCCAGAAGGGAGTTTCCATCGCCATATCCCACTCAATGGACGATAATTACATTCATTTCCTGACGAAGCGATATCGCAGCTGGGCTTATGCAGACGCGCGTGTATGTTGTAGACTCCGCTGCCGGACTTGCGGTCATACACGGGCGCTTGCGCAGGCAGACTGCTCGGATCCTATCTTGTCCCGCGGATAAGCCAGTGGTAGTCGCTTCTGTCTGTGCGTCGGTTTATCCCGTATGCATGCAATTATCCTCCGCATGCAACCATCATCATTCCAAGTGATTACATACGTGTCCATACCATCATGCAACGAAGAAGCGATTGTCCAACATTAAGGACCAATACGTCAGATCATTCCTGTAATCATGCAGGAACAAAGAGCAAGTGGTCAGGCACGGCATGTGCACCGGGCGTATCCAGCCCGATCCGGGGGAACCGAAACCTCGCGGATCGCTATGCACGCAGCGCAGATGGCTAACAGAACAAAATTGGAAATCGGAAACAACTCGAGAAAGGAGATACGAGCTCGTTCATCAGCATGCATACATACATACAAAACAGAAAATCCGAGATGATTGACAAAGAAATCCGAAACCGCCGCAACAAAGTTGGCCAACGTTGGAGCCAAAATTTCACAGAAGGTGGGAAGAAAGGCATTGTTCCACCATATCCCCGTTCCTCTCTCTCTCTCTTTGCACCCTTCTGGTGTGGGCAGTCCATCGCTCCGCACCTCCAAACCATACAGAGTCGTCACCCCGCTTGGCCCGAGCATGCAAGCCAGGCTCGCCCGCGTGCCACAATCCTTCGTGGCCACACTTCAACCCCGCATACCCAGCACCAGCTCGTCGGGTTGCCCGACTCTCTACTCACCGTCTTTCTGCTCGTTAGCCGAACTTCTCGATTGCGCTAACTCCCAAGTAGATTAGAGAGCAAATTGATCGCGCTTGAAGAATTTGTAGCTTGTGCATCCGCACGCAATAACTGGGATTGCCAAAGAGGAATAGGAGAAAGGAAGGAGGCAGTGCCTATGGCTGGGCCACGACGTGGGGAACGTAGCCTAACTCCACGCTTCGATCCAGTCATGCACTGATCTGGCCAATGAGATAAAGAAGGGAGAGCGCATGCAGCAACGCAAAAAAGAATATCAAGAAAGGAGAGATTACAGTTACATCTGCGCAGGCAAAGGAAGAGCAAGAAAAGATTACAGTTGAGATTGGAATTTAGGCGTGGCGGGAACAGAGCGCAGACCCAGGCGCAGCAAAGCGCGCGAAAGCAGGAAGCGATGTGCAGTTACAGGCAAAAATTACGAGGCACCAAATTTCCTAGTCTAATTAAGGTCCTAATTGCAAAAAAAAATTCCGAGAACCCACGCGGGCTCATCCCAATTCAAAAATTCCGAAGGAATTCCCTGCGCGATTGCCGCGCTAAAAAGACAGACTTCTGTCGAAAAAGAAAGAAAAGAAAGAAAAATGATATATCAGACATTGTTCCCTGACACTCACTAAGGCGCGAACCAACTTCCTCGAAGTTCCTAACCATTGCCTCCCTTTTGTCGAGGGACCAAGGAGAAAACCAAGAACGAGGGACTGCCATGCAATTTATCCCCGACCCCCCCTCCACGTACCCCCAATCCCAGTTGCGCAAAAGATGACGCTTATCAGAAAAGAGCTCGTCGCATATGTGACGCCCAGGGGGTTCCATCCTGTGCAAGCTCCGGGCTCCCACTTGCACCCATCTGTCTCCAACGCCAGGAAGAAGAAAGAAGAAGAACTTGTCATTTCGCAGAGATCACACGTGTCATTACCGTAGGATAAGAGTGTGGAAGTCATCCTACTGACACGTCGTGATTCTCGTACCCGCTTTTAATGTCCCGAGGGGGCAGGGTAAGAAAGTCTGAATATAGAGGCGGGGGGTGGAGGATGTTCGCTTGGAAGTGAGGGCAAGAAGTTCGCCATCCCTGCTACCGTCCCGAGAAGCTCAAGGTACCTGATGGTGCAGTGTATGCCGGGGAGGCGACGACTGCCATGGAGGAGAGAAGCAAGGTAATCAGGATAGAGAGTTGAAAAGGTGCGAAAGAAGGGCGCACAGAGTTGCTCGTGATCTGCGCAGACGGGAATAGTTCTCGTGATTGTGTTGTAGACCACGATCACGTTGTAACCCCGCCACGTGGCGCTGAAAAGGAGGACGTGAAGGCAAAAGGATGGGGAGACACACTAAGTAGTGGGATGCGGATACACTACGACGGCGAGGCGAGTGGCGTAGAATTGGTAGAAGAGAGAAGATGGGAAGGGATTTTGGGGGAACGAGAGCGGGGTGTTGATCTGCCGGAGTGTGAGGTAATCAAGGGGACGACGAGATAATACTCGGGGACGTAGCCCGATGCCCCGCATCGGCACGTGCTCGAACTGAGGGACGGGGGGAAGGGGAGGGGGAGCGGCTCCGTTGCCTTCCCGTCGGAGCGCTCGAAGTCTCTGCAGCACGACACTCATCTTCTTCCGCCGGCGGCTCCGGATCTCGAGTCGGGTCGTCCGGAATTGGCAGATCGGTTCCCACAGACTGCTCCAATGGCTGCTTTCCCTCCGCTATTTTTGCCCTCTTCCGCTACGCTACCGCAGGGTCTTCTCTCTGCGTCTCCGCCTGTCCCACCTCCTCCTCCTCACTTGCTCCCTCTGCTTCTTCTTCTCCGCTTATCGCCCCCAACTCGTGCTCTTTATGCTTGCTATAATATTTGTCCTCCTCGGGGGTTTCTTCCGATTCGTCCTCCTCCTCCTTGTCTTCTTCCTCTTCGCCTTCCGATGTCGGCTTGCCCCAATCAAAAAAGAGAATATTGATTATCTCCACGGGGTTCAGGTAATTATCGTGCGACAGGTAATTACGGTTGTCCCAATGGCCCTCCAAGCACGCCGACCACTGTAGGTACGACATCAAGCTGCGTGAAAGAATATGCGGCGCCGGACTCTCGTCGCAGTGCGAGATGATGTCGATCGGTAGATCGTCCAGCAACTGCGTTAGGAGGATTAAAAACTCTCCTACGATCGGCTGCCGATGTCCTGCCTCCACCGTTCCGAAGACGAATCCCAACAGATCTCCCTCTACCTCCGTCCTCCAAGCTTGAATGATGAGCAATTCCACGTCTTCGCTCACGACGTTATGCTTGTTGTCCTGGGTCCACTTCAGTTCGATCTTGACTAAGCACAAAGAAAGAGTCGCATAGGTTCGCCACCACCCCTGCCACTGTACGGGCTTGATGAGAGGAACTGTCAATGACCGCACGCAGAAAGAGAGACGGGGATGGAGCGCCGACTGCCAGAAGACAGGGAAGACAAAGGGGAGGCTGAAGATAGAGACCCTGTGATGGTTCACTGAGGACGCGAGAAAGCGACGAGCGCAGGGAGAGGTATTGCGGGATTTTTCCGGAGAGCACGGATGCCGTCCAGGTCAATACTATTAATATTGACGACGTTTTCCCCCCGCCACGCAAGCAACTCACTCCAGGATTTTGCCAACTCCTCTCCCCAATCTCACAACGAGACGAGGATGCTCGGATGCGCCCTCGGATCCACGGTAGTGACGTCTCCGCTGAAGGAGACAATTGTCAAAATTTGGCTGGTTCTTGGCGTCGAGAGCCGCAGATAGGCCGATGCTTCAGCCAGCACTTGCGCCTTGCTGTTGGGTATCACGAATCGGAACTCTGCTGTCGCATGCACGCTCGCCATGCTGAAAAAACTGAGCAAATTTGATGACGTCTGGGCTGATACGCGGATGATGAACCTGTCTGATCACCGAGATGTGCCCATATGGTGCTAGCATCAGCTCACTGGGAAAACTCATGGCGAAGAGGAGGGAAAAGATGAGTGGGGAGAAGAAAGACAATGTGGATCGTCACTTTCCCACTCGGGCTCAGATTCCGAAGGCGAACCAGTTGGAGAGGGAGGGGAGGAAGCAAGGAAATGGCAAAGATAGGACACGTGGCAGACTATTGGTCTAGCAGATCGGCTACCTGACACTTCGGGAGTGAGGCGCATAGTGTTCACACTGTTAGGCCTGAGCTCGATCACTCGAAAGCACCCGAAGAATTGTGGCGCTAGTTTCCCTTGACGAGCACATTTCCTCGCCTGCACCAAGTCCCCCAATTTATTCTGGGGTCGGGGACCTGCATTCCCATTTCGGGCCTCATAACTACGGACCTGGCGGCCGTGGGCCAATTCAGTCATTCTCTGCCTTTTTCGGGCCAATCTCGGAAGGGCCCGTTCCATAAGTTACAAATGGCGTTTGGCCTTTTCCTTGGCTGTCGCTCTCGTGGGACGTCGACCGAGTGTCGTTTCATCAGTTAGGTTCAGTATCGAGATGCAAGTTAGGCTGTTGGTTAGTAGTTGAAATGGCGAAAGTCCTGTAGATTCATGCGGGGTCCCTCGGTGTATGGCCAGGATATGATCCATGATATTCCGTCGGAGTGCCGTTTTAACTATTCGGTTGGCGTTTTCTAGGAGGCCGTTTGATTGAGACATATGGGGGCGATATTACGAATAGAAACCCTTCCCCTCGGAATTATGCTCCATTATCAGTAAGGATTTCCTCGTTATCCTGATGCATCCCGAGGAAATGGTTGACATACCGCGCTATTTCCGTTGTCTGTCTTGTCTGACATGGGTAAGCCTTGATCCACTTCGAAAAGTTGTCGACGAACACCAAAAGAATTGAATACTCACAGCTATTTGGTCTAGGGGGCACGACGATATCCGTCGTATCCATGCTAACCCTCTGAAATGGCCGTTGGACTATGGTGGGCACTATCGACCTAGGTGGCTAAATCGGCGTCTTGTCTGCCGCACAGACGAGCACCAAAAGAATTGAATACTCATTTTTGTTAATGGCCGCCTCGGTAATTCTCACAGCGAAATGTGTTGTCGTTTCCTCGTGGGCGGATTTCACCCAGTCATACCTCATGCACGGATGCGGTACCGACATCCAGATCCCGCTTCCGTCGGTTTTTCGCTTTTCTAACCGTTCTCCGTTCCACCTATAATCCCGCGCTCTTTCATTGGCCCGTCTCTGATCCTCCTTAGAGAACTCTCGGAGAGAATTCTCGACAACCGTAGCTATTAAGGCGACATCTGTCCACACCTCTGCTCGTCTAAATAGTCGAATCTTCTCTAGACCTTTCGACGTTGCTTCCGGGAATCGAGCCTCCGTCGGGATCTTATCAGTACGACACAGAGCGCAAAGCCACGGCTTCTGGGGATTCCTATGCTGGATGCATGCCCCGTGGGCTCTCGCTACACACTTAGCACAATCTACCCATTCCACGTATCCTTCGCCTTATGGCTTCATAAACACCGAATAGATTCGAGAGATGGACTCACAGAGAAAACAAAAACGGTCAGGTAGGGAAGGCAACCTTAGGCAGGGAGGAAGAGGAAGGAGAGAGTGGGCCCTCAACATTTCCTTCTCGTTGGGCCGCCATGAAGATACGTGTTACTTCTTCGCCTGCGGGGGAGCACCTTCACTTGACCGTATCCGGGCCCCTTGGGCAGCTCCGGCTCCTTCCATGGGGTGATCTCCTCGCAACGCGGCACCTTGCCTGGCCTGTGCAGATGTATTAGCCCGTCCGCATTCCCGTGCCTCTCCGTCTTCCGATGGACGATGTCAAACTCGTACTCATGCAACCTTACTGCCCATCGCCCAATCATATCAGTGTAGTTGGTGAGTTTCTCGAGTGCCAGCAGGGGCTCGTGATCCGTTACGAGGAGGAACTTCTGCCCATAGAGATACGGGTGGAAGTGCTGGATTCCCCAGACTACAGCATAACACTCCCCTTGGGGCGCCGAGTCATTCTTCCTTTCGTCTGGTATCGTCCGAGAGGCATACTCGACCACGTGTTCTCGCTCGTCCTTTCCTTTCTGAGCCAGGATAGCGGAGATTGCTCCGGGCTGCCAATCGGTAATGAGTAGGAACTGTCGCTCGGGATCGGGCCGAATTGAAATAGGCGCCGAGGCCAGGGCCTCTTTCAGAGTGGAAAAAGCCCGTTCACACTCCGCCTCCCAATTCAACGGCTGGTCCTTCCGTAGGAGACTCGTTAGAGGCCGAGCAATTGGCGCGAATCCCTTGATGAACTGTCGGTAATATGAGGCCAGTCCCAGAAAGGCTCGAACCTGCGTCAGTGACTTAGGCATGGGTGCCTCCCAAACTGCCTCGACTTTCCTCGAATCCGGTCTCAAGCTTCCCCGGGTTACCACGTACCCAAGGAACGAGATCTCGGGCAGAAAAAATTCGCTTTTTTCCAACGCGATCTTGAAGCCAGCATCCCACAACAATTCAAGTGTCCATTCGATATGTTGCGCGTGTCCATGAAACGACTTAGAATACACCAAAATGTTGTCTATGTACACAATAACGCAAAAAATGATCATTCCCTGAGCCAGCCTGGTCTTGTTAACGAAGTTTTGAAAAGTGACATTCATCGCTCTCTGGAACGTCGCCGGTGCATTTCATATGCCCATCGGACAATGAACACATTGCCACGTGCCTTCAAACAACACAAAGGCCGTCTTCGGCCGGTCCTCTTCTCTTATCAGGATATGGTGGAATCCATGCCGTATATCAAATTTACCAAAATAATTAGCACATCCAATCGCATCCAGCAAATCATCAATTCGGGGGAGAGGGTACACATCCTTAATCGTGATATCGTTTAGTTTCCGATAATCAATGCAAATGCGAATAGATCCGTTCTTCTTCGTAACTAAGACCACCGAAAAGGACCAAGGATCTGTGGTGAGTTCGATCCAACCGTTGACTTTGAACTCGCGGATGCGCTCTAATGTCGCCTTCCGTTTTGCGAGTGAGCATCGGTAAGGCTTGCAATGGATCGGTGGGTGGTTACCGGTCCGAATCTCGTGCTGTATGATCAGGGACAATCTGATGTTTGCATCCTTGAGGCTAATGACGTCCCGATATTCAGTGAGAATATCCGCAATTAGTTGGTAAGTTTTGTCGGGCACACATTCCGGCACGTGTAATTCGTAGGGTTGTCCGTGAATGATGATCGACACATGTTTAATGCGTATTGCTTTCGTGTCCCGGGGTGGTGGGGAAGAGATAAAAGAGTTATCCGACTGCCACCAAAATACGGTGGCCACCATCTGAGCCTCATCTTCTCGGATGGCCACGTGTTCTTCGGGGTTTATCCCGTCCTCAATGTCCCGAGGGTCCACCGGTTTCTTGGCGATTTTTATCCCAATCTCGAATAGCGAGGCTTCGGGGTACCCTGGGGGTTCCGAAGCTTGCGTTTCCGCTCCTAAGCGTAGTAATCGTACCTCCTTTCCAATAGTGAGAAGCGATCGAGGAGGTAAGTCTGGAGCATCGCAGAACGAGCGTTTGTCCAGGTATCGTGGCAGCAGCGGGGTAGCTCCTTCGTACAGGGTTCGCGGGGGTTCTGAAGAATCGGGCATCCTCGACACCTGTACTAGCAGCTCCCCTATGATAAGGGTCCGGGTCTGTCGGACTTTCTCCTCGGTAAGCCCGAACGTCTTTGTCGTTTTCTGTCGGACTGGGTAACTGATTACCTTTTGCGTCAACTCTTGGATCATTGGGTCTGTCTCTTCTTCACTTTCCGAGTCCTCAGGAGGTGAGGACATCTATTCCTCATTGGATGTTTCCGAATCGTCAGCCAATCCTTCCCATGTGATCATTCGGATCGGCCCAACTGTATCCGGATGGGCTCTACGTGTCGAGCCGACCGTCGTGTGGAGGGTGAGACGCATAGGGATTGTGTATGGCTTGCCACCTGTGCTTTTGAGAACTACTACCCATCGCTCGAAGTCCAGGTTAGCCTGAAGGGCATTTAAGGCGGGTAGTCCCAGATGTACATCGTACGAGTTTACGTTGAGGACCACTACGTCTCCCAAGGCATGGACTTTTCCCAGTCTAAAAGCGACATTTGTAATTCTCCCGACCGCCCGGATCTTTTCTTCGTCTGCGGAGACCAAATGGTCTCCCTCGGCGAGTGGAATCTTTCTGTCTCCCTGCCCTCTCTACTACTCGCAGGGATATGGCTAATACGGCTGCTCCACAATCGATGATTGCATTGTAGGGGACTCCCCAGATTTCCACGTCACACTCCGCGGATTTCCACGGGATGACTTTGATACGCAAAAAGTGATCACTTTTTTGAATGAGCCCTAGGTGCACGGGTTTTGAGGTTCCCGGTGCGTCAGGTTTTGCTTCTTTCACACGGGCTTTCCCCTTTACCGTTGTCAGCTTGGCGAGTGCGAACCGTTTTCGATTGGCTTTACAGTGCTGCAGCATGCGATAGTTAGCTTGTCCCGATATAGACAAAAGGTGTCTGATCGGGAGTGGGATGCGGTGATCTAGTGCTCGAACGATATCGAGCACATCAATCTCCCCGGTAATGAACGAGGGACCGGACTCCATTTCACTGGGGGATGGTCTCCATTCCGAGACCTCTCGGTCTTCGTCCGCCGGCTGGATTGCCCCAATCATGCCCAACCCCGGATATCCCAAGGATATAAACTGATCGAGCGGGATAAGCTTTGCGGCCTCTTCAGCGACAACCGCTGCAGACACTAACCCGTCGGTTTCTTCTACCATCGTCCCTACCCGTCCTGGTCCGTTAGCCAGGGGAGCTGCCGCCGCTGGGGCTGCTCCTATCCATACCTGCCGCTGGGGGCAGTCTCTTGCCATATGGCCGGGCTGGTGACATGCGTAACACGTGTCTGTTTTGGGTGCAATACTTACACCAGCTCCCGCCGCTGCGCAGCAGATGCTCCAACAGGCAAGGGGGCAGCGCGGACATTAATGGGGCTCATGGAGCGCATTAGCGACTCCATTCGGGTATTGTACTTGCGTTGTTCCTTCTTGCTTTCCTGCAGGAGGCTTACTGACGTGCGCGTGAGCTCTAATATCGCGTTCGAGTCGTCTGCCTTTCCTGTCGGGGCAGGTATCCAAACAGGTACTTTTGCCACCAAGGGTCCTGCACTTTGATCGGGAGGAGGCCGTTGGGTTGCGACATGTTCCAGCCTTCCAGGTAGGTTACGAACTTACGAGGCCCGATACAAAGCCCATGTATTCGAATTTGTGCTGGAGTGCTGTTAATTCCATTCTTCCTTAACATGGTCTTCCCCTTCGAGGAAGTTAGCGGCAAACTTCCTTTCCATTTCCTCGACCGCGTCCATAATCTGCGTCATAGTAAAGGTGATGGGGGAAAACTTCTTTCGCAGTTTGACCCATATTGCTCTACTTCCGAGTCCGTCTATGAAGAAGTCGCTTCCTACTTTTTCGTCCCTCTGGGATTTTACGAATAATCGGTAGAATCTGCTGCGGTACTCTGCGGTACTCTGCGATGGATTCGAGGGGCTTTTGCACTCGGTCCTTAATCATGAAGAACGCTTTCTCGGGGTGAATGTAGTCGAATCTGTGGAGGAAGTCTCTTTCAAAGGTAGGGAGATCAACCCATACAGTCGCCCCCTTACCGAACCGGAAAATTGATCCTGGCTTCATCGTCGTCGTATTGTTGTGCTCGGAACGTGGCAAGCCATGCTTCTGCCAAATGATGCGCACGATCAAACAAATATAGATCCGGCGGAGCTGCTGGTGCGCGGATACGTGCCGACTGTGGAGGCGCGAGGCCAGCGGGGTTCACTGCCCCTTGCGCCTGATTAACATTCATGTCATTGGCAAGTCTGCCTGCAGACCTGCTCCGTGTTACTACGGGCTCACGCGCCGACGCGTTTCTCTGCGCGGACCGTCCCCTTCTCGGGATTGCATGATCGGTTGAACTACAAAGTCGAGCCCCTTGTCAATCCCTTGTCTTGACATGTGTCGACTCCGATGCCAACCTCACGCCCAACGCGACTTCCTGTTTCGGAGTGTTAGTGGGCTTGGAAGTGCGAATAGGGATGTGCCAAGGATTTTAGGAAAGTGGGAATGGATTCCCAGGTCGGAACTGGAATCTCCGGCATAAAGTTTCAGGGGTAGGAGTGCAAGAGTCTCGTTTTAGTTCAGAATCGGGGCGATCGCCGATCTCGCGGCCTGGGCCAAGGACGTATCTGATGACACTGATGTACAGGCGGAATGCTATGAGTATCTCTCTGAGAGCGCATGTACCGCCGTCGGCCAATGCACGTCTTAGATTCTGATGAGGACGGTCGTAGTCGAAGACTGTGTTCCCGAAGCTCTGCGTCGGAGCGGGTTCGTCGGATGAACCCTGCTTCGCGATACTCGTTGTATTGCTGGCACTTCGGGCACGGTGTGCGGGGCCAGTAACCAACTATGGAGTCCCACGGAACAACCGTTAGGTGATGATACAGGAGAAGGATATAATAGGGAGGAAAATGGGTAGTAATTGTGACGAAGCCTGGGGTTAGATAACACTGTCTATTGCGGGTGTCGGGATAGTCAGAAATCTATGTTCGCAGTCGCGGCTGGCCTCGGCCGCGCTGCGGACATGAATTTACGAGATTTTTCATGAAACAAATAATGGGTAAAAAATAAATTAAAAAAAATGGGGTTGTAGGCATTTTCAAGCCCTACAACCCCATATTTGTTTTTTGGAAACAGATAATTTTTTAGAATTATAAAAAATAAAAAACAGAAAAGGTGGAGAAGAGAAATTGAAAAAAAAAACAAAAAGTTTTTTTGGGGGGGGGGATTTTTGGTTGGCAGTTCTTAGTATTCTTCGTTTTTAGGCTTTTTTTTTGTTTTTAAATAAAGAAACAATGAAGGAATGAAAAACAAAGAAAGTTTTTTTTTTTTTTTTTTTTCGGGGCGTATTAGTATTTGTGTGTGAACGTGTGTGTGTGTGTGTGTGCGTGTGTGTGTGTGTGTGTGTGTGTGTGTG
>BFEA01000125.1:148275-161384 GCA_003427395.1 Chara braunii
CTCTCTCTCTCTCTCATGTCTGTCTGGCTCTCTCTCACACTGTTAAACTGTTTCCGTCTTAACTCGCCTCTTGCCCGATGATGACTGCCCCTTAGAGCTGGCTGACTGCACGCAGCGTACTTGCAAGGACGGGCACGCCCCCATGGCTGTAGTCCGCTTGCTCACGCGAAGAAGCACAGACCAGCGCTAGTTCCTGCCTTGGTCACTTCTGCTGGCCTTGGTCCTTTTGTGTGTCATGGTCTCGAATGTTAGAATGATCCAGTGTGTGATGTGTCCCTGACTCTCTGGCTATATCTTGGCAGCACATGCCAGTGCTGCCTCCGTTCTTCAAAATGTTTAGTACCGCCAGTACTGAGGCTACAGGCTCGGTACCCGGGCATTCGAACGAGAATGAGCCCCTAGTTCAAGCACTGTTCGTGACTGGCTGGCCCTTTCTCAACTCATCCTGGGACCCGCAATGCTGCAATGCTTGGTACCGGACCCAGTTCTGGCAGTGTAGTGTTTCGTGACATGGAACCATGGTCAACGTGAATATCAAGGTCGCCGAGGGCCATGAGGAAATCGATTATTATGCCGGTCGAAGATCTCGCGGACCCAAATAGCGGTCGTTCCTCTCATCCTTGAGGGAAGCTCAAGGCATCCAGGACTCAGACCCGCATAGCCGCAAGCCCCAAAATAGCTTCACCCCTGCGATCCCCGAGTACCCCGACAACCCCATAAATATAAACATTGCAGGGTTGCGCTCACAGAAAGAAAAAAGAAAAGAACAAGGACAGCTGATGTCCCCGCCAACGTCCGATGACGAGGGTGGAGGGAGTGGCGAAAACAATGGAGGCAATGGAGAGTAGGACTGCAGCACACCTACATTTTTTTGTGGTTCTTTTTTCCATAACGTTATTTCCCCCCCCCCTTCATATGCTTCTTCGTCTTCAGCTATTTCTTCTTCCTCTGTATTCCTGCTCTTCAAATTTCTTCTTGCTTGTTCAAGTGTCTGGGATGAGGATTTATATAGATATGAGCACAAAGAGACGGACAGAGAGAGAGGCCGGTCCAAGTAACAAAATAGAAGATCGTGCTTTATTTGATAAATTTCAGCTTTCTGTCCATGTCAATCATCTTCTTCTTGGTGTTGTTCGTTTTTCTCATCTTTTACTTCTTCTTTTTCTTCTTGTTACTCATCTCTCTATCCTCATTCTTTTTTTCTTTTTTTCTTTTTTTTTCATACAAGCAGCCCGGGCGACTGCTAGGGATGCTGATATAATCAGACAGCACTAGCAGTTCCGGGATGGCTCCATCTATTGGTGGGGAGCAACACCTGCTGGAAATCGGGTCCAGCGTCCCTGTAAAGCACATTTGAATTGTAGTTACACAGTTGAGAGTCACCATATGAGCATGTGAAATCAGTCTAATCGTGAGAAACTAGTGTACATGCGGGTGTGGTGAGGTGGGCTGTCATCTGCCCGCACACCTTTTGAACCTATGTGCAGTTACCATGACGTCTGTACCAGCTGACGGTCATACTGTAGCGGGCTGTTGTCTGGCCAGCAACCAATTAATCCTAATGAGTGTCTATGCATTTACAATGCACACTGTACTGGCTATTAGTTGCAATGCAGTCTACTGTACACACTGTGTACTGTCTATTAGTTGCAATGTAGTCTACTGTACACCTTGTACACTGTACTGGCTATTAGTTACAATGCAGTCTACTGTACACACTGTGTACTGCTAGGGAGATATCCCGGGCGCCCGGGTCCCAATGTCACGCCCGGATTGGCGACCGGGTGACCGGCCGGGCATGACCCCCAGGCATGGCCCCGGGCAGCCTCAGCGCAAAAAAAAAAAAAAAAAAAAAAAATCAAATCCAAAAAAATCTGAAAAAAAAATATGTTGTGTAGAATTGCAATACAAACAACTTTTGGCTGAGGGTCACATCAGAATTCCTCACAGAACTAAAGATAAAAAAGAAAATAACCATATCACACTAAGGCACCCCCCTTTAAACCCCTTTAGCCCCTTTAAATTTCATTTACACTTCCCTTTCCCCCCCTTGACAGCCAACACTCAAAAAAACAAAAGAGCCCGGATTTGGGCTCCTCTCGGAGAGCGCGGAAAAAAAACCACTGTCATTTTTTTTTTTTTTTTTTTTTTTTTTGCAAAAAGTGATTGTCCGGGATCCCGGACCCCCCCCCTACCGGACGGTTGGGGGAGACGTCCGACCGAGATGTTCGGCCATCTGACAACTGGTAACCTAGTTTTTTTTTTTGTCATGACCGGGTCACCTGGGCGTCAGACCCCCCCGGGCGTCACACCTGGGTGGCCGGCTGGTCCAGACTAGCCGGTCATGAAAATCTTCCTAGGTGTACTGTCTATTAGTTGCAATGTAGTCTACTGTACACCTTGTACTCTGTACTCGTTGATTATTATTCAGTAGATGACAGTGGGAACCGAATCAACTATAGTCCAATCAAATTGTGATAGGTTAGTCTGCATGCTGTTTACAATAATCTGTTTGTCTATGCTGTTGCGAAAAGTTGTGAGCTTATTGTTGTTGCACTTCGTCTTTCCACGAGGCCCAACCCCCGGCCGGCCGCCGAGACTATGAGAGGGTGGGGCGAGAGGGGGGGCGTTGGAGGGGGGAGGAGGGGAGGGGAGGGGGGGGGGGGGGGGGGCAGGGCTGTGAGGTCAGGAGTCGGAGGCGGCCAGTTCAGGAGAACTGAGAGATTTCTGAGAAATAGCTAGGGCTGTGAAAGGTCAAGGGGGTCGGGCACGAGGACGAAGTTGGTTGGTTAAAAGGGGAAAATGAAGCGGTCATGTGGGAGGAATTCCCAGGCAGATTCGGTTGACAGCCACGGTTGCCATTGCAGGTTATCGGGGTGGTGTAGTGTGCACAGCCTGCCGTTTGGGTCCACCCACTTCATCCGGAAGTTGTCGAGCATCTGTCGCCTCTTAGGTTCTTCTGTCTCATTGCGGAGGCCAGATTGTAACTCCTTCCAGGCTGATTGTGTTTGACAGAATATTGTATCGGCGATCGTTGCTCTCGCTTGCAGAAAGCCATAGGTATGCTGACTCCTCTCATGGGCACACCTCATTCGCCAAGCTGCCATGAGCAGGGCCAGGCGAGAATATTGGAACAGGTTCAACATAAATTGCGTCCACTGCATTCCTTCTGGGGGGAGTACTGCAAATAGATTAGTCCTTGCGTCCCAGGGGAAGTGTTGGCCTGTAAAGTAGTGCCAGGCCGCATCCCACCACCTCCATAAGCGAGCAACCATTGGGCAATCCAGAAGGCAGTGCTCCCTTGGGGGAATGAGCTCGCAGTATGTGTAGAGCGGGGACAATATCCCTTTTTGCTCCAGGTTGGTCCTTTCTGTAATCCAATCAGGGGTGGGCAGGCACCTGTGAATGATCTGCCACTGAAGCGCTCTATGGTTGGTCAGTCTAATGTGAGAGTAGGCCGACCACCTAAAGCTGCTGAGGTCAGTTCTTTTTAGAGTCGAGTCTCTGTCCCACCTCTTCAGGATTTTCTCCTGAACTGAGGCACATTTTCTCATTGACCTGTATCCTTTCTTGACTGAGTACTGCCAGGGCTGCATAGTTGAGGTTCTTCCCCATTTCCATTCCCATTCCGCCGGATCAAAAGGGAGGTGGGAGAGGGGGTTATGTGGTTCATAAGCATATAATAATTCGTGATCGTCTTGCACCACCTGTACGCGGATGAAAGCCTCATCCGGGTTTGTAATGTTGAGCTCTTCCATCCTGTGAAGCAAGGACCATCTCACCCCAGGCAGCTCCGGTGTATATGCTATCAATTTAAGGGAGGCTGGAGAGGAACCTTTATCAACCTTATAGATGGTCATGGGTAGGTGCAGAGTTTGAATGTTCACCACCCAGTCCCCATTAGCTAAAGCTGGACCTTTCCGCAGAGCGCGTACCCATGCCAAAGGAATCACTTCCTGGATGTCAGCCAGTTGTTGGTGTAGGTGGGGAAACAAGCCTACCTTAGTCCGAATTGCATCGACTGTTTCCCAGTTTGTTGTAGCATAATTCCATAGGTCCCCTACCGTGTAAATGCCCTTCTTGACCCACCGCAGCCATTTGGACTTGCGGTTAAGGGAGAAGGGGGACCCCGCATGGTCCAGGATTTGAGGGTGTCCGAATAGGGGTTGCCTTCTAATTTTGTGCCATCTAAGTGGGACCTTGGTCCGTTTTGGGCCGTAGTCTCTCCATAGACATAACATCGGCTGCCACATGGGGTCTGTGCGCAGGTCCCATCTTGCTTGGTCAGCCGGAGATCTGTCCGAGTCCACACGGGGGCGGGCTGGGACAGTCCAGGTTGGATCAGTTAACCAATAGAGGGGGTGCACTGGGCGGTCGTGGGGCGAAGCTGGGGCAAGGCACGCAATCTGGATCAATGCATACGGGGCCCATGGGATGTCATTGCCCAGGAGCAGTCTGATGAGGAACTTAAGTAACAGCCCCCTAATTTCCCTGCCCGGGTCGATAATTCCCAGCCCCCCCCTACTCCTTGGTTGGACAAGCGTGTCCCAGGGTAGGCGTTTTATGCAGCGGGTGTCGTTGTGGTCGTTTTTCCAAAGGTAGGCCGCTGCCGCTTGTCTCAGTTTAGTGAGTGGTTTATCAGTAAGTGGCTAGAAGGCCACTTTGTACCAAATTGAGTCAAAGATGGAATTGTTAATTGCAAGAGCCCGACCAACCAAGGAGGTCGGTTTTGTGTCCCATCGTGCCATGCGTTGTATGGCAAGATTCACTATTGCGTCCCCGTGGTTTGGCGGCGGGCCAAAGGCTGTGATGTTGACACCCAGCACAGTTATGGCTGCATTCTTTTCCTTCCACTTTACCGGAGGATCTATCGGTGGTTGGGCACCATGCCAGTTGAGCCACCAACCTTCCGTTTTGGTCCCCCAGTTGACCTTCATGTATGCTGCGATCTCAAAAAGTCGTATAGTGTGTGTTAATGCTTGAAAACTTTGTTCGTTGGCCATAAACATGACTGTGAGATTGTCAGCGAACAAAGATGTTGTGGGGATAAGGTGTGTCGGGATCCCAGGCACACAGATCTTTTGGATGAGTGGGTTCGATCTTATCATTGCCGCCAAGGCCTCCATAACTAGGACGAATAGCATCGGTGCAATGAGATCCCCTTGTCTCACTGAGCGTTGGAGGCGGAACGGGGCTGCAAGGTTACCATTAAGCACGATGTTAGCGGAGGCCGTTCTATGGAAGATGTTGACCCATTTGCAAAAATGCGGCCCAGACTGCATTTTATTTATTTGAACACAGTTCCAGAAAGTTCCAGTCGACGTGATCATATGCTTTTTCAAAGTCAATGAAGAGTATGGCGGCGTCAGCCTTCCTTTGGCGTGCATATCTAATGGTCTCATTGACCAACAGGATATTATCCTGTATGTTTTTGTTGGGCATGAAGCCCGACTGATCCGGGTGTATTAGATGCGGCAAAGTTGGTAGCAGCCTGTTCGCCCATGCTTTAGCAACTATTTTGTAGGGGACCGGCAAGAGGGTTATCGGGCGATAATTTCTTATCTCCTCTTTGTCTCCCTTTTTATATAGCAAGGTGGTCACCCCTTGGCCCATCATCTCCCCAAACGTCTCCTCATGAAACACTGCATTTACATACCCCAGGAAGTCATCCTCGAAAGTTTCCCAAAAATGAAGCCAGAATTCTTTGGGGAAGGCGTCCAGACCCGGTGTTTTTTCGTCGTCCATATCTTGCAGAGCCTGCAGGAGATTTGTTGGGGTGAGAGGGTTGTCCAAGGTATGTCTTTGCTGTGTTGACAGTAGGGAGGGGAGGGCATGTAGAAGTGCCTCTCTCGCCTCTTCCAGGGCCTGAGGTTGTCTCTGGCCGGACTCAGAGGTGAATAGGTGGTTATAGTAGGTCGAGGCGTAGTCAACAATTTGATAGGCGTTTGTAGCCTTTGGTTGGGTGTCATGGAACGGATGTCTTAAGGATGGCACCACTTTTTGTCCGACCCTTGCCTTTGCTTTATTGAAAAAGGTCTTGGTCATCATGCCCTCAGATGCATATTTTTTTATCTTCGCTTGAATCCTCCATTTTTGGGTCTGGTTATCAAGGTAATCTTGCAACTGGGCCCTTGCTCTTTGTAGTGCCTCATACGTGGGAAGGTCCAAGGGGTTGTCCATGAGGTGGTGGTCCCACTCCTCCAGTTGAGGCAGTAGACGGTCCAAAACAGCCTTGCGGTCTCGTGCTATGGAGAGTTTCTTAACTCTCTCCCTGAGTTGAGCTACACCGTTGTTGAACCAGTCGACCGTAGAGCCTTCCTGCGGTTTGGTTGTGGTACAAAAGCCCCAGAAGTCCTTTACCAGTTTTTCCAAAGATGGTTTATTCAGGAGAGATGAATTGAATTAAAAAAAGTTGGGGCCTTTTGAAATGTGGGTGTGAAACAAGAGACCAATGGCAATCATGCGGTGGTCAAAGGAAGTACATGGAGAGAATGGGAGGATGTCAGCCACCGTGAGTAAGCCCGACAGATCCTCAAACACCAAGGCCAGGTCTATGCGTGAGTTCGATACCGCCCCCGGGCCTCTTGAGCGCACACATGTGTATGCTCTTTTAATCGGGTGGAGATGTCTGTAGGAGTCCAGCAATCTTAAGTCTGTCATCATATGATCTAGAGCCAGACTGTTCTGACCTTTTTCCCTGAGGCCGTCCTGTTGCGATGATGACTGCCTGTCTAAATTGGTCCAACGTGGTGTTGAAGCCCCCCATCATAATAATGGGAATGTTCCTTGGTAGCTCCTGAAGCAGGCTGTAAAACAGTTGCACCTGGTGCGCTAGGTCATTGGGGGCATATACACTAACAAGGCAAATTTTCTCTGCCTCGAAGGATGCTTTTAGCCACACCCATCTGCCTTCCACGTGATCCCAACCTGACTGTACTGGTATCAGTCTAGATGCAGGGGGTAGCCAAATGGCCACTCCCGACGAGGCCGCTGATTTGGTCGGGGCGGCAAAGGATGTATGTGGCCAAATCTGGCGCGCACGGGCTTGATGTGCAGGAGAGGCTGTGAGGTGTGTTTCCTGCACCGCAATGGCGTCTGGCCATTTGCCTCTCATGTCCCGCGTTATGAGGTTCCAAAGTGCCTCTGTTTTCTGTTCACTTGTCTGTGATAGGCCGTTTGCATTCACTGAACGAATGTCCAAGTCAGCTTCTCCAAGCTTTTGTGCCCACGCCGGCTGGTGACAGAGCGGTTGGGGGGGATGAGGGGGACTGGGGCAGACTGGGTCAGGTGGAACAGCGGGACCCTGTTGGTGCTCATTACCAACCCCATCGGGAAGAGCTTCCTCATCCTCCCCCCCCCGGAATCTTATCAACTCTGCGTGTTGTTGCTGCTGCGACATTGGTTGGAATTTTTTTTTTTTTTTTTTTTTTTAATGTCTAGTCGTTCGCCACCGCTCTAGCAGATAGGCTGGTCACGAATGGGGGGTTATCCCATGTTCTGCTGGCGTCCAGCGTCTCGTCTTCCAGCAAGCAGTGGAGGAAGAGCACCTGGTCTTCCGCAAACCATACATTATTTGTGCGCATTCGTGCAATAGGGGTATCCAACAACTGTTGTTGAGACAACCATTTAAAGTTGTCGTGTCCTTCTTGCTGTTGGTTTTGCCCGAAGAGGACGAAGACGGGCGTGACATTTTTGGGGAACGGGAGTCCCTGCGGGAAGACTGTTCCGATCGCTCCCTGGTCCCCCTGCTGGATTATGTGGTTTCTCAGCATATGGCGGGTCAGCATATGTGGGTTTGGGCCTCTCCATCCTTGTAGCGTAAGCCCCATAGGGGCATCTTGCGTCCCTTTGAGTGATTGATTTGCCAGTCTGGGGACTCGCGGGGTGGCCAGTCTAAGGCCCAGTTGCCAAGGTTCATCATGGTTTGTCCTTCTGATTGGGAGGATCACCACCCCGTCATTGGCCTCCTCTCTCGGGGAAACCGTTGCAGTTGAGGACATAAAGTCGCAAAAGAGGACCCGTTTGAGAGGCAGTCCCACCTTTGTGTCCCTGGTGTCCGATGGTAGGGTAACAGCGGGGTGAGTGATCATTTGCTGCAGTGGCTGTTTGTGACTTATGGTTGTGCTCATCAGCAGAGGCAGATCCCATTCGAAGTCTGAGTCGGAGGTCCAACTCCCTTCGTGTTGTTCAACCCCCTCTAGTAGCGGGGCCTTCGAAGAATCAGTTTCAGAGTGAGTTTCAGACTCCGATTCCGATTCGGGCGTTGAGGCCTGTGTGGTGTTGCTTTGTAGCGTGAGGGTGTGCTGCGGGTTGAGGGTGAGGCCAGTTGTTACTAATTCTCGAGTTGCTGATGGCATTCCCTGAATGTGCAAAATTGGTCTGAGCAGGTGTTGAGGGACGAAGCCGTGTGCATTAGTTGCCACCATTGCCCCTGACGTGGTTAGTGCACCGATTGTGTTTTCCAATTCTTCTATTATTATGTCCGGCCAACACATGCCGTCGTGACATAGACCCTGCATACTCGTCTTTTCCGATGTATTGTCCAACAGAAGACTTTGACTTTGCCGGGGGGGTGGCGTTTTCTCCGTCGATTTCTGTAGAAACTTGTCGAGAAGACCATGGATAGATGCCGTGATTTGATCCGCTACCGCCTTCCAGTCAATTGCTGCAGGGTTCAGGGCAGAATCCAGAAGGGTTCTGACCGATTCTGTGTTCATGAAGGCTCTTCTGAGCTTTTCCCAGTGCAGTGGAGGTATGAGGGAATGATCACCCCCTTTGGAAGATTTCAGTAGGTTCAATAACACTGTGTCTGTTATGGCCTTCAGTCTCGCACGGACCCGTTTGTCTTTGGAGGGTTTTTCCGGTGCCCTGTGGTTCATGCCGCCTCCCTTTTCGGGCGGAGAGTCTCCCTGGTTTTCCCCCACTGGCCTCATGTTCAGCTCCGTTCCCGGGGGCGGGGGGGAAGCCTCCTCTGTTGAGGGGGAGGGGGGGTGGCCAAGGATTGTGTTGAGGTCTGCTAAGGAACGGGCTCGTAGTATTGCTGCCACCTCCGGTAGGACAGTGAGTGTCGGGGTGGGGGGCATAACCAGGGGTTGCTGCATTAGTTGCAGTCTGGTTTCATTTGGAGGCGTAGGAGGGGGGCCTGACAGATCCATCGGGAGGTGGCCCGTGGGGTCCTGTGTTGCCCTCACCACCCCCTCCATGTCCGTGAATAAGCTGTCGGGCCGTCCCTGCTGAGACGCTGTTAAGGCATTTGCCTTTTCCTTCCAAAATTCCAGTGTTTTCTGGCAGCGCTCTTCTCTCTCCCAGTCATTTGGGCATTTTTTGATTATAGAGGCATGCGCTCCCAGGTACGACCCTTTTTTGATACCCGACCCTTTTTTGATACCCTTTGTGGAGGGGGGTATATTATGCGCACCGGGTGGGGTAGAGGGGGGGAGGGGGGGGGGKGGGGGCGGCGTGGAGAATCGGTCATTTGTCAGTCATTTTCCAATTTCGTTCTTTTCACCGTTGTCTGACCGGGTCTCCTCCTCGATGTGTCTCTCCTCCATCTCCATCCTTGTTCTTTCCAGCTCTTTCAACTGTTTCTGTCGTTCCATCTCTCTCTCCTTTTCTCTCTCAATTTCTGTCTCCCTCTCTCTCCCCCTTTCTTTCTCACTCTCCCTCTCCTTTTCCCTGTGTTTCTCCCTTTCGATTTCAGCCTCTTGCAGTTTCTGTTTCTCTCTTTGCACCAGTTGTCTTTCCCTGTCTTGCTCCTGCTCCCTCCGACGTTTCCTCATTTCCTCGTATTCTCTGTGTTTTTCGACCTCCCTTTGCTTGTTTTCCTGTCTCTCCCTTTCCCTTCTCCTGCCACTCTCCTTGCTCCACTCGCCTTGTTTATCCTTAACAACCCATTGTTTGCCTTTATCGCTGGTTCCAGTCGTGCCTGCTTTCTCTACGGGACCCACCCCCCTGGTAAGGACACTCTGAGCTGGCGGCTGGGTTTGGTTTGTGCGGGAACGTGGCATTGTGTTGTTAGCTGGAGATCTTCCAGGTCGCCCCTGACCCTCCCATTCCCAGGTTCCTGGGTGCTTGATGGAGGTACGCCGGAACACCCATCCTTCAAAGGCGAGGTCTTCGAGAACCCACCGTCCCGGTCCTTCCGGGTGGGGCTTCACCTGCCCTTTCAGCAGATGGCCCGTTATGTTGGGGCATTGGAGGTATGTGCATAAATGACCCCTTGTATTACATGTGTAGCACCAGGGGTCCTGCTGATGGTTTACTTGTACCGCATGGGTTCTCCCGTCATGGTGGACCACTGTCCACTTACCGGGAAGCCCTTTGAAGGGTCCCAGTCAACGGCGACGAGCAAGGTATTGTCCCTTTTAGGGAGGAACTGTGGCTGGTCTGTGATGTTTCCAAGGACCGGAGCAATTTGGTGCAGATCAGCCAGGATCGCGCCTTGTACAGCGAGCAGGGCGAAGCGGAACTCTACCCTGAAGTGGCTCCTCATCAGTTGCTCCCTCCTCTGGTCCGTGGTGAAGGGGGTTGCCGGTTGCCAGGGACAAACCTTGATCTGATGATTTTTGTGTCTCAGCGCCTGCATCTTCATCAGATTAATCCTGTCATTTGGATGGATAGTTATGACTGTTATACTATTCGGCCCAACCGTCTCCACCAGGAAATGGTCTTCCACAGCTTGGTCGTCAGTTTTAACGGACCTCAACTTTCCCTGTGCCCACCGCAATTTGTCGTTGATGGGTGAAGCCTCGACCGCTTAGGGAAAGACGAATTGAACTGCGTTGTGTGAATAGACTTCGTTCCTATTTGCCACAGCCTGTGGGGGAAAGATCGCATGAGGGTAGATATACCCATCTTTCTCAATGTACTTTTTGGAGGGACAAATGTGGAGTTTTTGGATGAAGTGTGCTTTCATCAGGCCGATGGCATCGAGAGAGACCGCCTCTCCCGTTAGGCTCGTTCCTGCTGCTGCCAGGGCTTGCATGAGTGCTTGGTTATCCCTTGGAGGGTTCTGTCCAGGGCCCTGCTGCGGTAACGATTGCGATGATTGTGATAACAATCTATCCTCTGTACCAGGAGGGGGGGGTTCCAGAGGTAGGGGTGCGTTTCCTTGAATCAATCTCTTCTTGTATGAGCAAGCAGCCGTGTCAATCGTGCCCCCGTCCACCTGTACACGGTCACTGCTCTTCCTCCCTACATCGTGTTGTTGAACCTGGTCGGAAGGCAGAGGTAGGGATGTGTTTACTTGAATCAATCTCTCCTTGTATGAGCAAGCAGCCGTGTCAGTCGTGCCCCCATCCACCTGTTGTTGAACCCGGTTGGAGGGCGTGGCCAGATTCTCACCGCGACAATCTTCCAGTGGACCCCCGTCCTTCCCCGACGGAGGTGGTTCAGGGGAGACGGGCGGGGTTTTTCAGGGGAGACGGGCGGGGTTTTGTGGGGATCTCGATCCCGGTCGGATTGGATCGGGCCCGCATCTGCCCCATCGGTGCACCCCTTGGGTTGTTGATTTCTAGTCTCGTGCCCTGTAGTATGTTTTTTCTTTCTTTTGATTTTGACCCTCCCCCTGCTCTTGTTGTCGTAAATCATCCCAGTGTTCACAATTTGGGGGTAGGTGCGAGCGTGATGTGAGTATCGGTATTTTGATCGTTGATGCAATCAGACACACAGTGTCGTCAATCAGACACACAATGTCGTCAATCAGACACACAGTGTCGTCACAGGCAGGGGGGGGGGCAAGGTAGGGGAGGCAATCAGGAAGAGGCAAGCAGAAGCAAGGTGAAGAGAAGAGACAACAGAAAACGGCAGGGTTGAACGGGAGAAGGCAGTGTATGTAAGAAGGGGGCGCCGGCCAGGGTCGGTCCCACCCACCACCCAACGGTGGTGGCTGTTGCCTTCTTCGGTTACTCCATTTCCTTCTGCGTCCCGGCCGTCATGCCATGCAGGATCGGAGTGTCACGCTCCACCATATGCCGTCGTGCCGTCGTCCTTGCCTCCGACGACCGGCAGCCTTCTCGTTTCGCTCGTCACTCCTTCCTTCATGACCTTGTCCCCAGTCTCCCCACCCACCACTCTCCTTCCTCTTTTCCACCCTTCGCGTCTATTATTTATCTTTGGTGGTCTTATCCCAGTTTGTCCGCGCGTCTCCCTCCTTCTTCTTTTCCACTCTTCACGTTCATTTTTTGTCTTTTGTGACGTTATCCCCAATCATTCCACGCGCCTCTCCCCATACCACTTGTCACCACCTTTGTTTCTCATGAGAGCACGTATGTGTGGCACTTCTTTCCCTTGTGCTCTTGTTTTCACAGCTTTCCCGTACGTGACTCGTGCAGGCGCACCCGAGTGAAAGTCGCATCCGCCGCAGGTTCCGTCGTATGGTCTCTCTTCGTGCCGTCGTTCGTGCTCCTATCTCCAGTTATGCTACACACCTTCATTCCTCCCCTCTTCCTCCCTTTACTTCTAATGTCTCTCTTACTTTTCCCCTAGATGGCACGTCTCTCCTTTCATCCATCTGCCACCTCTTGTCGCTCGTAGTCGGGCCACGTGGACGCATCCGAGGGAGCGGTCCTTGGCCATGCAGACTCGCTATGGCCGCAGGTCCCCCTCGCCCACCCCGGTCTTGCCGAGTTAGTCAACAGGAGTGCGGTCGGGCCTTGCCGTACCGGTCCCGTTAGCGCATCCGCCGCTTCAAGCGCAATTCTTCTCTAGCTGGGATCTCTAGCTGGGATCCTCATTCTTGTTATCTTCTTTGTATATGGTTGTTTTATTTTTTGAGGCATTTATCTTTTTGTGGGAGCACAACAAGGTCTTTTTCCTTCCTTCTTTGTTTTTCGTGGTGCCACATGGCTGCTCCGCCATAGCAAAAGAGAGAAAGAGAGTGGTGGCAGTGGTGTGGCCGCATTGCCAAGTGGGAGTCAGCACTAGCTGTGGCGGCATTGCATGCCACGTGGCCAGGTTTGTCACACGGGAATCCCCGGGGCCGAGCCAGGATGGGGGTTTGAACCCCAGACCCCCGGGATGGGGATCGCTGATCCCCGCCCCCACCCTTCACCCCTGACCCCGGCCCCTCCACCCCTGCCTCCCCAACCGCACCCCTGCACCTCGCCCCC
>BFEA01000125.1:180781-213958 GCA_003427395.1 Chara braunii
CCCAAAATCTCAGTCGATCCTCGGTCAGGGTTTCACGCTGTCAGTCTCGAGTCCCAGTCCCAAAATCCCAGTCGATCCTCGGTCAGGGTTTCACGATGTCAGTTTTGAGTCCCAGTCCCAAGATCACAGTTGATTCCTGTACCGGGCTTTTCAAGTTGGTCACAGTCTTAATGTTCGCAAGTTCAAGTAGGTAATGAAAGGCATCGCACGCCAGTTATTTTCTGCAGGTACCGATTGAGGCGGCAGAGTGCCAAACTCCAATTTCGCAGGAGCTTCTGGAACCACAAACATGCAGCAGATGCACCGGACCACCACTTTCAATCCCAAGCAAGTAAAGTCAAATCAACTACTAACCATTAATCGCTGCCACAATGTCCAAGCCCAACAGATCGTTCTTTCGCAAAATTGCAGAAGCACTGCAGGTTGATTGTGCGATCGCACAAGTACAAAGAATGGTGCAATGGGGGGAGAAACAAGCACCCTGGCAAGCAAGTAGTCGACCATAGCTAGGTTTAGGGGGAAGATTGTGGCCATAGCCACAAAGCTTCGGAGTGATAGACCTCAGCTGTTTTCAGGGAAGATCCAAGTAGGGAGTGGCAGAACGAGAGTACATCATCAAGGCTTGTCCCCCCATACAAAGACTTCCAGCCTCTTAGGTGTGGCGGACTTTCAGAATCTCAGGTGTGGCATCAACTCTCGTCTAAATACTACCATCTTCCCCCGAACACACCGCACCCTTATTTTGGCTGTATCTGGCCGAAAATATAGCTTGTATACATAAATTTTTAGGGTGCGTTATGTTCAGGGGAATACGGTAGTGTTTTGCATGTGCATGCGAGTTGGCTTAAACTGGTGTAGTCCATTGCAATGTGGGAGACACCAAGCACGTTTTTTTTACATTCTGCAGCTTTCCTATTTTGGGCCAGTGATACTGATTGGGGATGGTTCATTCCTGCTTCATCGACTCACTGAGAGTCTCGCTAGATACCCCTCGGGGACGAAAAATCCCCAAGGAACTGTATGGACCACCTATCCTCCGGGATGCAATAAAAAACTAGAAAAAAATGAAGACACTAGTGAGGGAATTCCTCGGGCAACAGGACTTTCCACAGCCATTTCATTTCTTCCCATCGCCCAAGGGACCTCGCAAGTTCGTCGAAAGTTCCCTTGGGCGCAAGGAATCCGCATTTCACAGAGAGGGGGGACAACACACGCAAACTCTTTTTTTTTTTCCTTCTTTTCCGTTGTGGAATTGCTCCTAGGGAATGTCCTTGGGAGGGGTCAGACAGAGGTAGAACGACGCCCAAATTTCCTTTCAAAGCATTAGGAATTTCTGCTATTGCCCGCCGATTTCAAACGGAGTGTCTAAGGACACCCTGAAGGTTCTACTAGTCCTCCTCTACCTGCAATCAACTGCAATCCCACGTTTTCTTCAACCAAGAAATTGCTCTAATGGTGGGCATGACATGCACAGACANTTCTACTAGTCCTCCTCTACCTGCAATCAACTGCAATCCCACGTTTTCTTCAACCAAGAAATTGCTCTAATGGTGGGCATGACATGCACAGACAATGTGGCGGCATGTTCCTGCGCGTGCACAACACTGACCGACCGCCTCACCACCGGAACCGAGTTTCACCAGTGTGTTAGCGCATACTCAACCTCGAGACTTCTTGCACTCATCTCTGGACATAGTCAGCTGTCGGGTGCATCCAGGGACAGTTAACGCGCTCATGTCCATTTACGAAAGCCGCGGTCCTAGTATGCCCTTCCACCCCAGCAGGTTCGGTGTGCCCCAAGAAGACAGCTCCAGCTCTACCAGCAGTCCATCGATCCCCAAACAAACAATCGATGCTCAAGATTCCCCTTTAAAACAAACCTTCCAATGAATTCAATCCAGTTTTTTTGTCTTCTTCCACTCGAACCACTTGTCAGTTTATTCCCGTCAACGATAACCTCTGCAATCTTTCAGAGCGCTCAACATGTTCTCCACCAGGTGCTACCCCCACAGAATGACGAGTGTTTTCCACCACACAAAGAGCGTCAAACTGTAAAAACCAGTGCGCTATGACAGTTCTGCACGGTCAGTCCTGAAACCACCGGCACCAACATCATCCTGCAAGGCCCCAATGGAAGACCGCCAACTCTCGTCCCAATGAAGTCAAGTCCCTACCGTCTACACCCCGCGCCTCCCCTCTTCCACATAAGAAACAGGTCCACTGCTAAGGGATCAACTGTCATTCCCTACCATTGACCCACTGCGCCCACCTACCTGGCACGTTCCGAAAAACGAATTCCCCGTTCTTTTGCACTTTCGCAGTCCCTTCACTAGAATCCCTCCTACTTATTTCTGCAGCTAAATTTCATTCGCCTCCCCCTCTTTACGATAGTGGGCTCGCAGGGGCCCAAATTTGTGACCCGCAGCTCCCAACACGACCCTTTGGGAAGTCGACGACCTGCAGTTCCTGATACGACCTTTTCCAGCAATGCGCCAAAACTGGTGATTCAATATTTCTCTGGATTACGTGTGTTAAACAGAAAGGCAGAACGGGAAGAAGTGGATACGGGAAGAAGGAAAAAAAAAGATAGAGAGAAAGATACCACATGTCCCGAGGTACCACGAGATACGCAATTCCCGCCGTGACCCGGATTGGCACGCCATCCTCTTTTGCGCCCAGGTCCATCAAAAGACTAAAAAGTACAGACATGTTTCATCTCACTGCAGACAGCCCCCTTCCACGAAACCGCATATATCCAGACACCTTTTCTTTCTGGATCCTTCTCTCTGGGCGACAGACAGACGGCTTTTGATTAGCGGCCTGCACGCAACAACTTCAAAAATACTACCCTCCAATTCTGTGGAACTTATTTATCTTCTCCCCTTAAAAACTCCAAATTCATCCAGCTCAGATTCAGGCCGACGAAATGCCACGAATACGTCCAAGCCGAGAGGAACGTCGATCATTTCCTCGAGATGTTACGAGTCTCTGGAGATGTTTTGAATCAAGGGCAACCAACCCTCAGGTCGGGCGTCCAATAAATCGCAAACGCCACCTCGGCATCCGAGGGGACGCATGGATACTCTGCTCGTTTTGTTGTGGTGGCCCAGTTGGCTCTTTTGTGTGAGCTCAGCCGGTAGAGCAACAACCTTCTAAGCTGAAGGTCACAGGTTCAAATCCTGTCGGCTGCTGAATTCTTCGGGAGAGCAACAATCTTTCCAAGTTAGTCTCAGAAACCGACAGAGTGCGGGCCTCACCGCACGGCACACGAAACAAAAGCGAAACGAGCGCATCTGCCCGCCAAAAGGTGGAAAAATACACTCGTGCCTATTTATGGCAAACGGATGAACCTGGCCATGTTCTGGCGGAAGATGTATTCGTTTGGTTTTTCGTTTCGTGTGCCGTGCCGCAACGCCCTAAAAATCTGATTCTCACGTTTCACGAACACGAAAGTGTCAGTCTTCGCTTTCGGTGACCATATGACGTGTCAGAATTCCCATTCCCCTCCCTTCACTTTCTTGTTCCCCAGTAAGATACGACGTACCAGAACAATACCGCTGCACACCATGAAACAACCCCAGACCCTGCGCCCAAGACCGTACAAACTACTGCATTCTCACCGTGCTTGTTTCTCCCGATTCATCACCTATCCGACATTACACATCGCTTGTCCACGTCACGCAACCTCCGCCAACCGTGCACTTCCACCTCTGTTCGTCTTCACCCTCCCTCACCGAATTTCTAAGACCCCCCCACCCAGACAAGTGCTATCAGGTGTCCTGACAATACTGCCAGGTCAAGTCTGATTTTCCCCCGCACAAGTTTTCCTGACTGACAAGCGACCTTTTCCATCCATCCATCAACCGCTCGTCTTCCCTCTACCGCACCACCATTTTTTGCGGACCCCCCTTCCCTCCCACACATCCAGCATCAGACATTCCATTTCCAATCATCATAAAATCCCCGCTCATCGCTACAAAATCCACAAACCCTCGCGTGCAGCGCCAAGTGCTTACAAGGCCAACAATCTCAGGACGTTAATCTCAGAATGTTAATCTCAGGATGTTAATCAAATGTCTCCAAAAAAGACAATATTCCACAGCGCATTGCCAAGCAAATTCATCTGACTAGAAACGCTTCTACTCTAGATCTCTTTCCCACAGTCGATGTGGTACTAGCCGTCTTAGACTCCTGTTCATGGCATGGCACTGGACAACTTAAAAACATCGATCAATCCGTAGGGGCAACTGGCTGGCGGCACGGGCAATCATAAACACAACCCCCTAGCCCCCACCCCCCCAACCCTCACTCGTTTTTCAGCAAAACACGGTGTGCAGGTCAATTCGAGACCAAGTGAATTTCCCCTCGGATGCAGTTATGTTCACTAGCAATCAAGCGCAAATATCATGGTAGAAATTGGAAACACAATGGATCCATAGTTCCGCGTGCAGCGACTGCAAGACCGAATGGACAGGATTAGGGTGGCTTTAAATCCCCAGAAAAATTTACATTATGTTAATGGCTTGCGACTACCACCCATCGGCGGCGACGGAAACCGTGACCGTTTTGTCTTCTCATGGCATTATATGCAAGTTCACATCCTCTGTTTGATTCCAGTTATATTGATGTCGACATCATTCCTTAACACAGCGGGCAAATTCCTCAATCTGGCCCTAAGCTTCCCGATACAACGATAATGGGCGAACATTCTATTCAGGTTTAAGTGGAAAATAATAAAATATACAAAAAAAGTCCATGGGCTATGTGATGTTCGACGGAATGATCTTTTAGTCATCAGCCACGACTATATCTCATACCAACCGATAATGACATACATTACGTGCAAAGATACTGGACATACATTCACCTTAACAACTATTTGCACTCGAGGGAGGAAAACGCTTTCCGCGCCGGAGACTATCATAAGGAACACAGCAGAAAGGTAAATGAGCTCAAATGCATTTCCACTAGGCTGCAGTCTTTCTAATGTCTCGAATTCGGAATGTACTACCGGTAGTAATGATAGAGAGCCGAATACGCCCATCCTTCTCACAACCACAACCCCACAGCGATCTGATCTCTCTCCCTCTCTCTCTCGCCCGCCCCCCGCCCCCCCCCTCCACCACCCCCATTCCAGTCTCGATTCGGAACTGCGTGGCATCGACAGCATCCCTCTCCCACTCAAAGCGCATTATAAGAAAAAAACAATTCGGGGAAAATAACGGCCTCCAAGCATGTGCTTAGTGCACTCTACATAAGCCATTTCCACACTCTGATCGAGACCATCGGAGCTCACAAGAAACGTACGAGCAGATCTCACAAACCCACTGATTTCAGCAGCTTCCTGCTTTCAGGCTCTTTCAGAGAATCTCAACACAGTTCTTGATCACAAATTCCTAGACATGTCTACCATACAAAG
The DNA here is from genome assembly GCA_003427395.1 of Chara braunii. Lineage (NCBI taxonomy): Eukaryota > Viridiplantae > Streptophyta > Charophyceae > Charales > Characeae > Chara > Chara braunii. Next base: position 186,201 of record BFEA01000125.1, read on the forward strand.
ACCGTCAAGATGTGAAAATATTCTTTAAATTATATTTCACTACGACGCCCCGAGGCCTCGTGTCTATAACAACGGAGCCTTTGCAGAACAAAGTGCGAATGGCGTTTGATCAAATGACAATCTACAAAGCGAGATTTGGGATCCAGAAAACACATCACGTGCAGAGACGGCTGTACAGATTCCGAAGCCGGACAGGTTCAAGGATTCCATAACCGTGGATGCGATGTAACTGCCGATTACACGCCCACTACGAGACCTGTGGTGACAAATCACACACCCGATATTGATCATCCAAACCAGACACTTAGCCAACCAACACTACCCAAAGACCCCCGAGATTTCCCCACAAGAAAAAATTGCTTCATGTCCATCACCACAAGCATAGACGTTAATATACTGAACGCAGGCACATTGCTATGACAAAGTCCCTAGATGAATGCTCAAGTTAACCGAGAATGAGTGGAGTCAAATTCTCGTATACGAGTCATCATTCGGCCTTTGCATGCCATGCCAAATAAGAAGGCCTCTGCCTCCCGTTGGACCTTCGGCTCCAAACAGGCGATAAACCAGACACATGCTTCTGCTCGAGTACGGCTACTTTCGGAGTTCGAACACCCACCCAAATGGCTGGTGGCACCAACCAAAACGAGGAGTACGCCCTTCCGTTCTTCTTTTGCGCCCAGCCCGAGATAGCTGAGAGAGGTTCTGTTGGTTTAAGCATTTCATCTAGGGACTGAATCGGTGCAAATGAGCCAGCGCGCATTTTCAAAAGCGAAGGGATTCACCATCACGGCTATGCAACACCACGACTTTCTACGACGGACATCTCACCATCGCGTCATGCGGTGCATTGCGAAACATTCGCCTACGACCTGCCGTACCACGAGGGTCCACAAACCTATCGACGCTTCTGTACCCCAAGATCATCTAATCAAACTCCTGGTGACAACCCCCGATCAGAACAAACTTCTTAACCGACTACAGATTCTCCATCCCGCTTCATCAGGCCACCACCAAAAACCTAGGCCGGCATTACACTGAGGTCAGAAGAGATTGACAGAAAAACCAAATATTTACATCAAGCATAACAGACTCTTACAGAGGGTGCGGCGCACAGACACACGGCTCCGATCATTAATTATCGGGCTGTCAGATTCGAAGGAAGACGACACCTCTTCGTTACAATTCTGTCCGGACTTCGTGGTCACACAGGGTACTGACATTGAGACGATGGAGGCTCTTATATTGCAACGCTGTGTCGTCTTCGTTACAATTCTGTCCGGAATTCGTGGTCACACAGGGTAGTGACATTGAGACGATGGGGGCTCTTATATTGCAACGCTGTTCGACTTATTTCAGACTAGGACGGTACTAATGCACAGATTGCACCACGCCGCGCCTCATGCCATCGACTGAATGTATTCCTTCACAATAACGTTGGCGTGGCCGTCAGACCTATTTACTCACCACACCCAACTTCAGTCGACAGGTCGCACTGATCATAAACGTGGGGAGTCGTCGACACCCAAACCATCACCAGGTGTAGAGGGGAGATTGAAAATTCCTGCCGGTTCGCCATAAGCAGAGGGGAGCAACACCTGCTGAACTAATCACCCCACCCTTATAACACTGGTCCGCCAGACAAGCAAACCTCGCCCCAAAGACGTGAGTGATGGAAACAGGACCAAGTCTCTCCTTGCGGCCAAGATAGGGAGACCTAAGTCTCTCCGTGCGGGCCAGAAAGGAAGACAAGAAGCGGAGTGTCTGCACCGAGGCCTAAGTCTCCAGGTGTAGCTACGAGAGTGAGAAGCGGATTATCTGTCCAAATTTTCAAAATCTGGGTTTGAAAATTTGGACAGTAAAACAGACGCAGCATTCACCAATAGCAGACAAGGATAGCGAGGCACAAATTTTAAAACCAAAATATGGACTCGTGAATATCACCACCATTTCCAGTGAACCGTCGCTTACCGTACAGTGAAATAGGCGTGTACTACATACTATACACAGAATATTCACTCAAACATAATACCCAAACCGTACTGTCCGTCCTGTATTGCAGGCCATTCTCATCCAACCACTACCACGTGCATCAACATACATTCGAATGGTCACGGTGCGATGAAAGTGGACTTCCATACATTACAACAGATACAACGCTATCGAATATCGATCGACGTACACTATCCAATGTTCATGCATTCTGATAATCATTGATTTACTGGACAACATAGAATCCGCTTACAAAATCACTTTCCGTCATATTCGTTGTTGCATTTCGCGTGGCAAGGACAGTGCGCACCCTGCAGTGAACTCGTTCAAAACGTGGATTCGAGAGATGATCGACGCATAAGCACCGAGAGGGAAGTCCCGTGCACACCAGATGTAGAAAGCGTCCCACAGAATAGAAAAGAGTACAAACAGAGGCGACGAAGTGACCTCTTGCCGGCCCGCTAGTTCCCCCCTGTGGTCTCTCGTCACTTTGACGATGAGTTTCTCGAGTCAACGGCCATCACGTTTATATGCCTCAGCTTCAAAGGGGAACAAGACATCGGTTGGCCTCCTAGCATCAACGAACTTTCTCCCCCGCCCTGCTTCTGCTACTCCTAGCATTCATCACGTCCCCGACTGCAGAGTGCAGTCTCAAGTGTTCACTCCACACAGAAACATTTTTAGTATCAGTTAACGCCCTCGTCTGCACGACACAGATTTCCAGATGCTAGAGGGTTGTAGACTTTCACCCCTACTACGCGACAGTAGGAGATTCGACCCACCACTCGTCGGATACACGATCACGGCAGTCGCGGGCAGCAAATTCGTTTTATACTGATTCAGGTGTGAGTGCATCGCTCAGTCGAAATAGATTTGCAACGCGATTTATCTTGATAATACGAAAATTTTCTTGCCGAGAGCGGAGTCGAGAAAAACACAACCGAAAAGCCAATGACGAAGCACATCAAGCAAACCACCCAGTACACAGATCACCCAAGAACAATCAAAACCTTTCTGCATGCCCGAGAGTTCTGCTCATGCTCTGCACGTGATCTTCTACTCTAAGGAGGACTAAACACCAGAAAAAACTACCTAATCTGAACAGGGCGCCGGGACGAGATCCGAGAACGGACGCATGTTTTTCTTGTGGCTACGTGTCGTCCTGCGAGGCAATCAAGGCATCCGGACAAGGATCCATGTGCCACAATTACTGGTCTAACGGCGCCAGACTCCGGAATGCCTCCGAAAGAATGCAAGGAACAATTGAGAAGACACGACAATCTCGCATGCAATATCCCAATCCCAATTGGTTTTCTTGACAAAGTAACAGGAAAACAGACAACCACATGCCTCTGCTTGCACAAGGCTGACTTTATTGAACCTTACCCCACTTCTAGCACAACGTCGACATTTCCGAGCAGATATCATAATACACAGTTTCCTGCCAGTCGTGGAAAGCACACAATCGCACTCGCCCATTTTCGGCTTTAATCTCCGACAACAAAAGCATGCCAGTCGGAGGGGGATGCGATAGAGGAATAGGTGTAACGACAACCCTAACACCAGCCCGTCCTGGACCGCTACGTCGGCAAACCACTGCACCATTCCACAACGTAACACAGCCGACCACATGGGTCCCCTCCCTGGCTACCACTCCAACACGAACACGTATCCAGAGAGGAATGCCCTGGCGGCCATTGCCCTGCTGGATTGTGCAACTCGACACTGCATCAAGAATTACATTTGCAAATGTTACAGACACTGCTGACGGAAGCACAATACAAAAATTTGAGAGCACTTATTCCATTATAGGGTGCCGAGAAGCACAACGCTCGATGCCAACGGTTCATACACGACGCTTGTTCCTTGGACGACACGTTCCCTGGTTATGGCAAGAAGTCTTTAGATAGACAACACTCTTTGGGATTGGATCAAACGATTGGTACGACGTAGAGATGTGGAGGACGAGATAGCAAGAGGAATTAACCAATGGGTAAACGAGAGAGAACGAGTTTGGGGGGATGAACCGGGAGAGACTACGAGAAAAGCAGGTTTTTCAACTTTTATCCTCATTAGGTTTGCGACAAATAATTTAAAACACCAAAAAACAGACGGGTCGACACGTGAATCACTTCCTAGGTTTATATACTGCATCATTCCATAGAAATTCCCTCGCAAACCAGCAACAACGGACCGTACACGACTGTTCAGACATAGTCTGTGCACACGGTTAACAAAAAGCGGGGCACACACCGATGTCACCCGCAAAAATCTTTCCGGTCATTCCAACCATACGCCTGCCACCAGCCGGAGAGAGGTGGCACCCACCAATACAAAGCAACGCCATGTCAAAACGGTCGCTATAAAAAATCATTCGACCCCAACCTGGTCCACAGCAGCCCCAGTAACCAGAATACGGCGGTAAAGCATAAATCCAAAACCGTCCATTCCCTGCCAGTAGTGCGCTTGGCATCCCCAATGACAGTATTCCGTCTCCAGCTTCTCTCGAGAAAAATCGGTCTCCGTCACCACGATACAATTCACGCCCCGCTTGAGCAAAGCTCCTCACGCACCCAGCACATCACCGCCACTTCAGCTCGGCTCACGCACTCCCAGAGCACACATACACGCAGTCGACGACTGCACCCTGTCACCCTCTCGCTGACAGCTCACACACTCCGTCTCGACACGCTCGTGCACACACGCCCACAGACTACCACCAACCCTCCCTGTCCCAGCCCCTCGCCCTCTGTCATTCATTTTTGGAGCGCCCCTTCGTTTCCTCGACTTGCATATCTTCTGCGCCAACCAGGAAGACGTGCGTGCACATTCGTTAGAGGACAAGCGGACCTCTCATCTAAAACTCCCAGACCTTGTGCAGGTTGGGGGGTATTTACACCCCAAGAATTAACTCCCCTGTGAAACCCTTGTAAACCCCAATTGAAAAACCCTCCCCCCCTCCCTCTCAATCAATGGTCCTCGCCCTCTGCCTCTTCCACCCTCGTTCCATCATCTCCCTTGGGAACATCGTCACCTGCACACACGACGATAAGTCTTCTTTCAGTTTTCCTGATACGGATCGGCCCTTCATCGGTTCCTTTTCGCTTTGAATCACCGATCTTTCTTTTCATATTTCCGTGTACAGGTGACAATGTCAAACCTAAAGTGCTGCGACAAACATTTCACTCCCATTGACCCCTACTACACTTGTCCCACTCGAGATTTTCCTGACCTCAACACGATCCATTTCTGACATCCAAAGCGCGCAGTACAGTCAACCACTCGCGCCCATTCCGAAACAAATAGATAACATATCTAGCTTAAAATAAGAGAAGCCCATCTGAAAATAGCTCATTTCAACACAACAGAGATTTTCATCGCGTTATCGCTTCATTAGTTCACTTGGATTTTCTCCGCATTCACTACATTCATCCCCTCGAGCTCGTTTCAAAACAAATAGATAGCATACCTACAATCTTCCCCCGAATACAACGTCCGGTCATTATAGCTGAATTTGGTCTATCTTTCCGTCTTAATTCAACTATAATGACCGTACGTTGTATTCGCGGGAAGACTGTAGCTTAAAACATGAGCAGGACCTCTAAAAATAGTTCATTTCAAATCAACAGAAATTGAGTCAAACAAGCCCACACAACTGAGAACTACAAAACCACAAACGTAACACATACGCTTTCGTACGAAGTACCGACGAAAGTTTATTTGGCACACATCAGCAACGTGTGACACCGTCGCACAGCGACTACCCGATGAATCTAAAAAACCATCACAATAGTCGCTGTCAATTCGAGATTTACAAAACCACTTTTTAATCCGTAACAAGATTGCGAGAAACTACGTTCTCTTCAGAAATGCGTGATACATTACGAAAAAAGTGGCCTAGAGGACAAAAAAGTGAAAATCAAGATCACGAACAAACCCACGATGTCGTATTGATCATCGACATCAACATACAAATGCAAACCACAGTGTAGAAGCCATGATTTTTGATTGCTTTCAAGTCGGCAAGGATTACGATATCTCACCTCCGTCATCTTGTAAATCCGACGTCCAGAGAGTAAGGTTGTCCCGGAGGAGTTGCATAATAAGGGTGCTGTCCTTGTAAGACTCCTCGCTCAGCGTGTCGAGCTCAGCAATTGCCTCATCAAACGCCTGTTTCGCCAAATGGCAAGCCCTGTACAACGAATCCCACATTTCCACAACAGCACCTTGAGAAATCGGAACAATACCAAACAAACTCGCACGATCACAACCCAACGAAATCGCACAACTGCGCCCTGAGAAAATAGAATAATAGTTGCACATGCCAGACAGCAATCCATATCATAACACAGTCTTGACAAAACAAATACAGCCATTCAACAGACAGAGGGTACAAATTCCATCTCGCTACTGCAGAAAACCCACAAACGAGCATCCGCAAAATCGAGGATCATACGTTAAGCACGGCGATAAAACCCCACAACTCATCGGCCTTTTCAGGTCCCAGATGATGAGACGCATAAACGAAATGCCAAACTCATAACGCAGAGGTAGGTTCGCTCACCTTTCCGGGGAATTCAGGATCTCGTAATAGAACACCGAGAAGTTCAGCGCCAATCCAAGACGAATGGGATGCGTGGGGGCAAGATCGACCATGGCAATCTCGGATGCACTCTGCAAACGATAGACAACGAGCGTTATTACAACTTAACCATAATCACTGCATTGCCCACACATACCGACCACATATTAGAGATCGCTCCAGATGAACTTGACCTCGTTTTCCATTTCCATAGTGCAATCGCACAAAAACGGCATCATTCTAGGATTACGGCATTTCACGCCCATGTTCACGATTTGATGATGTGAGAGTGTAGAGCATACGCCCATGTTCACGATTTGATGATGTGAGAGTGTAGAGCATACGCCCATGTTCACGATTTGATGATGTGAGAGTGTAGAGCATGTTGTAAACGCCCATACGCTCTTAGGGAAGAGCAAGGAGGCCGCGTAACAACGTCCGCATCGAAACCATTCTTTCAATGTTACAAGGTCAATATAATATTAACGATCCACAACGACCTGTACGAACGGACATGTTACTGAAGAACAGTTAGTAACAGCTGCTGGAGGCAAATCGACAACCAAATTCACACGCGAATTACGCGTTCCACATTTTCTTTAAGTCCCATCCCTTCTAAACAACATGCAAAAGGATGAACGCATGCAGAACAAGGACGCAAACTTCGCAATTCCTAGGGATTCTGGATAGTACGAAAGTGCCAAAACATGGCGTACAGGTCGAACTGAATTAATTACTTGAGAACTTCTGTCAACTCACCTTATAAGCAATAAGAGAGTTCTCCGCGGCCTCTTTCCTCTCATTCCCACTCTTGAACTCAGCGAGATACCGGTAGTAATCGCCCTTCCTGCGATAGAGAGTCAAGGAACAATGCATGACAGGACTCCCGAGCATAACACCACGCTCACCACAAGCATACGATCGCGCTACTTAATAGAACTACGTATACAGGAAAACACACAAGCCACAACAACACAGCACAGCAAGGTTTCACTCAAGTCGACGACACGGACGTCTATCCACATTTCAGCACTATCATCTCGCAGCGAAAACGCCACCATCCGTTCACAACACTGCAGACGAAACACCACCTGGTCCGCAAAACGCTCCCTCACGAGAAAACAAAAAGCGGGAAGATAGACGACCGCTGACAGAAACACCCCGACAGGGCAGACTTCGACGCGAAAACGTAAGGTTCAGCATACATCTACATCAAATAGTACACTGCACAGCACCTTGAACCGGGCGAACGAGCGCAATGGATTGCAGTCGACCGCTGGGGGACAGGTGCGTGCTATATAACAAATCAGAGCATCCGAAAGATACGGACTACACAGATCTTCAGCAGAAACAGGAGCTTACTACGGACAATAGAACGCTCGTTTAGAGACCCGTACAGATCCATGAACTCCTGTTCCCAGCTTTCACCTCTCGCGTTCAAGTGCCCAACCCAACATAAAACCAACAGGCTGTTTCATGGTCAGACTAGAAAGGATACATCTTGAAGTAAAAGACCTTCGACTCTCCCGTATCCGAGGATGGGATCAGATTCTCGTCGATGATAGTCAAAATATCATTGCAAATGCTGGAGAGCTCCTGCTCTACTTTGTGCCTGTACTCCCGGATGCGTTTCACATTCTGCTCATTTCCCTTGTTGTCCTCCTTTTGTTCAATCGAGGACATAATACGCCATGAGGCCCGGCGAGCTCCAATGACGTTTTTGTATCCGACGGACAACAGGTTCCGCTCCTCGACCGTCAACTCCACGTCGAGCTTCGCGACTTTCTTCATAGAATCCACCATCTCTGCTCAGACAGAAGGAAGAACACACAAAAATGAGCGACAAGCACGGCTTCAAATTGTACACATGCAAATATCACAATTTCGAGTGTGGCGGCATCGTTATACACTCGTTGAACTAACCTGCATTTAGCTCCAGCACGATTCGCAATTCACAATGATCCTGACAGACGGATTGAATCAGCAGACACTTATCGTGAAAACAATCACCCTCACACAGAACATAAACCCAAGCATAGCGATAAAAAAAGCAGGGTGCAGAATCTGTAACGAAATAAAACGAGTCTTACAAACACCAGTATCGCAACACGTACGTAAGACCTTGCGTAGTAAGGGGGTAATCAAAGTCCCAAGCTTAAATCTGAGCGTGCGCAAACTTGCACACCGAAAGGAACAAATCATGCGTAAAATTGAGAACCAGAGAAACGCACAAAGATGAACATCGCAGAAGAACGAATAGAGCACGGCACGGTGGCCCGAAACAAGAGATCGCAGGATGCTAAGAACATTCGACAGAAAGATGTTCACAGAACTTCAAAGATGACTTCAAGAAAAACATTAAAAACATTACCCTACGTTGAGCTCAAATAAACAAAAAGAATTTGAGATTAACTCAAAGGCCAGAGACAACCCGGAGAGAACAATGACTATAAAGACGACCAACGAGGGATAACACGAAGACGGAACAACAGAAGATAGTCTATGAACTGCCAGATCTGACAAGAAAAATTGTATGTAGGAAAACGAGGAAATTCTAGAGAAGACATACTAGTGGATCAAGGAGGCGAATAAGAGTGCCTTCGTCACTCAAAACGACGAGATCGGCGAATATTCGAGAAGCTTTCATCAGAAACCGGAGTGGTACAATGTCATCCACATAGACGCGGAAATATATCGCAGCAACCGGGAATTAATAGACTATCGTGCATTTCAGCATACAAAACTTGCAGAACAGTCGCAAGCAAGACACTACAGGAACAAATGTCACAGCATGAAAAGAATACCGCGAGCGATGTCGTGCATAATTTCAGAGTCGGCTAGAAGAACACGGGCACCAGAGATATGACGAAGCCAAGAGCTCGATAACAAACGTCGAAGGCAAAGACTTGGAATACGTAGTGCGTACATGCAAAGACAACTGAATACATCTGCTATGTGAAAATGCGGGCGCGCGCAGTACAAGGAGCCACCGTTGTCAATCGTGACGGTCACGACAAAACGGGGCCGTAAGCCGTAAGAATCTACTAATATAAGCTCGCCGCAACAACTTCCAAGCTATAAAAATATGGAATTCACCGTAAATGAGATATCCACGGACTCAGTGAGTTACAAACATTCGCACACAAGGACGTGCACAACCTGTAAAAGGCTGACAACCGAAGATAGGGATAAGGTCAGTGCTAACGCTCCAATTTCGGGTTGGCGCGTGAATAGCATCGGCTCCACGACTAACGTCAGGCACATCCAAGAAGGACATAGAACCTGCCGTAACCGGCAAGTCCACACAATGACGGCCTCTGCCCGTACCGTAAAAGATTGGAAACAAAAAGCCGGCCATGTTGATTTACACTATAAAGCCACGAAAAGCGACAACGCAGCACCCGCAAACAGCAAGATGATGCGCCCGCAGATGCAAAGAGACTGAAAAATCAGCAAACAAGGCGAGACTACCGACCCGGTCAAGGAGGGAATTCAGCAACTGCGAAGCGAATACCCACCACAACCCCCAAAGGTGCGACGCAATGGAGAATTAAAATGCAATAACCAGAAGGAAGAGATCAGTCCAGGAAGGCATCGGGAGGAGTGCCGACAACCACGGGGGAAAAAATAACCACGGTGTTCGAGAATAAACACCAGCCGCAAGCAGAGATCAAAAACAACTGCGCCAATAGATAAATGAAGTGACCACCACATCTGAAGAGAATACATGCCGCAAAAAGAACACGGGGACAACCGCTGCCTGCAAACGAGACGACCGCAAAGGTGGAAAGGTGACACCGTAAACGAGGGAAAAGAAACGCAATCGGAGGTGATGTGACCACCGCGACCAGGGAGAAGGTAACCACCGCAGCAGAGCAAAAGATAACAGCAGACTACCCCCGCAAGGGCGTAGCAGCTAACAACCGCAGAGAAGGGGCAGACCGCAAAGTGGAAACAGGTGACGAGCGCAAAGAATGTTACACTACCGCCCTGGCAGAGGGAATGCCGTCCACGAAGGGGGATGATACTGTCCGCGAAGGCAGAGGGAATGTCGTCCCCCCTTCGGGGAGGGAATGGGTTCCACGAAGTGGGAGACGATGTCACCCACCCCCGCAAAGGGGGAAACGCTGACGTCCGCGAAGCGGGAAACGTTATCGCCCGCGAGGCGGCACACGCTGTCGATAAGTAGGAAACGTCGTCTTCCGCGAGAGGGAAAACCTTTTCCGCGAGGGGTATAACTATCTTCCTCAAGGGGGGAAACGTTTTCGTCCGCTAAGACGAAATAGGTGTCATACGAGAGTGAAAAAACATGCTGAACGGGCAGAAGGACCCGACGCTACCCGAAAGGCTAGACGCTGCAATCGAGAAAAAGGTGACAGCATTAGGCGGGGAGACCGCCAGGATCTCACACAGAGAAAACGACATCCACGACTGGCAGGAGGTTAACGACCGCAACGGGAGTAGAGACCTACGACAGGGGTGAGGATGACCTCAGCGACAACATCTTATGGAGACCGCAGCAGCCGAAAGCTGCCAGCGAATCAGACATTAGCAGCGACACAGGAGAGAGGAGACCGCAACAGACAAGATGCGACAGTCACGGACGAGAACGGCAACCGCAATAGACAATACCGGAACAAATGAGAATTGCGACTGCCACGAAGAAGGTACAACGACCGCAAGGAAAGAGTTAGGACCGCGACAAATATGTAGCGACCGCAGGAGACAACAACGATGACGGCCATAGTGGATAGTAAAAACCCGGCTGAGGAGAGAACGACGACAGCGAAAGATAATGGACGCCATCACCAAGGAAAGAAATACGCAACAGAAGAGAGTTACAACCGCCAAAGAGAACGTAAAGCCAAGAGGAGAGAATGCCGAAGTAACAGAGCCACAAAGGAGAGACTGGCGACCGCCACAGAGAAGAGAGCCGCCCGCCAAGGAAGAGTAGTACCGACCCCCAAAGAGGAAAGAGCACAACCATAGAAGAGAGTGCCGACCGGGACAGACAACAAAGCGTGACGGCCGCCACCGAGAAGACTGACGCGCGTCACAAAGAAGAGTGACGACCACCACATGAGAGACGACCACCACAGGAGAGTGACGACCACCACAGGAGAGATACGACCACCACAGGAGAGGGTGACGACCACCACAGGAGAGAGTGACGACCACCACAGGAGAGAGTGACGACCACCGCAGGAGAGAGTGACGACCACCGCAGGAGAGAGTGACGACCACCACAGCGGAGAGTGACGACCACCACAGGGGAGAGTGACGACCACCACAGGGGAGAGTGACGACCACCACAGGGGAGATATTAGACAACCACATAAGACTGACGCCAGACGAGTAACGACCGCCACAGAAAGGAGTGACGACCGCCACAGACAGGAGTGACGACCGCCCCAGAGGAGTGACGACCGCCAAAAAGAATCAAACCGCCACAAAGGAGAGAGACAGCCAGCAACACAGGAGAGCCACACCGCCACACAGGAAAGCCAGACCGCCACTCAGGAGAGCGTCACAGAGTAACATACGACCGAGATAGAGTGTGCAGACCTGAGGAAAAAATGCTGAGCGTGGTAAGAGAGCGTGCATAGACGAGCGCGCCTGAGGAAAACTGCTGAGAGCCTGGTAAGAGAGTGTGCACAGACGAACGCGACAGGAGTAACGCGGCGAGAAAGAAGACATTACCGCAACAGGGACGAATGACAACTCCAACAGAGGCGAGTCCCAACCACCATTGAACCGACAGTGACAACCTCGACAGAGACGAGTGCCGGCCACTACAGACCCGACAGCGACCGATGAAGGCCCGGGGTAGAGGAGAGTGCCATCGTCGAGCCGGGAGAATTACATGACCAACGGCGATAGCGACTACGAAGAGTACGCAACGCGACAGACGAGACTGATGACCGCGACACAAGAGGGAGACCGAGACAGAGGAAGGAAACCGCAACAGAGAAGAGGAACACCGCAGACGGCAGAGATGACACGCAGTAGAGTAGTGACTAACCCTTGAGAAGAGGTGCCGAGTGCAGAGTATAAACTGGGACAGGTAAGTACTCATCAGAGAAAAAAGTGACAAAAGAGGAGAGACAGACGACAACAGGGCTGGAGAGTGCCGACGACAGAGTAACGACGGAAACGAGGAAGGACAGTGACAAATGTAGTAGATTATAAACAACGAGAGAAACAACCTCGAAAGACGGCGACTGCTGAAACCGAGAAATGACAACGACCGAGGAGAGGTGACAAGCGCAATCGAAGACAGTGACCAAGGCAACCGGATAAAGACTACCAAAACCACAGTGGAGTGACAAAGACTGACGGCCGAACGCTGTGAGAGTAACGACCGTAACCAACGAGAGTGACAGCTGCAACAAAGGAGAGTGACGGCTGCAACCAAGGAGAGTGAGAGCCGAAACCAAGGAGAGACAGCCGCAATCGACGACAGGAACGCCCGTCACCGACGATAGTACCCGCAAGGCATGCGAGCGTCGACCGCCACAGAAGAGTACCCACCGCAACCGATGCCAATGACGGCCCTAACTGAGGAGTACACACCCATATCGGAATTACCAACCTCAATAGAGGAAATAGCCGGAAAATCAGCACAGAAGAAGTCTGGAGGAACGAGCACAAACCTCATGCTGACCTAAGAATTGCGTACTGGGCCGAAGTAGCCGTGCACAGTACAACGGCAGCAGCCGCAAAGAAAACTGGCACGTCGAAGAAAGGTTAATATGAGAATAAGCTCGGTCAATATACGCAACTACGAATACCACACGCATCGCTGGGAAAACAGAGAACTTAAGCGCACTGAGAGGAAAGAGAGAGAACAAGAGGACATGGCGGAGGCAGGAAAAACTCGAAGCCTGAGCACAAAGGCGGGAAATATTCCAAACGAGATCACGAAGGCTGGAATGAACCGGAGGAGTAGCGAAGGCCCGAAGAAAGGCAAAGTAACCTCAACAGCGGGGTGGGGCCAAAACGACACTACAATGGCTGAACGCAGGAAGAGAACATCGCATTCGGCAAACTAAGGAGGTACAACGGCAATCAAAACCCGACAGGAGAAATGCGGATACGAGCAAGGGCATAAAAAGAACACAGAGAAGAGCGCGTGGAAGGAGACGAAAAAGAGAATGCGGATTAAGCAAGGGCGTAAAGAGATCATAGAGGAGAGCGACGAAGGAGATACACCGACAACAATGATGTTCGGCTGAAGAGTAAATAGAAATAGTGACGGGAGAGCAAATGGCCCAAGGCGAGAGAACGAGAAAGGCAACCTAACCAGTGACGAGTCGAGGGCCAAGGAGCGCGCTGAAATGAAGACAGAAAAGGTCGAGGGCGAAGGAGAGTGCTGACATCAGGACATAGAAAAGGTTCCAGGATGAGGAAAACGAAAGTCCTAAGGCAGGGGATAGAGGGAAGGCGGACGGAAGATAAAATGAACATAATCAGGGTCGAAGAAGAGGTGGAGAGGGAAGGAGAGGCGTGGGAACGAGTCATCGAAAGGTTCCAGGTTTTAAGCAGGAGGGGAGGCAGACGAGGAGAGGGCCGGAGCAAAGGCAGCAGGTAACAGTCGATAAGAGGAAACCGAACTCTTGAGAACGGCAAAAAGGGGATACACAAGGCTCAGTAAATATCAAAAGAGAAAGGGAACATGCAATTCCGACCAACACATTAGATAACCACAGGCACAGCTCACAACGACAAGAAAAGAATGACCGCCGAAAGAGAGAACAAAACCGGTATGCTCCAGGCTGGGAAGGGTGGACGGCAAGAAAACACCAAACGAAGCGCATCCGGTGTCACGGCATAAAGGAGTTCGGGGAGATGAATAGCAGACAACGGGTAACCAAAGAACATAGCAGAGCGAAGACGAGAGGGAATGAGAAAGTGCAGACGAGGGCGTCTGAGGGCAGACGAACAGCGTAGAGCGCGATGGAAAGGAACGGGGTGGCATTGCCATACGAACAACATAGCTCACAGAGGGAGAACTACAACTGCGACACCGCCAGCTGCAGACATTGAAGCAAACGAGCGCGAAGGGGTATGAAACTCCGTACCATCGTAACGCTCTGCCTGCTCAGCGAGCTTGGCCATGTACACCCAATGCTCACGGCTGAGCTCCATCACCATTCGCTTCTTGGAAACGATTTCTCACGTGAGGACGTCGGAAGCTTGACCCGCGCGCACCGACTAGTACGTGATGACAGGTAAACGGTGGACGAAGACGGATAGAGGCGAGGATGGAATGGGAATGAGCTGTGAGCGATGAAGCAGCTAGGCGAGAGGAGTACTACAAAACGAGCAGCCTAGGTAAATACACCGCGCTTAATGGACGACGAAAGCGCTGCGCTGTACCGTGAGTCCAATAGGTACCCAGGAACAGCAGCCCGACGCGTTCCACTGCCTCCACAGTTGAAGAACTAGGGTTACAAAATGCGTGGAACACACCGAGAAGCTAGGTCAATGCCTGAGCGGTGTGGAGCAGTGGTAGCATTTGAATCCCCCCGCTCACCCTTTAGAAGGGACCCGGTGCGACACCGACAGATCGCCAAGCTATCTACCCCTGTTCCAAACCCCGCGATTTTCTGAAAACTCGCTACATTGGCACATGTCTCTCGCTCCACCGCTGTGCCGAAACCTGCCGCAGACCCCGTGTGAGCTGGTGCATTGGCGAAGCCTTTGGCCAGCTCGCGTTCAGACTCACGACAGGCGCCAGCCAGCTTCCAGGCGGGCCAGTCCCGTCGATTGGAGTCTGAACGTACCAGCCAATCAATCGCAGGAATCCTTCGCCCGTGCAGGGTCCCATGCACAGCTATGCATTTACAGGCTGGTCTGCCTGGCACTGCCCGACGTGTACGGCATCTGTTCCGTGGCCCCAACACCCGCCCAGAGCTCAGCTCCACTGCGCGGTGCTGCTTCCGCCCGCCCTCCCTATGCTCTTTCCTTAGGAGGGACGCCTGTCCACTACCTTCGTGGCAACCCTCGACAGGAAACTACTAGAGTGCCTGATTGTGTGATGCTATCTGAAATGCCTTCGAAGGGGTACCCCCGCTAAACGACTACACCCGTCTGGAAACCCCCCGCTGCGTCCGCCAAGTCGACCACCAACTTCCAAGATCAGGACGCATTTGTCAAGTGGCCGCACTTGTACGAGGGACTTGCGCCCTACCAAACAGCTACACCCAGCGAGATCATACATGTAGCTCAACTATCGCGCCTTCCAGTAAAGCGGGGTCCACTAACCGTGTGCTCACAACGGATGAGCGAAGAACAAAATTACACCAGTCAGTGGCCGTCATGATTTTTCGTGCCTGGGGTTCGAGCTCTCCTCTCCTCAACGCTGCCTATGGGCATCGCCACACCACTTTTGAAACCGTGAGTGGTTTCAAGAGTCGTCAGACTTTTGGGAGAGTTCTGTTTCCAAGAGGTCCCACCCTCCTTCGCCCCCCCTTGTTCTGCATAATAATTTCCCAATGGAACGATAGGCCTGGTTTCCAAAGCGCACTGCTCCCCACCAATAAGAAATGAATAAATCAAAATAATCATAAAAAAGTTTCAACCCTTTCTGCCCACAGTACTTGTGAAAAACAGACTCTTGGGGCCTCCCTGCACTACACTAGCGCTAAGCGCTCCGCTCCAGCGTTACCAGGCCGTTCCATGGCCCTACGGTCATCCGGGACACTACCAGCGAGATAGTGCCTCGGAAATACTGACTCTTCCTTCGTCTACGGAGTGAAGCAGCTATGGAGAACGGAGTTCTCTATAGATGGGTTCGGTTAGACCGCCGTCCAGCGCAGAGATAAGAGTTAGTAGTGTAGTATGGTAAATGGTGGATGGTGCCTCAGACTGTAGTTTTCAGCAAGGATATTGTAGTTGGCAGCGGGCACCTCTCAACTATATCCCGCGGTCATTATAGAACCAGACTTTAAGCTGTTCAGCCTTACGTGTCGATCGAGGCGTTCAAGGGCAGAGTCAATCGAGGAAGTCGAAGAGGGAAGCGGAGGAAGACCAGACGTGAGAAGAGAACCAAGGACAAACGAAGATGGCGAAGCCATAAGGGAGGCCCGTTCCCCCCCATCAGGCCCGTCAGACCCAGTGGACTATTTGGAGGACGAAGACCGTATAAGATCCCTCCTCGAACTCTGCTTCGACGATGGTGTCTATCCAACGGAGCTCGGCCCAGGCGAGATGGAGATTGAAGGCGGAGAGGTTAAGTTCACCTTAAATGTCAAGAAGAGGTTAACAGAGCCATAAATTTTCAGGATTTTTTCAGGGTCATTATAACAAACGTCTTATACCTTTTACGCCAGACTTGTCACCAGGCCATAGAGTGGACACCAAATAAACTAACAGCAAAAAAAAGAAATTAAAAAAAAATGATCAAAGGGGCCTTGAACCCCAAGGCAAAAGTGTGTTTTCATGCAAAATGCACTCTTTTCAGTTTTCAGGATTTTCAGGATTTTTCAGGGCTGGCCAAAACAGTGAACTCCAAGACCCCAACAAACACCAAACTTGACACACACAGACCTTGACAAAAAATAAAACAGAGCAAAAAATAAAAAATAAAAAATAAAATAAAAAACGATCTCCAACGCACTTTTCAGGGTTGGGGGTGTTACCTTGGGGCTGAATAGTAGGAGCCCCTGTTAACCTTTGGTGTAAATGCCTCTCTCGATGAAATAAAGGTCAAGTGGCTTACGGAGAGAACAGTTTCGGTAATTTTTAAGGAGAATGTCATGTTCTTGCCGAAGAGAGTCAAGGACAACATGATTCGTGCATTCCAAAACGGTTGAATCTTAGATAGCGAGAGATTCCCAGCGGAAGCAAAAAGCGGTCGGGTGAAGATCGAGGGGCCAAACGCCCTTTCCTACGTCTGCAAATCCAGGGAGGTAGCGAAATTTATGATTAGTAAAGGTGGTGTGGAATCCCAGTGGGGACGTGCAATTCAAGCCATGGATGACTCATGCAAAGTTTAGGAATTTGAGGCGAGCGGAGGACAATCAAAACTTCTCGGTTATTGCGCTTCAAGTTCCCCTTGATGACATGGCGTTCCTGTACTCACAGATTGAGAAAACGATTGGAAGGATTCTGTGGGCGCATCCTCTTGACTCAAATCCTTCCAGGCCGACACTAGTCAAAGCTAAATTTGACATTGATCCGGAGGTGCGAAGTAATATGAAAGATAAATTATGGATTATCATGTCAAAAGGGGATCAACTGGAGATTAAACTAGTATGTGCTACGACGATCAAGTGTGTAGTCGTTGTAGACAATTCTTCCATACAGAGGTGGAATGTCGAAAAGGAGGCGAAGCTCAACAAAGAGGAAAAGGCACGAGTAATAACTTCGGACAGCCACAGCAAGGCCAAACTCTCTCATTGTCAAGCCAGCGAAGAGGGCGTCATCAATAATATCAGATCCCATGAACCCACAATCTTCACAGAAGTGTCAGCAGGTTGCTAGGCAATAGGCAACCCCATGTTCTCCCCAGGTGGACACCTTCAGGCGAGTGACTCCTTCGCCAACATATTACACAGATGGCGGTGGCCATGTACGGCATTCAGGGCACCTTCCCAATAGGAGGTCCAAGCGGGAGTCCGCAGGGGCAGGTGAATTTCGGAGTTGGTCCGGGAAACAC
Source organism: Chara braunii (assembly GCA_003427395.1). NCBI lineage: Eukaryota > Viridiplantae > Streptophyta > Charophyceae > Charales > Characeae > Chara > Chara braunii. The sequence goes on from BFEA01000125.1 coordinate 204,437, forward strand.
CTTTGTCAGGGGTAGTCCCCTTCTACAACAATCGTCATCTGCCTTCTATGCATATCAGCCAGCACTTGTTGACAGCTATCCGAGTTGGGACATACAAGGGATGCCTGCTAGCGGGGGAGATGGGTTGGGCCTTTAAGTTGGTCAACCAAGCCAGTACCCGACGCCCTCCCTACGACCTACGTTAGGAGCGAGCCATAATCGAGGATATGTACCTCCAAGCGGAAATAAGAACGGCAGTCAGGCCACTCCGTCCTCTAGAACAATGGAAGACTCACGACAACACCCTAAGTCGGTTGGCAAACAGCGAAGACTCAGTAGGAGTTCGGTGAAGGAACTTAGAACAAAAGCCTCGGAAGGCTCACCGACGCACTCCCCACGCACCGGCACGATAACAGTTACTCTAGGCATGAAGACCACGAGAGACCGCTGTTTAGCCTCCATTGCCACAGGGCAGACGTCCAGAGTGAAACAAATGCTCTTACCATTAGTTTGCGTATTTACAAGAAACAATTTATACGTGGTGGCGTGGCAGACAACGGCGTTCCCTTTTACATTGTTGTCTCACTAAGTAACAGATGCTCCCTCACTGCAAGTAATAACGCAAGGTCTTACCATGCTCTTCGTGAATCATTTCCCTACGAGAGTCGTCCCAGACTGTCCAATGGCATGGGTGATAACGAATGTAGCAATAAAGTTAAACTCTTCGTCCCTTTGGTAGATGCTGGAATGGTCGAAGACGGGTGGAGAAGGTGGAAAGACAAGGCATGAGGCTCATACCCTTGGCCTGTTTTGCAGAAAAGAGGAAGTAAGAGCTTAGCCGGATTGGGATCGCCCCCAGGCTGTCGGCAGAATGTCTCAGTGAACTTAGATTTCGTTTTCACAAGCATAAGAGACTAGACGCTCAATTCGTCCGAGAGGCGTTGATCGTGCCACGGGAAACACCCAGGGAGGGTGGTTAAGGGATCACGAGCACATCCCACATCCAATCGTCGAGGGGGGTAAGGATTAATGGTTAGACTCTTTATCACTTCCTGAAACGTATGCGGATTCGGCGACACAGCAGAGAAATGTCAAAAATTTAGGTTGAAGCAATGGATCCACGAGAACAGTATAGGAATCACACGCCTACAAGAGACCAAACTTAACGAAGAAAAGATAAAGAACTTGGGTAGTTGGTGGGATGGTCCACAAGTATGGTCTTTAGCCAGAGGATCTAGTTGGGGAGTAGCCCTTTTGCTCCACAGAGACATGAATATAGATATTATCAATTACTACTCAAACCTCTGGGGACGCTGGGCTTGGGTGAAGTTAGGTATCGAATCGGAGGAATGGGTTATTTCTACTGTATACGCGCCGGTCAAAAGTAAGGATAAAAAAATATTTATGAGGGACCTTCCCTGCAGTCTCCCCAATGTAGGGAACTTTATCATCTTGAGCAATTGGAACCAGTCTCTAAACAAAGATAGAACATCAGAAGTCAGGAATACAGTAAAATCAATTCTACCTCTGACTGACTTCATGATGAATTTTCATCTTCCGCCCCCTTAAGACTCTCATCTGATAGAATAGGGTTTCACCTGGTACTCGCATCCGGGAAGGGGAAAACAGTTGGACTACTTCCTCACGAGCAAAGTTGGATTGAACGTGTTGCTCAACGTCAATTTGACAAAGCATCCACTATCGGATCAAAGTCCAATCTCTGCGGACTTCTAGATAGGCAAACCTCAGGCGTTAGGCAAAGGATATTTTCGCTTAAACACAGAGAATCTCCCAGACCCAAAGTTGAAACAGTGGGTGGAGGACTTCTTGGCTAGATGGACAACAAGAAATGACCAGTTTGTGGGTCTGGCTGACTGGTGGGAAGTAGGCTCGAAGATAGACTCAAGGCTACTCACTGTTTTCTCATGAATCCTAGCCTTGGAAATGAACAAACAAGACCGATAATACCTAGGACGAGTAAGATACGTAGAGGCATGTATGAGTGTTCATCCAGTTTCATAACTCACATGGGGAAAAGAAAGAGCAAGAAGGTTGGAGAAATGAAACTGCCTGCAACAGGAGAAGGCTGAGATTTGGTTGGAGCGCCTGAAGGTCAAGCGCATCATAGTGTATGACCGCATGTCGAAGGAAGCATTACAAAGACTCCTTCCTAAAAGATCAACACAAGTCATGAACGAACTGGCCCACCCCTTTTGCGACATCGAACCAAGATTCAGCAGGCCGTTGGATCTGTGCAACTACGCCGTGTGCTACTACAAGGATATACGCACATCAAGAAGCATTGGTAAAGGAGCACAACAGAAAAATTGTCGCCGAATTCCATCAAATTATCATTTTCATGTCTAACTTATTCATGCAATAAGGGCTATGACCAACTGTTGAAAGCGGGTCTTTAACTGTGCTCAACTACTTCTCAATATTATCATTTTTTTCTCAATGACTCCAACATGGTCTCCCAAAGTTCTCCAACGTTTTCTCAAGGAGTTCAACATGGTTTCATACAGGTCTCCCACTTTTTTCGAACAAGTTTCCAACATGGTTGTTGACCCTCATTTCGATACACGATCGGGTGTCGAGTGTGTGTGCGTGACGGTTCTGTATTGCGGACCTGTCCTGCAGAGTATCGTGTTTTTGTGACGGTATTTGGCCCCCAGTTCCCAACCGTATGAAACTTTTGTTTATGTCGGTCGAGTTGCGCATGCTCTTGTAGCGCATTACCACACTGTTTGCGCAGTTCAGTTGAATGTATGTACGACCATAATGTCTAACAGTAAGTGGTCATGTGTGTGCGTTTATGTTCAATATTGCGAACCAATCTTCTTGTAATTGACATTTCGTTAAAATTGACATTTTTTTTCTAAATTCACGAAAGTGGACTTAGTCAAAATTTCATTGCTCGTTGGGTGAGAAAGTGGTTATCTCACTTTGTCCATCTGATGTACCTCAACATAAAGTACCGTTAACATACATCCGATGATCAGATCATCGGGAGTCGCCTCAACACGTGATGATCTGATCATTCGATATCATGGGGACAAAAAACACAAAAAAATGTTGTTTTTTTGTACACTCAATTTCGTGAATTTAGAAAAAAATGTCAGTTTAAACGAAATATCAGTTTTGTGGTCGTCGACGAGTATGTCACTCTGACAAGACTGTCTTTTCTCTATATATATATATGTGTGTGTATGTGTGTGTGTGTGTCTGCACATTTGGGTCAAGGTTTTGTGCATGTTTGTCCAGTTCACAACCTTTGACGATTGTCACCACATACAGGAAAGACAAATACTATGGCGCTATATTTTTTCATGTTCAGGCAAAAAATACATTCCCATTCTTCACATTTGGTGACATAGAGCAACACCTTGCGACGGGGGCTCCAAAAACTCATGGCAGATCAGTAGATTGTAATCATTGCAGGATCTTTCTAGGCGATTTTGATAATTCATAAAAAAACTTCGAAACGGTGTGACAAAGTACCCCCGCCTCCCCCCCTCCCGTCACATAGTGCCGCACCGATACAACAATCAAAACCAAACTCGTGCTACAGGGGCTTCGCTGCCAAACTAGGAAACATTCATTCCCCCCCCCCCCAAAAAAAAAGGGCAATGGCCTTGAGGCTTGACGAACCCGGGGGTTTCTCAAAACCTTGAAAAGTTGCAGAGGGGCACTACAAGGAAAGCCAACCATTGCAGGGGCATGCCGCAAATAAATGGATTTCGGAGGAGCATTTCAAAAAAATATCCAAATTTTTTAATCCCCTATGTTTCCAATACTAATTTCTTTTTTTTTGTTGCGGTTAAGCAAGGCCTAAAGCGATTTCACAATTCGTTTTTTCTTCGTTGCTACCTGCCCGATACTGGAAGGGCTTGGGGTGGTCATTTGTTCGCTGGGGTTGCGGCCACGTCCACTGAGAAAGAAGGAACCAGCGCTGTCATTCGGCCTCAAAGAGCAACGTCGATGTCTCTCTGCGTTTGCACCATCACGTGGAAGACGCCACCATACTCACCTCCTGCAGCCGCTGGTCATTTGCCTCCAAGGTGAGTCTTCACCAACCCTCCTGCCCTCCCTCAAACTCAGCTCCTCCTCCTCCTTCAAGTCCTCCTCTCCTCCTCCTTCAAGTCCTCCTCTCCTCCTCTTCTTTCCTCCTCCTCCTCCCCCTCTCGTCGTCCTCGTCATCCGTTTTTTTCTGATAGTATGCGGAGATGGAAAAATCGACACCTCGTATTAACATAGCAAGTGGTTTGCCTTTCAGACCTCTTTTATTGTCATTATAGTATTACGGGGAACCCTGTAGCATCCGCATCCGTGCTCAAACTTCCAACGAGGGAACATACGGGAGTTGCACCCAGCAACAGGTGGGATACCGGCCACACAGCAGGTGGGCGATACCGGCCAGGGGTCAGCCGGTAACATCAGGACTAAGTTTCTTCGATGGGCCAGTCAATCTGCCTGCCCTCCGGTCCCCTCCTCCTAGGTGGTGGGTGCCAAGCTTGCCCATGAGGGTACATGACGCCGATGGAGATTGAACCCAAGACGTCCTGAATGCCACTTGCGTGCCTTTACCAACTGAGCTAGGCTGATGGATTTTGTCTCGTATTTCGAATGATACAAACCACTTGTTGTGGACCATCGAGGATAGTACATCCGTGTTCATCATAATACTGCATTGGACAGTAGGAAACACTCCCAGGATATGGCATTGAATGCATGAGGGTCTCCCTCCACTACTGTTAGTTTGAAAAGTATCACGACTACACAATAAACCATATTCGTTTTCACTGATTACACATTTTCGATGCATCAGACCTATGATACGTTCAGATGCATTTACTATGTTGTATAGTGGAGGCAAACCCTGAATCTGCTTGTGTTTCGGGAGACCACAATAAAATGGGTTTTCACATGATATTTGCATCTGTTTCCAAAACACATCCACATTCAACACCTTTATCCAATTCTCTGCGGTAGTGGGACCTTACCCCCTCACCATCATTCCGAAAACGAAAAAGACTGCGGAGGCGGCGGAATGCATTTTCTTTATTTTTTTTTATGTTTTTCCCTTTAGCCCCAGTGTATTCGTTAGGGAGAAACGTGTTAGGATTGGTGTCATCTCTCCCCTCTCATTACGTTAAAGACCTTGTACATAGGATCGAAACTCTTCCGTATTTTTGCAGTGAAGTGCAATTGCACATCGTTTTTGCCGCCTTGAGCTTCGCTCACTATGGTTCTCGCATTTGCTTTTTCTCCCATTGCTTCCTGCAACGAAGATGACGAGTAGTAGTAGGATGACAAGGAGCAGTGGTAGAAGGATGAGGAGGAGTAGGGAGTGGAGACAGAGAGGGAGGACAACACCTTGTTTATGGTGGAAAACATATTCCTACAACGACGATGACCATAAGTAGTAGTGGGACGAGGAGCAGTAGTGGAAGGACGACTCGAAGGAGGACGAGGAAGTGGAGACAGGGAGGGAGGACTTTGCCCTCATTATGGTGGAGATTTTTTTTGTCATGCACTGTGTTGCAGGACGCTTCAAAGAGTGAGGACTACACTGTGTGTGGAGAACCTTTTGGATTTGTATGCGAACCAGACCAGCAACGACGAGGACGAGAAAGAGTAAAACGAGGACGACGAAGAACAGATAGGTTTTCTTCATTCTCTCCCCTCTATCTCTCCCTCTACCTCAATTTAGAAATCCTTGTATCAACTTTCATACAACATTCGATGCTCATATTCCATCAGAAGCCGTTTATAAGTTCATACCGTTTGCCTCCTTACTTTCACCTCGTCCTCCTATCTCCTCATCTTTTCCGTCGTCCACCTTACTCCTTCGCTACTTTTTCTTTTCTGGACCTCCACTGCGTCATTTTGATTCACTGCATGTCGTTTCTTCCCTACGACTTGCCCTTCTCGTCCTCACCTCCTCCTCCTTCTCGTCCTTACCTCCTTTTATCGTTCTCCTCCTGCTACTTTGGAACTCTCACTCGTTCCTCCCGAAGTCCTCATTTTGCCTTGGCCTCCTTATCTTTCTCCTCCTCTTTCGTACGAGTCATTTCTCATCCTTTTCTCTCCACTGGTCTAATATTTTCCCTTTCATCTTTGTCGTCCTCCTCCTCCTCCTTGCCTTACTCATTGTCCTCCATTAATGTCCCTTAATTTGTGGTAATTGGGTCTTGGTCAGGAAGTTGACATGAAGTCGGATATTTGTTTTCAATTTTTTTGTTCTTCTACATAGTGTTGGACTTCGATTTTGCTTTCCACGCAAGCACAGTCTCATAGGGAAGCATGGTCTACCCTATATTTGCGACAAAGGTGGTTATAGCAAAAGGACGAAAAAGGTTGTTTTTCCTTGCTCTTCTTGCGTTCCACGTAAGCAGCCGCGGAGATAAATGTATGCATGCAGTTCTATATGCATTGTCTCTCTGTCTCTCCCCCTCTCACACACACATGTGTGCACGTTGTTATAAAATTTGTACGGGATAGATTAGCTTTCCAAAGGACTGATCCTGCCCATTTGAACCTACGGACAAACTTAGGGACGATGACAGTTTTGTGTATGGTCACACCGCCACATGCATCAGCTGCTGAGTGTTTGTCAACGACATGTGTGTGTGTGGGGGGGGGGGGGGGGGAAGAGCAAAAAAAGAGGAGGGCGACGATGAGCAGAAAAAAAATTGGAAGGGGGAAGATGAGTACGAAAAGAAGAAGAGGAAGAGGAAGACGAGGCGGAAGAGGAACATAAAAGATAGAGGTGGAGAAATACGTGGAAGAGGAGCAGAAAAATAACAAGAGGATGAACTAAGGAGGAGGAGGAGGAGGATGTATTGAAAATAGACGAGACGATGATATTCACTCGTATGATAATCCTTGAGGGGTCGAATGATATGCAGTACACTGTGCACTGGATCATACTTACCGTCTTCACTGAAATATACGCCCGGTTATTGTCGATGTATCTGGACTGAAAGTAACACGAAATATAGCTATAATGACTGGCCGTTCTGTTCGGGTGAAGACGGTGCCTCACATCCGCTCCGTACACGGTGACTCTATTACTCTAGGTGAGGTCGGGGCTCGTTCTACTGCATGTCATCTTTTTTGTACGTGGAGGTTGAAATGCTCCCTATACATTCAAAATGTCGGATCAGTTTGAATGTCTTGTGTATGTCGGAGTCTTCCGCTAGAGCATGGGGAGATTCCCCATCATATCTTCCCATGTTGTAGTGCTGTATATATATGTTTATATATATTAAGACATTAATGTTGGGCAACGTCATGGTGCTACTTTCTTTGTAATTATGTTGTTGCGATCCAATCTTGAAACCAGATCTCGTATGCATTGTGACACCTGTCATGTAGCGATCAAACCTTGCTATGGATATCTTGTATTGGATCTCCATTTATAATTCGTCATGCAACAATCTTCTGCTGTTCAAGTGTAGGCGAGATCTCACAAGTGTCATGATCGAGATCTTGTGTTAGGATCCCTATTCGGACTTTTATCATGCTGCGATCTTCGATTGCTCTATTGTTGCTAGCTATCTGACACGTGTCATGTCGCACTTAAATCCTGCGACCCAAATCTTGTATTGGGATCTCAATTTCAAGTTTGTGATTCTGCTATCTTCTGTGTTGTTGCTGTTGATTAGACAAATGTCTTTTAGCGATGAAATTTTTGGATCGGGATCTTGTATTGGGATCTCCATCATGTCGTGATCTTGTGTTCCTCTGTTTTAGGGTCGGATGATTACCATCACAGTTTCTATTTCGATGTGGATCATCCGGCCCTAAAACAGACCGCCCTCCAGCCCCATGCATCCCTGTTTGGTAGATTCTTTCTCGTTTTGCACTTTTTTTTTTTGTTTTTTTTTGGATAAGTATGGCGGGGTCAGGGTTCCAGTTAAAAAATTCATTCGAAACAACACTTTTTAGCAGTCCAGTCACAACCCGAGTTTCAAAGACAATTGAGACTTCTTTGAGAAGAAAAGTTGTCTGGCGTAGTTTAAAACGGTAGTGCGGTCGGCCACATGGGAGAGCCCAGCAAAGGCCCTGGCACGGGCCCGAGAGACTGAAAAACAGGTCGTGGTCCAAGCTCTACCTTGGGGCCCTTGTCCCTTTCGAACTGGTGCAAAGTTGGAAACCCGTAGCCGTTAGAATACCAACCGGTTTTTTTTTTTTTTTTTTTTGAGAGAGAGAGAGGGAGGGAGAGACAGACAGAGACAGGAGATTAGCATGGCCATAAAATAGAAAAAAAACCTGCGAATGAATCTAATCATACTTTAAATTTCGAATGTATCCGGAGCATTAGCTGCGCCATATACATTCACATATTTCTATTGTGGAGCCAGAGAGAGAGAGAGAGAGAGGGTTGCAGGGGGAGCGAGAGAGAGAGAGAGAGAGAGACACCTGCCCTTTGCTACCCGCTATAGCCCGCTCCCCCAGCAGCTCTTTCTCTCTCTCTCTCTCTCTCTCTCTCTCTCCCTTCCTCTCTGTCTGTCTGTTTGTCTGTCTGTCTCTCTCTCTCTCTTTCTCTCTCTCTCTCTCTCCCTCTCTCTCTCTCTCTCTCCCTCTCTCTTTCTTGCGCGCGCATGCACACACACACACACACGAAGGAACGAACGAACACAGTCGGACTTTTGTTCTTCATAGGGGTTGAACCTGTTGATGAGTCTGTGCTATACATGTATGAATACATATGTGGACGTGTATTGATATGTCGACACGGTAGGTTCTGCATTTTCAAGGACCTTTTGTATCTAAACGGACCATTTTTAGCAGAACATGGTCAAATTTATCGCCTTCTCCACGAGGTTTTTCAACAGAATCCAGCCCAATTTCCCACAAAATGCAGCTTGATGATTTGAAAACTGGTGTCCTGGTGGGAACATGTCCTTTCTAAGAATATCAGATTGCAAAGACAATGTATATACATGCTTGATAATGTTGGATTTGGTGGAAGCATGATTTACGTATTCATGTATTGGCAGGAATGTGTCTTTCCTGAGTGTATAGGACCTGAGAGCCAAGGAACATATACATTCTCATCAAGGTGGATCTAGCGGCAAAATGGATCGTTTTCGGAGTGTATCGGGCTAAAGAGACAACGTATATGCATTCTCATCAAGGTGGATTTCGCGAAAAAATGAATCGTTTGCTGAGTGAATCAACCCAAAAAAACACATATATACATTCGTGGCTCCAACCTGCGAATAGATGAAAACGTCTTACGTGGAGAAGAAAAAAAAAAAGAACCACACATCTAACTGCTCAAGGGGCTATCGTTGATCATGAGTGTATACTACCGTACATACCGCATATGTACATTGATGATCATTCACTTTGTTCATGAATGCTATGGACCGGAGATACAACATATACGCATCCTCTCCCTCTCTCTTTCTCTCTTTCTTGCTCGTGCGTGCGCGCAAGAGAGAGAGAAAGAGAGAGAGAGAGAGAAAGAGAGAGAGAGAGAGAGAGAGAGAGAGAGAGAGAGAGAGAGAGAGAGAGAGAGAGAGAGAGAGA
>BFEA01000125.1:221684-243093 GCA_003427395.1 Chara braunii
ACAGTAGTGGTCCCCACATCAAGAGAGCGACTCTGGACTAGCTCAGCGGTTCCCTTCCCTCCTGTTCTTACCACCTTTTTTTCCCCTCTTTCTCTCTCTCTCTTTCTTTTTCTCTCTCTCTGGTAATGTTATTCCCCTGTCTCTTATACACATCTAGATGTGTATAAGAGACAGGTTCTGTTGCACACCACACACGCAGCGGTTCTCAAACAGGTGGCGGCTATGCCTTCTCTTCCCCTCTTTCTCTCTCTCTCTTTCTTTTTCTCTCTCTCTGGTAATGTTATTACCGTATCACACGACTTACATTTGTGACGATCTGGTTGAGAAGTGGACGCCGTATATATAGACGATGTTGCCGTTTTTCGGCGTAAGTGACACCGAGTTCTCAACCTTGCAAAAATGTGGGGGTTTTAATGTGTGTATTGTTCGTATTGCATTTGATTTATCTGCCTTCCACATACATTTGTGACAATGTGGTTGGTATCTGGGGGCTGTATATGAAGACGTTGTTGTCGGCGTAAGTGACGCTCTGTTCCCAACTATATTTAAATGTGAGGTTCCTTGTGTGTTATTCATATTGCACTACAAAAACCGACCACCCACACTTATGTGTTGCACATAAAAACTTTTTTTTTTTCTCCCTCTCTGTTGTTCTCTCTCTCTGTCTCTCTGTCTCTCTCTCTCTGTCTCTCTCCGTTACTGTTATTAGCGTATCACATGACTTACACTTGCCATGATCTTGTTGGGAATTGTAGGCCGTATATGAAGGCGTTGTTGCCGTATTCCGGCGTAAGTGGTACCCAGTTTCCAACCTTACAAAAATGTGGTTTTTTTTTTATGTATGTATTGTTCGTATTGAATTTCATTTATCCGCCTTCCACATACATTCGTGACGATGTGGTTGGGATGTGGGGGCCGTATATGAAGACGTTGTTGTCGTATTTCTGCATAAGTGACACCTAGTTCCCGATTGTGTTTAAATGTGGGGTTCGTTGTGTGTGTGTTCTTCATATTGCATTGCAAAAACATACCACCCATACTTATGTCTTCCACATACAAACGTTTTCTTTCCCAAAGGAGCTCTCTCTCTTTCTCTCTCTCTCTCTCTCTGTTTTTTTTTTTTTTTTTTTTTTTTTTTYTTTTTTTTTTTTTCCTCTGTCTCTCTGTCACTCTCATATGAATAACGTGTCGGTCGTCATATGTTCTCACAAATATCTGTCATGTCTCGTGTTTTAGATGGACGTGTCAAATGTGTCGACGATCATGGCGGGTGAGACTTTTTCATGTACGACGGAAGACCTGCAACAACAGATATCGAACACCATATTTAGAGAAGATGCTGACAACTAGTGCAATCTCAATCCAGGGACAGTGGTGGAAGATATCGATACCAGTCATGGACCTATGTTGGAAATAAAATCAGAGGAATTGCCGAGTGTCATTTGCAAGCATGCAAATGCGGACGTAGAAAACGGAGAGGGAACAGTCAACTGAGACACTCCAACTGCATAGTTGTTGGCGACCGTGTTACTAAGACTGAAGCAGAAATGCAATTCGAGTACGATATCAATTAGGAACCCGACAAGATCGGTGTCGAACACTACATCGCCTTTAAGAGTGGTGAAATATGGGTTTCGTATCGTTCGCCAAAATTGGCAATATGACGCTACTTTACGACAGTCATTATTTTGGACAGAGTGAAAAGGATGAATGACGACAGGGCGGTTAAGGATTTGGCAAAAAACACAAATGTCGTTTGGGTGACATTGACAAAAAAAAGGGGAGATACGGCTTAATGATTTTTTCTACGATCGTGATGAATCTACACAACGATGGGTAGTTATTAACAACATAGGAGTTAGGGATGGAGTTTGTAAGGCTAATGATGCAAGACGGGATGCACGGTGGGGTTGAGTGCCATCAACCATTCGTTGTGAATATGGGGAGATTAAAATTTTAGTCTCCGATCTAATTGGGAACTGTTGGAGTACAGTTTACATAAACGACGAGTTCATCTCTCGTTGTTTGGATAGAGAGATGTTAGAGTCCTATAGAGTTTGTATGTGCAACGATGATGGAGCGAGTAGGGAATTCACGATCCCACTTGAAAACCCCGTGTTGTCACCAATTATATAGGGGAAAGTATTTTTTGCGGAGGATAACATTTGTCTGTGACATGTAAGAGGAAGGGAGGTCACTTATGATGGTCTGTTTGTTAATATATGTGACCCAGATATGATAGCGCCAGAGAGGGTGCGTGACATTGACATATCCGAGACTGTTATTCCACCGAGCGAGTTGAACAAACATTCATCAAGTGACATGTACGGTTATCATGTGAATTGGTTACCCAGTATCTTTCAAACTGCCATCTTTGAAAACAAAGTGACGATGGCAAGCAGACTGCTTTCAGGTGAATGACTACCTATGGGTTGGATGCCTTCAAGTGTTGTTGAGCATTGACAATTCATGATTGTTCTGGCTCGTGTATCATTATGCAATTCAAGGGTGAACAACAAGTCATTATTGTGCGAACATGCAAAGTTGTGTTGGGATAAATTGAAGGCAGAGGACCATCAGATGATGTTGGTTGGATATGACGGACGCGAAGATGAGAGTATGTGGTCAATGCAGGGCACTGGTGTGGACACAAGCCCTTCGAACGATATTCCTGATAAATGTTTGAGCGTCATTTGCCGCAGACACGGACAGGCAACACTTTTTGGACACCGCCATCTTTGGTGATTTTTCATTTTGTTTTGGCTGTGACAAATGTAATTAAAATTTATACATGTGTATCTTACATAATAAAGAATCCACAAATAAAGTTTGAAAAAATAATATTTTTTTTCATGCCCTGAAATAAAAGAAAAACAAAAAGTGAAAAGAGAAAAAAAACAAATTACTGAGTGGGCAAGCAAGTGTTGACACCACCATCTTTGCCGATTTTTTTTTTTTTTTGGCGAAACAGAATGACTTCAAAATTAAGAGGGAGATACCTTACATCACAAAGAACTCTTTGAAAATGTTTCAGAAACAAATAATAATATTTAGATGCCAAAATAATATTTTGCGGGGTCCGAACCCCTTCAGGTTCGGGCCCCGTACGGGAACCCGAACGCCCGAACGTTCGGGGGTCAGCTTAGGGGCCTCCGTACGTTCGGCCTGAAAACCCTGACAAGAATGAAATTATTGAGTGGGCAAGCACGTTTTTGACAGAGCCAGGAAGCGCTGCCGATGTTTTGCGGCGACGGCACAAAGATTTTGGCAGTGGTGCGGAAGCGCTGCCAGACTTTTGCTGCGGCAGCCCTGGTTTTATTGGTAGTGGTGTGGAAGCGATGTTGGATTCCTGCGGCGGCAGCCCTGGTTTTAATGGCAGTGGTGGGGAAGCGCTGCCGGTTTTTCATGGCAGTGGCAGTGGTATTTTGCATGGACTACTGAGAGTGGGGGCAAAATATTGGCGGAGGGAAAGTGTTGCTGAGATGGTAGTGCGTTTCGAAGTGGCTTGAGCGTGGCGCCGCAGTGACGTGGTGACATTGGAGGCGAGTGACGGCGGTATTGAGACGCTGTCTAGTTGTTGAGGTGATTGTGTGTTGAGAGGGTGGCGCTGCAAGCGATCGTTCTAGGGAGTGATGTGGATCACTTTGTTGACGACTTGTTGCGACAACCGTCTCATCAAGCGGCGTGATTCTATACGGTCTTCTTGAGTGGGCCGGACCAAACTTCACTCGAGGTCAGTTGAGTGCTCAGACTTCTTTTCACACCTGTATGAACCCGCACTTTGCTTGACCCTGTTCATTTTGAATGTTCAAAAGAAAAGGTAGAGGAAAGTTGTGCAAGTCATGCATGCGAATGGAAGGGTCTGACTTGAGTATGAATTTGTATCGGTTCTTTTGCACTTGTTTTCTTTGCGCTTTGTGCAGGTAGGTAGAAGGATGTTTGCAAAGGAGATTGATTATTCCTGTTGGGGAAAAGAGAAAAACATTGTCTTTTCCCCAACAGGAATAATCAATCTCCTTTGCAAACATCCTTCTACCTACCTGCACAAAGCGCAAAGAAAACAAGTGCAAAAGAACCGATACAAATTCATACTCAAGTCAGACCCTTCCATTCGCATGCATGACTTGCACAACTTTCCTCTACCTTTTCTTTTGAACATTCAAAATGAACAGGGTCAAGCAAAGTGCGGGTTCATAAAGGTGTGAAAAGAAGTCTGAGCACTCAACTGACCTCGAGTGAAGTTTGGTCCGGCCCACTCAAGAAGATTTAGTATTTCCCTTACTTTGTTTTCAAAAGAAAAGACAAATATGGGCAGGGGACTGAACCATTCACAGTAGAAACAATGTTCAGTTTGCCCAGATTATTTTAATTTATACTTTGTATTTTCTCTTTTCTCTTCTTAATGATATGGCTTAACGCTGGACTATTTACAGTAGAAACTATGCCCAAATGCCAGTTCACATGCAAATATACATAAAATACTTTCCTTTATACTTAGTTTAAATTATGTGCATGGTTTTCAGGCTAAACCATTCACCATGAAAACAATACTTAGCCTTAGACAAAAAACACTCGCTCTGAATAAACAAGAATTTAAACCCCTTCAATCAGGCAAACCCTCAGAGTTAAGTAGGGTAGCCAGACCATTCACAATAGAAACAATGCCTGGTTCCCCAGAAAACAACTAAATAAACATAGCAACCAGACCATTCACAGTAGAAACAATGCCTGGTCCTTCAGAAAACAGCCAAATAAAACATAGCCCTGAGCCATTCACAGTAGAAACAATGCTCAGGCTTTGGTTGACCCTTCCAAACGCACGCAAAACTGTCTTCCTCCCACCTTCCCCCAGTTCATCCTTAGTCTACTTTCAGTCAAAACAAAGATGAAACTTAAGCTTCATTCTCACACATTCTTTCTATTCAATCTGATTAAAGTCCTGAAGAGAAAGCAAAAAACCATAGGGACAACATATGCATACCGCAATCATACTACAGGGAGATAGGCAAACATGGGTAATAGTAGGTTGTACAGATGGAGATGATATACCTGATGATTCCCTGCCTCCAGAACTCCTCCTGAGTTCCGGCAGAGCTCCCGCAATCGGTGGGTGGACTCCCCACAGAGTCTTGACGCGGACCTACGGGTTGCAATCCCGCCTGCCGCCTTCCTCTCAGAACCAATAGACTAGACTTAGACTAAGAAAGGGATAGAAATAGAAGGTAGAGACCTTAGATTCAAGAATGGTGCACTCAGACTCACAGGAGAGGGCCTTGATGCCTTGACACGCCTGAGGGCCCCGCAATGGCAGCCAATTACTATCAGTCTGACCAAGTTCTGGTTCAAAATGTTGAAGTCAAACCCTCTACTGACCCTTTTTAAATCGTAGTACTAGTTTCCCCCCTTGTCCAGTCAGGCCACGTCTTCAAGCCTCGCCCGATTCGCGGCTCTTTTAACAGCGTGTAACGGTCCTTAGTCATAACAGTAGTTCATACGCAGTCCCTCGACGCAACAGCCATATACGACAATGGCCAGGTAGGCAACAACAGTAATTTTGCAACTAACGCAGCGACATATGGCAACAGTCAGCGGTAACAACAGCAGCCCAGCGGCAGATATCGTCACACACAGCCTTAACCAGCAGCAATACCTGTAGTCCAACAGCAAAAGCCGTGGTTTTCAGCAGTGGCAGTCCGTGCACAACTTGCGATATACCTGCAGCAGTAGTCTATGCACGACTACGTAACCCAGCAACCAACTGCAACAACGACAGTCTGCGCGCACTCTGCCGTGACAGCCGCAACCAGTTCACAGTTCACAATTTTGTAGTCCACAGTCCATAGTTTGGCAGTTCCATAGCCCACAGTCCGTCTAGCTTATCTCGCCTGTAGCGTTTCCCATCCCCGCTTCAACAACAATTTTGCAGCTGGTCTTCTCTGAGCAAGACGACGCTCTCCCCGGTATCCCCCACAGTTCAACAACATGAGGACCTCCAACCTGCCAGTGCTCATTGGCCAGTCAATCCATCAACAGGAAAGGCAAAATCGCACGAGCCTGGCTCCGCACGCTAGCCAGATCAGGGCACAGGGTGGCTTCGTAGTTAGCTTTTGGCTCGTCCCCCGCCACTAGTCTGAATGTACTCGCACAAACTGACGGAAGCTACTTTCTTCGATAGGATGGGCCAAAAATGCAAAACTGCAATGAATCTGCTACTAGAACTCGGTGAGATACATCCCCCCCCCCCTCTTAACTTCATCCCGTGCTCTCGCTTCCTTTTCTTCTCCTTCGCGTTTCCTCTTCGTCACTTTCGATCTCCTCACTCTCCCACTCTGGTCACTCTGACTCCTTTGCCCCCCTTTTGCTCCTTTCCTTACTGACTGCATCTGGCACACCCTTCAGCTTAGGTTCGCTCATCGTTTTTACTCCAAATCTACTATCCTTCTCTTAAATCTATCCCCACCCTTCATTTTGTAGCCTTGCAAAACCCCCGATTAACTCCCTGGCTCGTTCGATTTCCATCCTCAGTCGAACGAACCATACCTCTCTCCTTACACCTCCGCTCCCGCTCCCGTCATAGCCCACGCACTAACTTTCTTACTTACTAACCTCCTAAACTACCAACACATTACCAAGTCTGACTACGGAATCCGGATTGCCCGCCTCGAAAACTCCGGATCCCAACCTTCTTCTGCCTGTTTTCGTCAAGAAACGGGAAAAATCAATGATCTACCTCCCCACTTCTGCACATGCACCTTGCGCTGAAACCCGTCCAAGTTCAATCACTTTCCTCCTTAACCCCCCCCGCAGTCTTTCACCATCGTAGCGCCCAACCCACTACTCTATTGCCCAATCTGACGCCGCCAGTCAACTCGCGACGCCCAAAAACCCCCATTTAGAGCCTTCGTTCAACGAAATCGGCCAAGAAATGGCCGAGATACATCAACTTTTACCCCTTTTTGTATCTGTCTCCGCCATAGCCCGCGCAGCTCATGTCTCTACAAAGTCTAATTTTACTAACTTACCTCTGATTCCGCCTTCGCCAATCGATTCACCCTAGACTAGAACCCCCAAATCGCCTCTTTCTCCCCCCGATTCCATCGAAGAACGGGCGGGCTACGATTTTCTCAGTTTTCTCCCGCTCGTTCCTTCGTTCGCCATTACTCGCGCTTACCCCCGCGACGTTCTCCTCTACCCCTGCACGTACCTGGTAAGTAGGGCTGCCCAAGTTCAGCCCATCCTTCTCCTTGACTGCCCCGCCTACTACCTGACCCTCTTCCGCAACTCCCCGTCACTCCCCCGCTTTCGTGCTCGCTACCTGCTGCCTGCCGCCTCAGCGCCCATCACACTCTCCTTGCCAACAACTGCCCGGCGCTGCCCGACACGTACTCGGCGCCTCGCCTGGCCCGACTTCACCCCGCAGTGGTCCGCCCGTCAGCTCTTCCTCTCTCTCTCTGCGCATGCACTGGGTGCAAGCGCCTGCCTGGGTTCATCCACCTCGCGACACTCCTGGTTGCTGGCGCCGATCTGCTGGCGCTCGCACCTAGCACCGCCGCCAGCGGTAGTCCGGTCTCACACTAGCAGGTAAGCGAATCAACAACGAAAAAAAAAGCCAGAAAAACCTATGCCCCTGCTCGATTTATGCGTGTCATCCTTGCGCAGGGCAATGCTAATCTTCTCTGTATCGTTCSAWTTTTGACGGATGTCCCGAAGGACTTTGTACCGGCCAGCGCCCGCYCGACAGCCAGCCGGCCTAAGGGCCCTTCGGAGGGGACCTGGCATTAGATGGTTCGACCAATCTTTGCCCCTATACCCAAGTCCGACAAACGATTTCGCACGTCCGTATTGCTATGAGCCTCCACCATATCTTTCCTTTACCCGATGCCCCTAGGGCCTAGCCAGGGCAATTGCCTGCAGCTCTCCCGACGGGCGTTCACCTCTTTCTTCCTGCGGCACCCCGTATATGTACCCGACCCGGATTCGTACCGGATTCGCCTTGCACTTCAGCAGTTCAGGGTTGTACTCACTGAGCTAGGCTCTTGGGTGCCTGCTACACCCACGACACCACGCTTAGGCAAAACAACGTCGGGCGAGGCTCCAGCGTAGCTTCAAAAACAGTTCGTAATTGCACTTCAGCCGCCTCGTAAATACAACACACTCCACGCGACCCTACTGCCGTCTCACGTCCCCGAATGGGATGCGATAAAGAGAAACCGACAAGGGAAAAATAAGATAAAAATAAACCTAGTATTACCGAGGGACAGCGGGGCTGTTGGCACGTCATCGGTGCCGCAGGTCGGACCCATTGCCGCGCTTGCCAATAAAACCAGAGGGGGATAGCCCCTACCGGGCCCTCACCCCTCGGTTTCCTCCGCGCCGCTCCGCTGTTCCCGCACCGACGCCCGCCGGCCTCGACCCCCAAACCTCCATAGTGTCAGTCCAATGTCGTAACCTATAGGGCTAAGCCCAAGCCTGGTGCCAGCAGAAGTGGAATCCTAGATAAAGTGATAATGCATGGTACTCAGGGCCAAGGAATCGCCTTGGGCCACTTCTTGGCCCGCGCCTGCACACACGGCCGCGGAGAGCTCGCGCCGGTTCCCCGGCCGTGTCGCGACTATCCCAATCTGGCCGTATCCTTAAGGTCCCATCATCTGGATCCACCACATGTCTGTATATGCTCACTGAGCCGTCAACCGTAATAGACAGAAGAGAGGAAAAAAAAGTATTCATAAATCCTGGTTTAATAAAAAATAAGTAGTATTTATAATAACACAAAACGACTGGTGTCTGCGCCGACTTTACAGCTCTGATCAAAATGAGAAGATCACGCACGCTTTAAACCTGCGCACCCACACACTCTTTATTCTAGTCAACCATCCTGTCAATGTAAACGGTGGACACTGCCGCAACTCACGCGCTACATTCAAACTTTAAATCTAAACTTAGTTTTTGTCACGAGTAAGAACCAGGGCGGATACCCTTGCAAGGGTATTCGTGCCGACAGCTTACCGGACCATATTAAGCGACGTCCCCGTCGCTTCGCCAAATCAGAAAGCTATAAGCCCACCCATACTCCAAATGCTGACGAGAAATGAGCCAATCCGATTAGCCGACAAACACAGGGTAGAGGCCTCTATCAAAACATGTCTCTACAACTATATGCTGCTAGGTTTCTAACCTGGGCCTCTTACCGCCAAAAAATTAGGACGCTGACCACATAAGTTCCAAAGACCTTCCCAATCGTTCTCTCCCCGGTCCTAGACAACCTTCGGCTTCTCGTTGGGTGTCCCTAGTCCTGGCAAAAACTAGGGATGCGGGCCTTAATCGAGACCTTTGAAGGCACTCTCGCCTTCCTTCTCAAAAATTTCTCGCAATCAAATACACATAAGTATATATGTATACTTAATATCCGCTCAGCTCTTTCTGCAGTCTAGTACAGAAAGGCTAGGTCTTCACCTTGACCCACCATAGCCTGGCTGATCGGACCAGGACCACGGCCCACCGCATTGTTATTTAGTAGCAACATCCTCGTTGGTTACGCAACGATAGGTTTTCTCCTGATAAGCATTCAATCAGGATTTTCAAAAAAAAATCTCAACCATCACTATCCCACGGAGTAATTTCACTAGGGCGGGCACCCCACCTTAAACTCTTACCCACGCGGTCCCGCAGCCAGGTTGCGCCGGCTAGCAGCCATCCAATGGGGTTACGCCCTAGAGGTACTGACTTATTTTCCGTTAGCTTGACCTTTCTTCAATATGTCTCAGAATTAGCACCAGTGGTTAGACGGGGGCGTCGCAAAATAAAATCACTGGCCCACTGCGAGATGCGCAGGGGTCCGAACGCATTTATCAGCCCTCCCTCAATAGGCATGGCATCCTTCGAACGCTTACAGACAAAATCACCGCTAAAGACACCAGGCCGTGACCCCTGGCTTGATCAGAGCCAGCAGCCACCCACCCTGATACATCTCTCGCCCTGCACTCGTTGCGAATTTCTCAAACATTCCAAACAAAAGTGACCCTTTTCGTCATACTTTATCACTCATCAGACAACTCGTCATGCCATAAATCAATTTACTCACTTCTGAGGGTGATTCTTCCAACCATAAACCATTCCCCTTTTCCAACAAAGGGACTCTCATCATAAACAAAATACCCCCTCTTCCAAAAATCACGAGGGGTTTCGCCATAAAACAATACACTCCCTCTCCCAGAAATCACGAGGGGTTTCGCCATAAAACCAAACTTCCCCTCCTCAAAACTCGAGGGGGTCTCATCATAACGCACATCATCACAAAAACATCCCCTTTTCCAAAATCCAAGGGGGTTTATCATAAAACAAACATCACTAAGAGATCATCTTATGGGTCCTCATCACAACTTAAGCAATCAATAATCAACATGGTAAGCATTTTGAGCCTCCAGGGCTCATAAACCTTCAAAATCCTCACAACCTTTCACAAACGGCTGCGCTTCCTCCCCTTATACTTTGCCCTATCAACTGCCCGTGGGCAGGTCGCACAAGTATACCGAGGAGTAGATAGTTTTGCTTACAATCATATTCACAGTACCCAGGGCAAAATAAGATGCTTTTCACACACTGTCCACACAAACCCACCATACATCAGAGTATAACCACACATGTGAGAGAGACAAGTGATCGTCACATAAAAGAATGGTCCCTGAAATAAAACCTCATCATAATATACACTCAGGGAATAAAATGCCTCACACAGAAAGTGTCTCCAAATCATAGCTCACTCAACTCAAGCCACACCAAACCCATACTGACAACAACCCCTAGAATACATGTCAGATCTGTCTTTCAAAACCAGTGCGTAGGCCACCTAAATATGTACATGCCTCATCTAAATGATCCTGATCCTCAAGATCCCAGCTTAGTAGGAACACTAGAGTTCAGATCTAGACTAGTAGCAATCATCAAAAAAGTTTTATATGTCTAAGAGGGTATCACACAAAACCTAAGCTGATGCCTCACAAGACACTCGCCCACTTACATAGACAAACCGGCCCTACCTCCTCAACTCCTCCTGGTTTTGCCTATATAACTGAGCCCTAAGTCCATCTGCGGACTTCTCTACTATCCTACCCTGTCTATCATACATCTTACCCCCTACCTCTGAGACCTTCCCTGCTGCCTTATCCTCAAGGAACTCGAGACAGTCCAGAGCCAGATGCACGCCTCTCTTGCAGTAGAAGCATAGCTGATCAATCTTCCTCTTGAACTTCTTCTTCCTGGGCTGAGGGGGTGGCGATGAAGGAGATCATACCAAGGTACTGACAACCCCCTGCTGCTCTGATCGAGGAGCTGCGGTACTAACGACCTCCTGCTGCTCTGTCTCAGGAACCGGTCCCCCAGACCCAGATCCAGTAGCCCAAAATCCCAGTCTGCTCCTCAAATCCCCTGTCACTGGGACGTACTCATGCGTGTCCAACCTCTGAGGTCTCCTCTCGAGTGTCTCTCCTGGCATTGCAATGGGATGCTCCTCAATCTCCTCTGGCCCATACTCAGGTGTGCCCAACCTCTGGAGCCCTTCCTCGATGGCACCCTCCGCCTCAATCCCCATCTCTCTCTCAAGAGGCTCCTCTATCCTCTGCTCAGGTGAAAACAAACTCACCTCCTCCTGCATAGTATGCACCGTCTCAAGGAGCACGCTCATGGATCCCTCTGCTGAGCCCTGAGCCGGTTTACTGCTAGATGGTGGTAACCCCTCCTCAACTGCCAAAGGTACGACTGGGCCCGCCGCTGCTACTGGCAGCGTCGCGAGCTCGGTAGGGGCTCTGAACTCGAACACCTCTCTCTCCGCCTGTCTCTGGGCTTTTGCCTCCTCTGGCTCCAAGATAACTCTCCCCATAGGTGGCTCCTGGCGACGCTCTGCTGCAGATGGCTATCCCGGTAACCCACGTCTTGGCTGCCTCTGCTCTCCCTGCCTGCTGCTCTCTGTCTTGTCCACCTTTCCTTGGGTTTGCTGCCGCAGGCTCTCAATGATAGTTGCCTGGCTGGCCACCAATGCCTTGAGTTCTTGGATTTCCATCTCCATAGCCCCCAGGCGTACTCCATGGCTTGCTTCGTTCATCTTCTTCCCTGCCAGATCGCTCTCCAATAACAAGTGCCGGTCAAAAGTCGTCTTGGCCAGGAACTTGATTTTGCGATCTAACCTCTCTTCCGCCTTCCTTGCCACCCCAAACCCGACTCTGACTGGCGAAGGAACCTCCTCTCCTTTCTGCTCCCAGAAGTCCCTCCACATCTCTGGGATCTCCGGGGCCCTAGCTGGCGCGCTGGGTGGCTGACCTGGGAGTGCTCCCGCTGCCTCCGATCTGCCTCTCCTGCTGCTGCTCCGGAAGCTCCCCCGCTGCCTCCAACCTCTGCCTCTCTTGCCATATCTCATCTATCCGCCTGGTTCTCCTTGCCCTCTTTTCTTCAGCCGTCTCTCCAGCTGGCGCCCTTTCCCTCGTGCGGAGGTCGACCCTCTTCGGGATCTCTGCCTCCATCTCCTTCTCGGGCTGGCACGACTCCTGGCGAGGCTCTGCAGGTGCTAGCTCCTCCAGGTCTGGGTGCTCCAGGGCATGAGCTGCTAGGTGCTTGTCAATCAGGATCAAGGTTTCTCTCCTTACAGTTGCCCTCTCTCTCCTCCTTTCTGCCCTTTCTTCTGGCGAAGGAGCCTTTCCTGATGAAGGTAATGGGGCCTCCTCTCTCTGCAACCTCTCCCCCGCCAGGTGAGTGCTCCCTGGCGCATCCCCGAGTCTCAAACCCACCGCTGGCGTCTGTGGGGGCGTGTCCTCTCCAACCTCTATCACTTCCTTCCCTGCACGTCTCCCCTCATCGCCCAGCCCTCTCTCTCGCTGAGTATCGTGGACCTCCTCCTGTGGCACCTCCTCTCGTGGTATCTCCTCCTGTGGCACCTCCTCTCGTCATACCTCCTCCGTCTGCTCTCCATGCTCCTCACCCCGAGGCGACGCCCTCCACCGGGAGATATCCAAATGCGTCTCCAATTCCCTCAAGGGCCCCTCAGATGCTGGCGACTCCTCCTGCGTGCGTGTTGGTCACCTCCTCAATCCACCTTCGGTAAACCGATGGAACTCCACTGGTCCCAACCCACACTCAGGGTATGCCCCTCTCTCCTCAGCGTCTGGCTCCGGCTCCGGTTCCTCCTCTCTCCTGGCTAGGGTCTTCCGTCCTCCTCGAGACGGTCTCGCCTCCCTGGGCTCAGGGTCCCTCTGCCTCCGACTCCTTTGACGCCTCTCGACTCTGGGCTGAGGGGGCTCTGGTCGTCGAAAGGCCTCTCTCGGATGTGCCCTGCAGCTCTCCCAGTCCCGAGCCATGTCTCTGACCTGCTTAGCCAGTGCCCTCTCCGCCTTTCTGGTCCAGAGGGGTAACGTCCTCGCCCACTCATTTCTCGGTATACCCTGCCCCTGCATGAACCACTCGAAGGCAGGGATAAAGTCTGCCACATTTTCGATTTCCAGACGGATCGGCCTGCCATCTGGTCCCACAGGCGAGGGTCGCAACTCCTCCATCCTTGTCTCCACCTCCTGCCTCGTCGTCGCCTCCCTACGAATCCGGGCAATGGGTTCCTCGAACCTGCCTGCTTCCCTCAATCTCTCAATCGCCTGAGCCACGATCCAGCCCATACGCCTCGCATGCTCCCAGAAACCGTCCAGGAATAACTCGATGTCCCCATCATCGTAGACCGGTGTACTCTCTCGATGGTGAGGCCCATGCCGCTCATATCCTCCTGATGCGCCCAACGGCCTCTGAGGCGGCCGTGTCCCCTTGCCTCCTCTTCGCATGACTGTCTTTGTAAAGTCAGACCTGCACAACAGGCGAAGGAGACAACAGACACACATTGGGGTAAGCAAACAGGTGATAATCAAAGCAAGCTCATACCAGACCACACTCATACAGCATGCATCCTACCTAACCTACACACCCTGGTACTTCTATTATAAAGGCAGTCAGGTCATCTCTCTTACCTCTTCTCTCGCCACAAATTTCTTCAGTCGCGTTCCAAATACCCAGTCCTTCCACTCTGTCCCATTTAGCTCCTCAATCTGGTACACTCCGAAGTCTCCGACCTGTACGATCCGGTAGGGACCTAACCACCTCTTATCAAGCTTCCTAGACCATTGTTTTTCCAGTGATGAATCGTAGGGAAGCACGACATCTCCAACTGCCAAGGGTACTTTCCTCACCCGCGCAGACTGATCCCATCGAGCCTTATCATCCATACGGCTTCTCGCCACCTGATCAGACGCCTCCTGGATCCTTTCTTCTATCGCCCCTATCTGCCGCGCCCGAATATCGAGCAACTCTTCAAATGACAGGTTAACTTCCAGATCCTGGCGCCTCCATGTCTTAAGAAAGTTCTCGATAGGGAAGGTGGCATGCCTTCCATACCACAGTGTTGCCGGTGCATATTTGGTGGATCTTTTTACTGTAATGTTCTCAACAAAGAACCCCGCCCTTAGGTATCTTGGCCATTGATTAGGCCTACCTTCGGTCCACTTAGCAAGGAGACTCGTAATGGTACTATGTTGTCTCTCCACGGGAGCATTTGCCTGGGGGTGCGCGGCCGTGGTGTAGTTGGCGGCTACACCATACCTTGATAGCAATTATCACACCTCCTGGCAGGTAAACTCCGATCCCCTATCCATTACGAATTCCCTAACGAAAGGATAGCGCAGATAGTACTCTTCGATGCAGCTCACCAGGACTAACCCGGTCTTTGTGCGAATAGCACGCCCGTGTACGAAGCCAGACAGGTTATCGCGCGCATCGAAGATATAGTTATAGCCTTGATCCCCAAGCGGCATAAACAGTAGATCGAGATGCACTACAGCCCCCACCTCTCGCTCTAGCCTTGGATGCAGCGGCTTTCCTTGCCTTAAACGGGATCTCTCCTGGCAGGGTACGCAAGATCGGCAGAACTTCCCGACCATATCCATCATCCCATCCCAGTAGTACTACTCACTTATCTTGGCATACGTGGCTTGTACCCCTCGATGCCCTCCTGCAATGCCATCATGAAGCGCTGCTACGACGTCGATCTGACGATTCTTACCGCAGACGACGCTCCTGGGATTCCCCGCTTCTCTTCTCACGAAAAGGTGATCGTCTCGCACTAAATAACGTTGCACCATCCTCTGAGCTCTATCGCTTGCATCCCTAAGCAACATTTCACATGACAAACGAAGCCCCCGCTCTAGGTAGATCCCGCCGTACTCCTCTGCACGAAAAACCTCCTTAATCTCCTTTTCCTCGAACTCGTCGTCCTGGCTCTCGGGCACTTCGTCCACATTCCCTGTCGGGTTCAACGAGCCTGACTGGTCGAGGCCGTCCTGCAATAACGTGTTGACGATGAGATACATTCCTCCTATCAGGTCCTCATGCCGTTCTACTTGGCCAGGCCCTTCCTCAATCGTTCTCATGTCCTCCACCAGGCTATGCGAGCTGGCCAACGCTAACTCCATCATCCACTGAACATCTTTACCACCCCAAGGATCCTCTTCTTCAAAGGGTTTGAGGACTAGATCGGCCCTCCTTTCATACCCATTCGGCGCTTGCCAGATAGGATAGCCTACACAGCTGGGCACTCGCGACGACCACTTGTTGATGTGGAGACGAACATCTTCTTCCTGATCCAGAAATCCGTCAACTGGGGCCGTATTCTCCACCGCCTCCCCTTCCTATTTATCCCAGTTGATCCGACTCAGCCCGTCCGCCCGGTTCTTACTACCAGGAATCCGTTCCAATTCGAAGTTGAACATCCAGATGTATGTCAGCCATCTGGCAACCGTCGGATCCGATGGAACGTAATTCCTTAGAGAGTAGGCCAGGGCGGTCGGATCCACTCTCAAAATAAACCTCCTGCCGAAGATGTAGTTCCGAAAGATTCGCAGATAATGGAGGACGGTAATGGTCTCCCTTTTGAACTAAGAGTAGTTCCTCTCTGTCGTACAGAGGGTCCGACTCTCAAATCGCAAGGGTCATTCCTTTCCCTCCATGTCCGCCTGAATTAGAACTCCTCCTAAGGCAGTTGGCCCCGCATCTGTTTCGACTATGAAGGGTCGTGTTTTTGTGACATCATAATCTGGCGCTCCTAACACCAACCCTCCTTCTCGAAATTCCTCCTTCATTCTGACCACCACCTCTTCTTGTTCTTCACCTCAAACCCATTCCTGATCCTGACAGACTAACTTCCTCAGGTGTTCAGTCTTAGCAGCAAAGTTCTTGACGAAGGCCCTCCAAAATCCACACGTACCAAGGAAGCTCCTGATATTAGTTATTGAGTGGAACGGAACTGGCCACTCAGTAATCTTGTCCGTCTTCTTCACATCCGGCCTTTGGCCCTTCTCGCTGCATACAAATCCTAAGATAGTCGCTTTCTTCATGCAGTGTCTGGATTTGGCCCCGCTCGCCGTGAGGTTATGCTCCTCGAGCAGGCTCAGGACTTTTTCAAGGTCCTGAATATGCTTCCAGACACAGCGCCTCACCCCTGGCGAGACTTCGTCGCTTTCCTTCACTGCCGGCCCCTTCAACGCCAAATCATCGATGTATGGTTGTGTGATATGGGGGCTGACTGACTGCATAGCCCGAATCATGGCCCGTTGGACCATTGCTACCGCATTGGTCCACCCTTGTGGGGTCACGTTCATGTGGATTAGCCCTCGCGGCGTGTGCATAGCCGTCACAGGCCTGTCCGGCGGGTAGACTGGGAACTGATCATATCATGAGTAAAGGTCTATAAGTGAGATTATAGGTCTTCCAACACAGGATTCTGATAGCGTGTCTGCATTGCGCAACCCTCCAGCATCCCGCACGGTCACCGCATTCAGTCTTTGCAAATCTTGCACCCACCGCAGCGTCCCGTTAGGCTTGATAAAGCAGAACCACGGGGACGCATACGGTCCACTCAAATAATCGGCGACGTGCGTACGTATTTTGTCGTCGAGGTAATCCACCACCTTCCTTTCCTCGTCAGGATTGGGATATCGCGCCCCTCTCATATTCCAAGGCTTATGTGGCACGGTATGGATGCGGATCATAGGTATCTTGTCCACATCCAGCCTGCCACGCTCCTCGTCACTAAACGCATAGGCGCGATGTCTCCTCTTCATTAACTCCACCATCAATGTTCGCTCATGAGGCAGTAGGAAGTCGGGCTCCCCTATAATCAACTTCCCGTCGTTCCCTTCGTTGATACGACATGGCCCTGCTAGATCACTTTTCCTCATTCGTCGTATCAACCCTCGTTCCCTCTCGTAGTATGCTTCCTCATCTTCTGTAACAAGGACGGGAACCGGACGACACTTCTTATCTACCGTCTTGTACCGCCTTTGGGAACCCTGCTTGAGCCGTCCCCTAAAAAAGATCGACTCACAGATTGTGCTTGCGCTGATGCGGGGTTCCTTCCGCTGCCCGGGAGCCGATATACCAGCTCCAACCTTTCTGCCTCGGGGCATTCCAGAACCTGCTCCCTCAGAGCCTGGATGGCATCCGGATCTGCCATCTCATGCGCGGCCACCAAGTTCATGGCCTTCCCAACATCTGACAGGCTGAGAGAAAATGCTTCCACTCTCTCTCCTGCTTCGGGCTCTGCCCGGAGCCTCCGACGCTCACCTTCCGACTCTTCAATTGTGAATGATCCTGGATTGGGCCGGTTCCTTATACTCCTTGGCCCTGTATTTCTACAGGTAATTATTTCATAATTCCCGTAGGCAGGATCGCATAAGAGGAGGATCAACGTCCCGTCATGCTTATTGAATATCACGGTCACCGTCCTGCTTAGGAATGACCTCCCCAGGAGGATTCCGTGATCCACGTCCGGCATGATGAAGAAGCAAGCCCGGGCCTTCACCTTTCCAACCTCGATGAGTACATTCGAGGCTGTCCCACAAAATACGGCCTTGCAGCTGGCTCCGTGCAAAATACCGCAGTCGGAACGGTCTATATCCAGCCCGAATCTGATCGCGTCCGCCTCCCGAATAATGTTCATTTCTGCCCCTGTGTCCACCATTCCCGCGCACTTGGATCCCTTCACCACCAAATCCACCGTGCCGCAGGCTACGCACTTCCAATCCATCTTCGTGCCTGACTCCGCCCACTCTGCCTCCTTGGGCAGGATTGTACCCAGATGGACATTGGGCATCAAGCGTCGCGACAACCTCCCTTTCAGTTCATCGTGGAGTCGCGGGGCCGACGTTAGTATTTCCTTTAGGGTCATGAGGTCATTATGCCCTTCCAGCAGTCGGTTGATCACTTTCTTCACGTCAAACCCTTCCTCCAATCAAACCTCATACTTCTTCCTTTTGGGCGGTCCGTCGTGTATGACCGGTTCGGCTTCTCCCCTGGCTCCCTTTTTCCTAGCCCGCTGCTCCGCTCTCTAATCCTCCTCCCTGCGCAGCCTCTTGTCCTCTTCCTCCTTATTGTCGCCATCCTCCACTTCCATGGCCTTTCGTTTTCCTGGCTCCGGCTCCCACCGTAAAGGCTCTTGGCTGGCGCTGGCTTTGGCTTCATTTCTCGTTCGTGCTGCCTGTGTCAGCCGGGCCTGCGGAGTGAGGGGTCTCCCCATCATTCCTGATTGTGGGCACGACCCCACCACACTTACTCTGGGTCGCTCAGGCGCTGACTCAGGACCAAAGTCGTAGAGGAACACCTTGGGGATGTTAGACTTCCATTTCCTCACTTCATCACACTGGCCCACCAACTTCTGTTGGTACCTCCCCATCTTATCCAGCAGGTCCTCCATTTTCCCCAACAAGACGGACGAAGGTTCCATCCTTTCTTCCTCATTCTCGTCATCTGACTCAATGGTTATGGACTCTTCCCTCTTACTTTCTCCTCGTAGTCCTTGAGTCACTTCCTCATCGCTCCCCACTTCCTCCACCCCAATCGGTGGTTCCCCCTTTTCCTGCCATAACCTGAACATGGCAGGGGGTGGCAGCCCAGCTGCCGCCCTTCGTTGGGCTTCCGCCCTCACTCCTTCAAGCCTTATGTCAATAGCCTCCCCAAATTGATCGTAGATGTTCCCATCCATAGTGGAGGAAATCAGCCCGCTCCTCTCGTCTTCCCGTCTTATATTACAGAATCTTATAGTGTGGCCTTGTTGGTCACAATATTGGCAGATGGCCGTCCTCCAGTCAAAACGGGGTCTTCCATACCCCTGACTTCCCTGATCCCCCTGGCCTTGATACCCCTGACCCTGATTCCCTTGGCCTTGGTACCCCTGGCCTTGACCATTCCATTGCCTTCCTCTTCCGCCGCCATTCCTGCCTCGCCCCCTTCCTCCACCCCTCCCTCCGTTGCCTTGATTGCCCTGCCCCTGGTTCCCACCTCCAGCCACGCTTCCCTGTGAACTAGGGGCAGGTGACGGTGGCGGGGCCACAGGCTGGGCCTGGGCTGCGGGGTAGATGGGTGGCGGCATACTCGTTTGCGGTCCGGCTACTAGTGGCGGGCTACCCCATGGTACAATTGCATTAATCACCGGCCAGGGCCACTGTCCGTAGGAGGACGCCCCTTCCTGCGAGGGGCCTGTACTAGGAGAGAAGGTTAACAACAGTCATATTTTTCATCACCACTTCAGGACACCCTTCACCACTTCCGGATGCAGCCTGCCTAAATAGGTGGTTTTCAGGGTCTTCGGACCTTTCACCACTTCAGGACCATTCAGGTCTGAAAATCCCGAATGGTCTTGAAGTGGTGAAAGCTCCGAAGACCCTGAAAACCACATGTTTAGGCAGGATGCATCCTCAAGTGGTGAAGGGTGGTTTTCATGGTCTTCGGACCTTTCACCACTTCAGGACCATTCAGGATTTTCAGACTTCACAAAACTCTCACTTGACCACTTCAGGACACACTTCTCCACTTCAGGATGCAACCTACCTAAACAAGTGGTTTTCAGGGTCTTCGGACCTTTCACCACTTCAGGACCATTCAGGATTTTCAGACTGCCAAAAACTCTCACTTCAGAATTTTCATTCCTGAATTTTCAGCTACCCGATAACCGCTTGTGTGTACTAGATGATGAAGCTGCTATATTTAAAGGGGTCGCTGTCAAGGCCTGAGGCGCCTCCGCTTTTCCTGATCCCTGTTCGCCCTGCGCCAAGTTACGCACTTTGCGTTGGGCCTTCGTCATGCGCTGCGGCACCGGCTCTTCCTCTTCCCAGAGTTCCTCCTGAACAGCTTCCTCTATCACCGGCTCCTTTCCTTTCACTTGGACAGCCGTTACTACCCTCCTTTGCACCACCGGCTCTGTCGTATACCCCAGCTGTGCTAATACGTCTGTAACAATCCTTGTTACTCCCGGGGTCCCAGAAGCGGTTGCATCTCTTTCCTTTCTTTTCTGCCTTTGCAGGCGTACCTGACGTTGCTCCACCTGGTCCAAACACCCAACTTCAACCTCTCTGTCAATGGTGGCCCAGGTGAGCTTGGTGCTACCTCCTCCATGCCTCGTCAACTCGACGGCCTCTGATGCCGTGAGTAGCCCCAGGAAGATGGCGCACTGTGCTTCCTCCGAAATCCCATGGACCTTCCACGCCCTCTTCTTAAATTCTTGAACAAAGGCCCTTATCGTCGTAAAATCCTATTTGTTCATTGCCTCAAGGTCTGCGGTACTCGATAACCCGTCTCCCAGGCGGTATTTCCTCTGCATCCTCTCCTTGAACCTCTCCCAGCTACCTTGGGCTGCATCTATGACTTTCTTCACTTCCTAGTGGTAGCTGTGGAGGACATACTGAAGAATGAGTTGAAATTTTACAACGTCCGACCGCCTGACCAAAGCTTGTTCCACCCGTTCCAGCCATTCCGAGACTCTTTCCCCACAAAAGTGGAAGGTATCGACTTTAGGGATATTGCTCGGGTTCCTTTCATGCCGGTCAATGGCCGCAATAAGGTCATCGAGCGTCAGGCCCTTCCTGGGACCACCTGATGCACCGCCGCCTTGCGCCATC
The DNA here is from genome assembly GCA_003427395.1 of Chara braunii. Taxonomy (NCBI): domain Eukaryota; kingdom Viridiplantae; phylum Streptophyta; class Charophyceae; order Charales; family Characeae; genus Chara; species Chara braunii. The sequence goes on from BFEA01000125.1 coordinate 242,654, forward strand.
TTGACACACCTTTCTCTTCAAGCTCCCTGATAAGAGAAAAACAAACACATCCCTTTATTCAGCATTACACCTTGACCGGTCTATTCCATCCGTCCTACCTAACCCTTAGTACTTATTTTTACCCAATGCTACGCGTTCGTCCTTCATACCTTCCCTTACTCTGGTAGGTAAATTTCCTCACCTCTACTTAGTCATTCATTATCTCTCCTCACTTTTTCGTCCTTCCTTTATGCCTTTTCTCATTCACTTCTCATACCCGGATGTCGTTCCACCAAGGACAACGGTAGGCTTTCCGTTATCCCCGGCAACGGCGCCACCTGTCGAGCGCATCGGTCCGGCACCGCACCAGGGCAGCGCGGGACCCTCCCGGCTGCGTCACGCAGGAGTTGGTTTAAATCCTTCGTCGCAGACAATACATGTGGAGCTTCCTTAAGCCGCTC
>BFEA01000125.1:265905-277146 GCA_003427395.1 Chara braunii
GTGTGTGTGTGTGTGTGTGTGTGTGTGAGAGAGAGAGAGAGAGAGAGAGAGAGAGAGAGAGAGAGAGAGAGAGAGAGAGAGAGAGAGAACCCTGCAGCATGTCCGTGGCGGGGAGCACATGGGCAAGCGCTGACCTCCCAAAAAAAAGAGAAGGTAATGTTCTATTGGAATACAATAGTTTTATTTTTTCAAAATTTGAATACAAAAGGTACACGTATTCGAATACAACACTTACATCATCTGTTCAAAGCGCTCTTCTGTTCGAGAAAAGTGGACATACACCATTTTGATTTCAAAATGTTCAAAACTCTCAAGGACCGCAGGCTCCCACGCCATTTCGATTTTGAAATGTCCAACTCAAGGACCGCGGCTTCCTCATCATCCTACGGATAGCTACTGGTTCTTCACATTCCGCGCCCCTTGCTAAGTGCTCACCTCAAAACTGCCCACCCTCCCAAACGACCACAGACGTTGAAAGTTGAATTGACATTGAAGGTCTCAAGGGCATTAAACACAACCCTGACGGGCTGCGAACACACACACACACACACACATGCCCTACCGCTTTTCCCAGGGGTATTGCTAATTTTGGGCAATGTGGCGAGTCCTTATCCATCAGTCAAATGCATCCCTGACGAAACAGTCTGTCTTTTTTTTTTTCTTTGGCACAGTCATGCCTTTTTTGAGTGTATAGAAAAAGTCTGGCACAGTCGTGCATCTTTTGAGTGTATAGCGATTATGACAACACACACACACACACGCACGCCCACCTGCAACATACACATTTCAATCTCCTCTTGTTCCCTGCACTTTTCGACGTTCTGCATTCTCTTTTCTAAGGCTAATTCGACCAACCAAATTTAAATATCTGCTGTTGGGCAGGACGACCTTCTGGCCTTATTATTCTTGTAGTCTTACAGGGAACTGTGTAGCCGCCATATCCTCCCAATGAGAGAATCCAAGACTGTACCCACTATTTTTGATAAAGGGTTTATCAGATACAAGTGCTTTTTCTGTTTTTGTTTTTAGAATATGGGTTGAGCAAGCTGTATAAAGATAAAACATTGCGCAATTATACCTTTGTCAGCCTTTTGCCTAAGATCAAGTGTATTTTCTGTTCTGATCAGTTTAATATCTGATCCGTGGTCCATCAGACCACACGATATTAAATTAATTTTTCTGGGCCACGGAGGGGTCGTACGAGTAAGCTTGCTTACTCGACCCCTCCAGTGTTGCCTCCGTATTGCACTGCAGCAGAGTGCGGCGCAGCCCTCTTAGAAAAACAAAAAAAACATTGCAATCGGTCCTAACAGATGTTGATACCCTGTGATTTCTGCATGTCTTTCATTTTCGGACGTGCAGGTTCATCACTCTTAGTGTGCATGCCTGTGTGTGAGAGAAAGGGAGACGTTGGTAGATCAGAACACAAACACCTGCGCATTTCATCCTTTTTGTTGCCCACGACCGGACTTTCCAACACCGGCTGCAACCCAGCTCGGTATGGCCTTCTGTTTAGTTCTCTGTCTGTTCGTCCCACACAACCCATTCCACCACTCCTTGCAGATGGTAGCATATGAGCAAAACTGGGCAACAGGACTCTACGCAGTCCTCATCACGGGCATAGCATAGGCACACCTTACCCAAGCTCTTCATCCATTACGGGCAACACACTCTTCACGGAAGGTCCCTGCCAAGTTCACATTCTCCGCTTGGTGAGGAACGGTATCATCAACTTGTGGAGATGCTATGCGGAAGTGGCCCCGCCACGTCCAGTCTATTTCCACGCCTCTTCCATAGACGGACTCCCTAATCAAGTCACCCCCTTCATATCGTCACCCCATGTACACTCCGTAATCACTCCCACAAGACAGCACATGCCTGATCTCCGTGTTGATAGTTGCTCAGATAGTACATGCCAGGGCAACGCGGCAACAGATGCGCAACACAATCTCCACCATTCCCCGAACATCTGTGCTGGGGTCTGCGCTCTTGACCTCTCCTTTCACAGGGGCACTTCCGGGATCAATCCCCAACCCTCCACTTTATCCAAGATCGGAGTAGTCTGTCTGTGTCTCTCTCTACAGTGTGCGTGCGCACAATCATCCCCACTGAGGCAACCTCAGTGGTTGATGGCATTGCCTTTTGCTCGGATTCCGTCTTCGATTATGACAGTCCTATTGATTCGCTTCGCTGGTCGATCAGGGTGCACACACACATGCAGACGCACGCACTTTTGATTGGGCTGGCTCGACGATTGGATGCCTTGATTAATTGATTGGATCCTTGCACTGAATGAATGTGCTTCTGTACTTCTTATAAAACCAGAAACGAAAAATCAACTACTGAATCGATAACAAGAACAGTGCGTAACCTCCTCCTATAAGAGAGAGTGAGAGGAGAACGATGACGCGCGCACTGACTTTATGTAATTTTCTCTTTTTTCTCTGAAAGCGGAAACGGAAAATCGACAACACTAATTCGAAAACAAGAACAGTCAGTAACGTCCCCCCCCGCTCGCACGCGCACACACACGCACACACACACACACACAGAGAAAGAGAGACAGAGAGAGAGAGATAGATAGATAGATAGATAGATAGAGAGAGAGAGAGAGAGAGAGAGAGAGAGGAGTGCTGGAGCGGGGCGCTCAGGTACGTTTCGCCTGATCTGCCACGTCGCCCGCCCCACTCCACGATTTCAAATCGACCACACTATACTAATAAATTTATTTTTCCTTGTCACCAGGTTTTGGGATCGCAATGGATGAGCAGCAACCTCTTCTGCTTCAGAACCTCCTCGCCTTCTCAAACTCATCTCGACTTCTCTCTCTCTCTCTCTCTCTCTCTCTCTCTCTCTCTCTCTCTCTCTCTCTCTCTCTCTCTCTCTCTCTCTGTGTCTGAAGGTCCGTCTCATTTGAGCAACAATGAATAAACCATGGAATGGTCAATGGCAGGTGGAGGTGAATTGACTTGCCGATCAACGGCGCCGGTTTCCTCTTTTCGACACAAGGAGGCAGGAGGACGCGTATTACCCGTTAATTAGTCGATGGGTGATGTAAACGGCATTATTATAACCATCAATCAATCGATCGGTGGATAATGCCATCGGCAGCGGAATTACCCATCAATCAAGCTGGTTTGCAATATCAAGAAAGTGGCGATCGGCGGTACTATCTTCCCCCGAATAGAAGGCCCGCTCAGTATTGCTGTATCTGGTTCAGTACGGCGATAATGACCGTGTGCTCTATTCGATGGAAGACTATTATCCACTCCATCAACACTAATAAATCAAGCCATTGGTGGACAAGTGGATAACGCCGTCGCTGCGGTGTTATCCATCAATCATGTTGTTTTGGATGAACGTGTTTTTTATTGCTACTATATTACGGTCATTGATCGAAATAGGTGTTTCTTATTAGTGTTTAATTCCTGTCTTAATTGATCGAAATAGGATTGTCGGCCTCATTATTCATCAATCAAGTCCTGATGAAGATCGGCAGAGTGTGCTTGGTGCAATCTCTCTCTCTCTCTCTCTCTCTCTCTCTCTCTCTCTCTTGCCTATGCAGAGTGTGCTTGTTTTTGGCATTTCGCTGTAAGGTGGTGGGGGAGAGGGGGGGGGAGAGAGAGAGAGAGAGAGAGAGAGAGAGAGAGAACAGACTCCTTCCAAAGTTTACTCCATCTCTTCGCGGCCGCCGCTTATGTGCGCGTGAGGGCGTGCGCGGCCGCACTCCCGAGAGATAATACTGTAGATCTAGACTGTAGTAATTACAGAGAAGATCTACATTCCCCGCGCGCACAGACACACACACGCACACACACACACACACACACACACACACACACACACACACACACGGGTTCAACCTCCTGATGAGTCGGTGAAAGTTCAACGAGACAGTCTGGCACAGACATAAGGTCGACGACGAGACAGTCTGGCACAGACATACTTTTGTTGTGGAGTTGTGTATAGCGAACATGACAACACACACACACACCCAAGAGTAGAGAGAGATCCGCGCCTGCATTACCGAGAGATACAGTAGACTAATAACCGCACGTGCATACACGCACACATATGCACATATACACACAAGCTGAGAGAGAGAGAGAGAGGGAGAGTTGTTCTTGCAAAATTGCAGGTTTGATAACTTGTTTAGGAGATCGGGACCGCAGCAGGGTGGAATGGGGAGAGTTGTAGCCAAGAGAGAGTTGTTGGAATGGGCATCTCAAGTTTTAGGGGATATGACGCACAACTCGATAGCCAACAGTCAGCTCGAAGCCAGAACGTCTCTCTCTCTCTCTCTCTACCGTTCGATCTTCATCTATGCAGTCAGCAATCTCTCTCTCTCAGTCTCCGATCCCTCCCACCCGACAGAACCCGCGAAGTCAGGAGAGCGTGTAACAGAGAGAGAGAGAGAGAGAGCGATCCGCGCGTGGGATGGGATTCGCGCGACAACGCCTCCGCTTCCACACCTCTTCTTTGGATCACCGCCCCCAACTTCCTTCGGGGGTCCATTTCAAACAAACGACCGGTAGTCCATCTTCTCCAAAAGCACCAGTTCTAGAAGACACAGCTATCGGTCAGCCCATATAACTTTCGCCCCTAAAAAACCCACCTGTACGCTGGTCGCCCGCCACCGACAATCTGACACCTTGACACCGACGCTCAAGCCCACTATACCGCAGCATTAGGGCTGCGATCATGAGCTATGTGCCCGTCGAGGTTTGAGGGGACGACGGCATGCGTGGATGAATGATCCCGAAAGCCCATCCCTGTGCCCAGAGACGAAGGGGAGAGGGAGGGAGAGTGAAGCACTGTTCATTCTCCTCCCGCTAACATCCTATCGAGCTCGGTCGGCTCCTCTCCTACACCAGTTAAACCTACGTCGTCCATATCATCATCGCTGCTGCCAGCAGACTCCGGCGGCTTTGACACGGCCTCCGCAACCGCCCTCCTCTTCCTCTCCCATGATCCCTCTCCGTCCCCCGACCCCTTCTGAGCGCTTTCGTCGCCGCCCGCGATGGCGGCGGCGGCTTTACCGTTCTCCTTCAACATCCGGCGCTGCGCGTCACTTGCCATACCCGAACCACTCTCATCTTCCTTAACTACCTCGCCTTCTTCACCACCCTCTACCTCGCCGCCGACGCCGACTCCCGTATGCCTTCTCGCCTTAGACGTCGGAACACTCGGGGGATCATCATTTTCGAACCCGTCGCTAAGACTCCTCGCCCCGCCCAGGATCTCCGCGGACCGCTCTTCGTCGGCATCATTCTCCGCTCGTCCCGCGCTTCCTCCACGTCTCTCCCTCAGTCCCTCTCTTTCCTCCACCATCGCCACAGCCTCGTCCGCAAGACGGCTTTGATACTCATCCAACTCAGCCCTCCTCGTCTTCTTCCAGTCCTCCACGTCCTTTTTCTGATCTTCCAGAAGCTTCAACGTCTCTTCCGTGTGTTTCACTGGCATGTAAAACACAGCGGGCTCGGACCTTGTTCTGAGAAACGAACACAAGCTCGTCCTGTGTGCCGTCCAATGGAGAAACAGCAGCTCTAACTGTTTCTGCTCCACCTTGGCCGCCAGGCGAGCTTTCAGTATCAGGTCTCGCTTACGCTTCACCGCCGCCTGTTCCCTTTCTTGCTGCCGAAGCCGCTCGCTTTCTTCCGCCGCTTTCGCTTCTGCCCTTTGGATTGCCGTCATTCTTCTTCTTGCCCTTTCCGATTCCTGGAACCGTTGATCTTCCTGCTTGAATTTCTCTAACGTACCCAACAACGCTCCAAACATTCGCTTGTGTCGTTTGACAGCAGATAGAGGCTCGTTCATGACTGGCGGCGGCATCCTCGGCGGCGCCGATGGCACCTCAACTCGGCCAAGCGGATTACGGAATTCGCCATCGCCTCCCCCTCCCACTCCTCTGCTTTCCTGTGATCCTCGCCTTGGTCGATACGCGTCAACCGCCGCCGCGGGCTGCTGCCTCTCGGGCACGTCGTCAGCTCTAGGGTTGGACGAAGGGTTGTTGGCAGGTTCTTCATCCGACTGTCCGCCGCCCGAAGTGCCCCCCCGGCCCTTTTTCCTGCTTCTATTGCCAGAAACTGCTCTTCCTGCTCGTCTTTGCCGCTTGGACGAACGTTCGCTATCTTCTACTCGATCGTCCTCGTCGCTTTCGTCGTCAAATTTGCGACCGTCGACCCGTTCTCGCCTGTGCTTCCCGTCTCCTCCTCTGTCTCGCTTGCCGACGCTTCCATCTGTAGCGCCATCTACCTCCTCTTCCTCGTCCCCCGCAGAACCATTCCGTTCCTCTACAGACCGCCCACCTCCCTCCTGCTCGCTCCGGTCTTCTTCCCCCACTCTCACGACTGCCGAAGACAACCTCTTCCTTCCAACCGTGTGTAGATCGTCAACGCTGTCGTTGTTGTTGTTGAAGTCCATTGCCGAGTCATTTGCACTCCCGCGAAGCCCTGGACGTTGGAGGACCCTACGCCCTCCAATCCCGATACCCCCCCCGCCTCCACTACCTCCTACTCTCCCGGCGCCAATTCCAGAAGCCATTCTTCGCAGAGATGCTCTCGGATCTCTCAGTCTTTCTGTTATTTCACGCTGCTGTCTCTCCAGTTCTGCTATCTCCCGCCGTATGTCCTCCTCCGTCTTCATTGTCTCTGTGGTTGCCATCTCCACTGTCGCCTCTGTCGCCATTCCTCTCTCTCTCTCTCTCTCTCTGTGTCTCTCTCTCTCTCGGGTCGTTGGGCCTATTTCTCAACAGATCGGTGGCTTAGAACTGCATCATCGTGCCCTCATCAAATCTTGTCCACCTCCTCTCCCTTTTCCTAACCTTCGCATAGGCACTAACCCCTTCCCATGCCCGATTACGACGCTCCTAGAATCCTAACAATACGGATACCCGTGACGTAAACAGATCAGAGTAGTACGGTGATGATTACAGGTACAGGTAGAATAGAATGAATGCCGGCAAGCTATCTCTCCCCCTCACCGGGTGTGCTAAACTGCCCTGCGAATCAACAAGCACACACCCTAAAAACCTTGCCATCGAGTCGAGCCAAGTGTTTGCAAAGCGTAGTGGTCGTCTTCGTCGCCGCCTCTTCACCGCTCAAAGACGTGCGGAGGTTCGCTGGGGGACCAAGATATGGGCAGTGAGCACGCGGGCTCGAACGCAGGTTAGACTTCTTGCTACCGTATCCGAACTCGTTTGCTTGCTGACTTGCCGCTCTCGCAGAGGCCGATCGAAGGTCTTCGAAATCGGCAACCACGACTGCGCACAGGAGGCTCGGTAGCTTCCCCTTTCTCGGTGCTTGGGGTTGTAGTCCGTCGGGTCCGCCGTCGTCGGGGGTCGGTGGCAGCCCGACATAGCACTGGCTCCGCATGAAACTCGTTACGCCCACGTTGCCCAGGGCTCAGTTGCTCAGTCAGTGCGTCCGTGAGCACGCAGCAGTGGTCACTGGTGGATTTGAGAGCTAACGCGTCATAGAATCATAGAAACAGCGCGAGTAGAGGATGCCCGTATTCTACCAGCAGCGACGCAACGAACACCACCATGCAGGCAGCCCATAAGGCCGCGGATCCACCCTCTTAGTTCTGGTGCGGTCCGTGGTCTGGCTCAATCAAGGTGCCCGAATTTTGACGGTGGACGACCACTGCAAATTGCCTACCGTGGATATCGCACGTGATAGTGGGAGAGGGGACCGGGGGGCGGTTGGCCGAAGCGCTAATCTCGAGCGCTAATGCTGCGCCTAGCGCTAATCGACTTTAGGGTTAGGAAAGGCGCGAGGCAGCCACCGGCTTAGCTTGGATGGAGCGGGCGACATAGCTGTGGGCGATGGTTGAACAAGTGAATGAAACGGACCCTAGAGCAATTTTTTGATCTGGTGGAAGCGTTTCAAGGAGGTCCAAAAGGTCCTCAGCGCGAAGGCGCCCGTAGACATTCAAGCACCTCTGCCAAGAGAGCTGATGAGAGGAACGAGTAGCAGCAGAGTTCAAGACCAGGTTAAACCACAGGTCCCCCCGCCATCGAAAACCCCCGGTACCGGTGAGTTAGGGGAGCGTTTTTCGGAGGTCCCAACTCACCGATCTCGCGAAGTCCCTGGGTACTGCACCAAGGCCCCACGGTGTAGAGGGCGGCCGACGGCGGGGTTTCATCAAGTGGCAGCGAAACGGTCGGGTGGTCCAGTTATTGGGCCGTCGACAATCTGTACTCGACTTTCACGCTGTGGTGGGAATTGAAGGCCCACAATGAAAATGCGAAAAACAAAAACGAAAACAGATCCAAAAAATCCGTCGCCGCACGCCTTTTTTTTTGTTGTATTTTTTATTTTGTTATTGTTACCATTGTCCCGGTACTACCGATATATACATATGAGACGACGATGTGGAAACGCGTCTCCTCTGTGTAGTCATGTAGGGTTTCAATGTCGTTGACACTTTCACCTGTAATCGAGGTTGTGACAGTCATGTCCGCCATCGCCACGAGCCCCCTAACCCGACCCTGCCTCCTTGCTCTGTTGTTTCCGTTCGCCGTCCTTGCCGCCTCGTTTCCAGCAGCGTGAACTTGTTCGAGTGCGATGTGGTTGGGGTCGTTGTTGGTCTGCGAGGCCTGCGAGCAGTGCAGCGATGTGGCCTTCCTCTCTCTCTCTCTCTCTCCGCGTGACGTCGTGGTGGGTGGTCGGTTAGGTTTCCTGTGCGGTGGTTCGTGTGTTTGTTGGGTTGCGTTCAGGATGTGACAAAGGCGCCATCGCTTTGTCCACCCGTCCACTGCACCTCCAGCGTGCTGGCGATGTCGCAAGCGTTTCGTATTTTCACGACGCGGGTGCACGACAGGCTGTGTTTCCCTTCCGCGGCGGTTGTGTGTGCATGCGTGTTTGAGCGGCGTCCAGTAGCGGTGGGKGTGCTGGCGAGTGTYCGCTATTGTGTTGTGTGCATGCGGTCGCGCGTTTGGAGTTGTGTTGGTCGTCGTCGATCCTCCGCTTTACTGCGGTTCTGTGTAAGTGTGAGTATGGTGTTGTGCGTGTGGTTGCGTGTTTCTGTATGTGTTCGTGCGTGGTCGTTTCTTCTTCCTTTTTTTTTTCTTCTTTTTCTTCTTTTTCTTCTTTCTCTTTTTCTTCTTCTTTTTCTTCTACTTTTTGTTGTATATGTTCTTGTTGTTGTTGTACTCATTGTTGCATTCCTTATTCGGCTATTACGTTCGTCTTCATTTTTTTCATCACCGTTTCGTTATGTTTGATTTGTATACAGCGTTTGTTGTTTGAATGTTGTTGTTGTTGTGCATAGAGAGTTGTGATTTGTATACGCATGTAGTCTTTTTTTTTATTATTAATTTTTGTTTTTGTTTATATTTTGCTTTATTTTCGGATCGTTTTTGTCCGTTGAGAGCTCGTTGTTTATCGTATATGCTTTTAATTTTTTTTATTTTTATTTTTGCTTCTTCTTCTTCAAAGTCTTCTTCACGTTCATCTTTGCCTTGTCGTTCATCGCGTGTCCATCGATGTGTTGATTCTTCATGTCGCGCCACCTGTCAGCCCCATCGGCGACCTTGTTATTTTCCCTGTTTTGCTTTTTCCGCCTTTGCGCTCCGATTCACAGTGTGACAATATATATATAAGTTTGTCACACCCCCTCGTTTGTTGTCCTCTTCTCTATCTCTGCGTACGGTTCACCTGGTAGTTCTGTTTGTGACGATATATATATGTATATGAGAGAGAGAGAGAGAGTGATATATATATATACAGAGAGAGAGAGAKAGWGATAGAGAGAGAGAGAGACAGAGAGAGAGAGAGAGAGAGATCGTCGCCCAAAATTAGAAAAAACTCCCGGATATGTGGCATATTTCGTAGCCTTTTTTTTTCCCCTTTTGTTCTTGTAATCGTCGCAGGTGTTCTGTGTTGTTCGCATGGTGGAAATTTTTTATTTTCCTTTGTAATTTTTTTTCTATTGATTTCTTGACGGATATATTCTTATATCTTCTGTTAGGTCTTGTTTTTTGTCCTTCTCTCTTCTTCTTCTTCTTCTTCTTCTTCTTGTACTTCTTCTTTGCGTTCATCTTTCGCTTGTCGTTCTTCGCGTGTCCATCGCTGTGTTGATTTTTCATGTCGGCCAGCCTGTCGTCCCCGTCGTCGACCTTGTCTTATATATATATATATATATATATATATATATATATATATATATATATATATATATATATATATATATATATATAAGAAGAAGAAAGATAGATAGATAGATAGATAGATAGATAGATAGATAGAGAGAGAGAGAGAGAGTTGGTCTGTCGCATCGAAACTACTTGCATTACATTGCCATCAGACATGACGTTTGCACAACATTTTTTAGGTTTCGTTTTTTAGTTTACTTCGTTTGATTTTTTTATCTTGTTCTCTTATTCGTCGTCTTAGGTTTTCTTTGTTAATTTTCTTCGTTTTATTTCTTATGCGACGCCGACATTGTTCGGACGTGTACATGGCAGCACACACAGCGCTGAGTRTATMTATATATATATATATATATATATATATATATATATATATATTCACGAACAAAACTGGCCGGTAAACCGTAGGCAGACAGAGAGAAGAGGACAAATATATATATATATATATATATATATATATATGGCGGATAATTTTTGTTTTTTTTCTGTTAGGTCTTGTTTTTGTCCTTGACTCATCTTCTTCTTCTTCTTCTTCTTCCTCTTCTTCTTGTTCTTTTTCTTTCTGTTTTTTTTCTTCTTCTTCTTCTTGTACTTCATACACAGCGCTCAGCATAAACACCCACGACATATACACATGCAGGCACAGAAACAGAAGTGGCCGGTAAATCATATATATATCATCAAATAGAACTGTCCGGTAAACCGTAGGCAGAGAGGGAGAAGAGGACAACAAACAAGGGTCTGTGACAAACTGTTTCGTCGGAGTTTCACCGACTCATTAGGAGTATATATATATATATATATATATATATATATATATATATATATAGCCGGGTAAACCGTGGGCATGTAGAGAGAGAAGAGGACACCAAAGCAGGGGCTGTGACAAACTGTTTCGTTTGAGTTTCAACGAGTCATCATATATGTTTGTGACCATATATATATATAGTCACAAACATAAGTGCCCAGTAAACCGTTGACAGATAGAAAGAGAAGAGGACACCAAAGCAGGGGCTGTGACAAACTGTTTCGTCTGAGTTTCACCGAGTCATCATATATATTTGTGACTATATATATATATATAGTCG
>BFEA01000125.1:292242-306387 GCA_003427395.1 Chara braunii
CGTCGTTTCAGCCACGGTAAACCGACGGCACGAAAAATATGAAAAAAAAAAAAAAAAAAAAAAAAAAAAACCATTGCAGAGCGAAAGTGAAAACACTGCGAAAAGTTTTGCAAACAAATACCAAAAAAACAAAACCGAAATTGAAAAAAAACAAACAAATATTCTGTTCGTTTGTCCGGATTCGTGAACACGGACATCGTGGTGCAATGACGTCATTCCTTACTACCGGCCCTACCGGGTCCCACATTTGAAACGACATGTCGGGATGGGACTCGGTAGGCCGCGAAAAACCGGTGGTCCGACCAAAATACAGCGACTGCGACATACAGGTCGTCCAAGGGTTTTCCACGGCCGGGGGACCTGTGGTTTAAGAGCCGGACTCAAATCAACCTAGTGGTGATCAAGGTTTGCGAGACATAGCAACGGGAGGTATATTTCTCCTACCAAGTCATCTGACTGATGACCTAATTTATATGATGCCTCAAAATTTAAGTTTAGGTTTGCTAGTATCAGTGTGTGGAGTTTCTGTTTCTTCTTCGGTCAACTGGATTGGAGACACGGTCGTTTAAAATGGCTCAGTCTAACTCCCCCTCCCCGAATACGGTAATTCCAGTTATTAACCCACTCACGGACGAGGGCAGGCAACGAATTCCCGATCTCCTCACTAAATGTTTTAACGAGGGATTTATGCCGAATCGGATCTCACCAGGAGTAGTTGAATCTGGGGATGATTTCGTGAGAGTGACGGTTAATCCAGATCTGTTTAAAGTACAATTAGAATGGCTTTCGGAGCATGCCATCTTTATTTTTTTCAACGATGAAGCCTCGACGCTTTTAGCGGATGTCAAAAATAGACTGGTTCGAATATATGAGAATGGATGGGCGTCATCCGGGTCCACGGACTCACCACCCCTAAGCGGTGCCTTCTGCAATGAGGGCAAGAACCTTGCAACATACGTGGTCGCTGCAAAAGTCATTGCTGAATGGATGCTTAGAAAAGGGGGGGACTCAATGGAACTAGACGGGCATAAATATGAGCTTACCTTTAGACCGTGGATGAATGTTCACCAACTTCATGAATGGAAAGAAGCGATGCGTCAGAATTTTTTTTGGATCCGGTGCATGGAAGTCCCTGTTTCGGTGTTGGCTATTCTGAAAGGGGTAGTGGAAGACGTCTTTGGTTCAGTTATCAGGGACTATTTAGCGTATAAGAAACCATTGAACCCGGACCTGAGAAACACACGCTTTAAAATCAACCCGTCATCCAAAACTCGGTATAAAAAACGTTTGCAAATTAATCTGAGTGTGCACGGGTTAGTTAAAATTGATATGGTATGTGTTGAGTTCCCTTGGTGTCCGGTATGTCGCCGTCACTTCCATCGAGAAACGGACGACGAATGCCCTGCAAAGTGGAAACAAAAAACACCAAAGGAGAATATCAAGGGTCTGGAGGTAGAAAAGTTGAACGGGGGAGGAAAGAAGGAAGATATTTTAAACCCCCCTGAAAAAAAAAAAGAACAGAGCAAGAAAGGAGAGAAGAAAGGGAAGGGAGAGTGAAAGGAGGTTAAAAAGGGCAAGAAGACAGACTCAAGGGAAGGAAAGACGGAAGGGGGTGGGTCCGATGGGCCAGAAAAGACCTCGTTCAGGGATGTGGTTATGCGGAGTACGAAGCTAGAAGGAGAGAAACAACTAAGGACGGAACGAAGGGGGATGGATCACGAGGACCAGAAGGGAAAGGACATGAGAGCAGAAGAGGAGAAGAAGGAGGTGGAGGAAAAGGGATTAGGGGCAAAAAATCAGGCGGGGGACAGACAAGGACTCGAGAAGGAAGGGAACGACGCTCTGACGGGCTTCTTAGCTCTGCAAGGGAAGAAAATAGACAGGGATGTGGGAAACGTGCCAAGTGACAAGGAAGATCCGGAGGCGGAAGGAAGGAGGGAGTCTAAAGAAGGGATTTCCAATCTCTTTAAGTTCTCCAAAAAGGAATCCGCCTCTGCCTTCGTGTTCAATGGTCCCATTAAAATTCAGGACAAATCTAAAAAGGCAAAGAAAAAGAAAGATAAACAAAGTCAGAAAGAAGAACTCAGTGTCACAACCGCTGGTACGAACACAGTCGTATTAGATGGGAAGCCTTCCTTCACAAAAACTCCAGAAAATGCAGACGAGCACATGCCTACCGAGGAGGATCTGAAACTTTTGGAACGAACAAGCCACAACCCCCCCTCAGAGGACGGTCCCCTTGAAGAGGAGACTGAGATACAAGAGGCAGGGTTATTAGAGGAAGACTTGTATTTTGTTATTCCTGGCCTGTTTGGGGAAGGGGATATTTCCTTTCACAACATCCCCCACAGAACATGAGTGGAGACGTCGGCCTCCTATAAGAAGGCCCGCCTGGAGAACCACCTAGAGGTAATCACATGCGATTATCAGAACTTGGACTCACTTCCCTCAAGATCCCTCCAAAAAGGTACAAAGAAAAGGGGACTAGAAGAAGGGGCTGTGTGGGTTCCTCCAACGACTCACCCGGGCTCGAGCTCAACCCCAAAAACATTGAGAAAGAGCTCGGGTCAGGGTTGGTCTGCCAGGAAATAACTTTCTCTGGCAGCCCCTATGGTTACTCTGGGCAAATTGAACGTGAAATCAGGGTCTATGAAAGAGTATCCAATCCCCCCGATTTGCTCAAATTCTCCACAGGATGTGCTACTATTGCTACAGCAAGCAGAAACGAACATCTTAATTTACCTGTAATTTCAATTCCCACAGCCCCGATGGAGGAACAGATCCAGAAACTGATCAACGAGCACATCTTAAACAATACAGCAAACCGTATTATCTTCCCAGAGCCAAAAATGAGCAGACAGTGATCACTGACTCCGAGAGCAACGACAAGGCTATATTGCAGATTGCCTTTTTGGGCATAACAACACTCAGGGATGATTTTGAGACATGGTGCACTGGTAAAGTGTGGTGGTACCCCCTACTGGACTTTACTTAGCCTAACCATGAGGCGCTGGCCATGACCCACATGCCGGGCTCTCATTCGGCTACAGCTATTTATGACTGGTTGGTAAGTAAGGACGCACTCACGATAGTCTCAGCTCCCCAATTTCGTTTTTTGGTGAGTGTTACAGGTCTTCCGCTGGCCATTCAAAATGTGATTGTTGACAATTTTATTAAGATCCCAAACCGTATCCAAGAGTCTGGCGGTGCAGCCTCCTTAAATGGTGCTGCCCAGTAAAATTCATTTAGCCAGCTGGAATGTTAAAGGGTTGGGTGATACCAACCACCGCTATAAAAGGCAACGGATATTGGAATGGATCCATTCAGAATCAGTGCAGATAATGTGTCTGCAAGAAACGAAGTTGAACCCCGATAAGATCCACAATGCAGTGGACTGGTGGAGAAGCCCGCAATTTTGGGCCCCCACAGATGGAACGAAAGGTGGGACTGGAATTTTAATTCACCCAGATTTAGACTGTGTTGTCCTGGACCATTACATTGATCCAGTAGGGCGGATGATTTGGATAAAACTGGTTGTACAAGAGGAAGATTGGACAATAATGTGCTTATATGCCCCAACTGACTATATATCCAGGACAAAAAATTTTGCCTCCCTCCCGGCCTTTTTACCGGACATAGAGAACTTAGTCATCCTAGGAGACTGAAATACGACACTGTGCTCCGGTTTGGATTCTCCGGTCTGTTCCCCTCTCAGAATAGATTCGTCACTCTTACCGTCCTTCTTTGAATTATAAGCTTTATCAGACACTTACAGAACTTAGTCTTCGGGGGATCGCACTGCAAAACGTACCTTTTGTTAAATTCTTCGATCACAAGGTTAGTTGGGGCGTGAGGTGGTAATGGGATTAAATTCAAAAATTTGAAAAAACGATCGACGATCACCATTACTTGTGAATAACCATTTCTGCTCTTCTTCCCCATGTCCGTGAAGCCAATGGAAACAGACTCACCCGAGCCATCAGGGATAAGAAGAGGGTGCAGCAACCCATAGGGCTTCTGTTGAGACGGTTTGATGCGTTGACAAACTTCACACTCAACCACAAACCTTTGTGTCATTCTTTTCATTCCAGGCCACACAAACTTTTCCAACAGATTTCCGTATGTCTTCTCAACATCGAAATGGCCACTCCGGTTGTGAGCCAAATCCAAGAAGTGGGTCGTGATCGGCTCATGGTTGGGCACACACAATCGGTCATGCTTTCCGTAGCATCGGAAAAGAAGGCCCTTACACTCATGGAAATCAGGCTGACTACTAGGGTCAGCCCAAATCTACTCAAGGATGAGACTGAGTTCCGGATCCTTGGCAGTATGCTCAATGAGTTCCTCCTTCAAATTTTTACGCAGGTCATAGGAACCCACAAGGCAAGTCATGTACTCAGGGTGGCGAGACAAAGCATCCGCAACACGATTGTTACAACCCTTCTTGTGTCTAAGTTTGAAATCATGTACAACAATCTCCTGCAGCCAGCGGATCAGTGTAGTTGAAGGATTGTTCTGTGTCTGAATCCATTTCAAGGTCTCGTGATCCAATAACACTTTGAAATGGTGACCCAACAGATAGTGCTTCCAATGGTCTAGTGCCTCCCTCAAGGCATAGAGCTCTCGCATGTAAGTGGAGACAACTACCTTGTGACTGGGCATACGTTTGTTGTAAAATTCTAGCGGACGTGAGCCGTTGCCGTCATCTTGTTGCAGCACTGCACCAATCCCATACAAACTGACATCCGTAATTACTACGAATGTAAGTTTGGGATCTGCAATGCGGAGCACCGGATGACTCACCAAAGTCTCCTTCAGTGCTTTGAAGGCTGTCGTGCATTCCCAATCCCATGTGTAGGACACATTCTTGCTGGTCAATCTGGACAGCGGACGGGTGATGATAGAAAATTTAGGCACAAACTTACAGTAGTATGATGCAAGACCAAGAAAAGAACGCAACTCGCGGACATTCGCCAGTTGAGGCCATTTTTAGATGACCTCAACTTTGGTTGCCTCGGGCTCTAGGCCTGCAGCAGACAACCGATGTCGAAGGTAGATGACGTTGTCCCTCCCAAACTCAGATTTCTCCAAGTTGAGATGAAGCTGCATGTCTTTGAGGATATGCATCACTTCCTCAAGGTGTCTCATGTGCTCCTCCATCGATTTGTTGAAGATTAGTACATCATCCAACGACAAAACGGTTTATCTGATTGCAAAATACCTTATCCATGAGACTTTGAAAGGTGGCTGACGCATTCGTGAGACTGAAGGGTATGACTGTAAACTCGTATAGCCCATCGCGAGTTTTGAATGCAGTTTTATGCTGGTCGGCAGGATCGACTTCAATCTGGTGGTAACCAGACTTAAGATCGATCTTGCTGAAGACCTTACATCCACCTGCAGCATCAAGTAAATGCGTGGCAAAGGATATGCATTCTTTCTTGTTATTCGATTCAATCCGCGGTAATTAATACACATCCGCAATTTGCCTCATTTCTTGAGGACAAACAGAACCGGTGCACCAAACTCAGACTCACTCGGTTTGATCCATCTCTTCCCAATCATATCATAAATCTGCCTTCGCAATTCCTCCAATTCGCCTGAGCCCATTCGATAGACACAACCTTTTGGAGGAGTGCTACCTTCAATCAACTCGATCTTGTGTCGAACCGGACGCACGGGAACTTCCGGAGGGGGATCATCACTCTCAGAAGCAAGCATATCGGATGTCATAGATGCAGCCAACACAACCGGATTAGAAAAAGAGTCATTTGGACTAGAGTTTGATTTAGAGGTAGAAGTAGTCGCATCAGAAGTAGAAACAACATGCAAAGTAGAATCATTATGCAAAATAGAAGGCACATGAGCAGGCCTAACAAAGGCTATATACATTTGCTCATCAACTTTGCACCTGCGCCACTTTTTGTAGAATTGCATTGCATGGACAAAAATAACTTGGGACTCGCGCGGCTCATCCAAAAAGACTGGACGCTCGATTCCCATGACATTTTTGACCATGAATTATGAGTCCTTCCACGTGGTTCTTTCATATTGGGCCTGCAACCAGCCCAAGCCAACAACCGCGTCGAAGGGGCACTTGTCAAGGACATAGAAGTTCAACTCATGCGTGATCGTGCGGTCAGCGTCAAAGGTAGTGCGCACACCTTTGACTGCATGTGTAGACGTGACAACCTCTTGGTTGCCCATTGGGTCCGATAAGTATTCTGCAAGGTCACTTGCTTCATTCCCAAGCGTGCCTTACGAATGCCGTGTGGTGAGAAGTAGTTAGCGGTTGCACCACAATCAGCCAACGCACTGATGTAACGACCATTAATGTAGAGTTTGAAGAAGATCAACTTCTTCCTCCTTTGTGGACTTATGTTAAAAATTTCACCTACCTTGTCGTGTCTTTATCATTATTTGCGTACTCATTTTATGTTTCAACTAACAAAATCTACGAGTCGTCGCACGTCCATATCTTAGCTCACCTCTTCCAGTGCGTGCTTCATCATTTTATCGATGCCTTCCATTTGCTTGATGCAAACTTCTTAAAAACAGCGTACTTGTCATTTGATGTCTGTGTTCCGCATGCCGCGGGGTATGACTCCGCCAAAGCCTTAATCATTATGTGTCGTTGCTCACAAGGCTTTCTTGACGACAAACGTTCGTAAACCTTCGTCATTGTGTCTTTCGTGAACTCGAAGTCTTCGTCGTTCGCAATGCACATAAGAATGCTCTCAACATTCCTCGTGGCGAATACACTGTAGTCGTTTGAGTTCCGTTGTTGATGGCAATCAATCTCGTCGATGAAAGATACACCTTGCATCAAAGCTTTCCATGTAGATTCAATGGTCGTGGTTGTAACTTCAACATCAGCTGAATACCGTAACGCCATGTGCTCGTAAAATAAATAGGCTAACAAAGGTTTAAATGGAGGACTGCCCAATCGTTTCTTGAAGTTTAGGTGGAAAATGGCGCAGCCTCTTGGTTAGTGGAGATGTAGATGTTGTAGCATGCGTCCTATGTTGTTCAACACGAGAATAGTAAAATGGTTATTGCATAGCAGAGGAACAATAACTATTTGATTTTCCCACAAACTCCTCATGCTTTTCATCTTCGACTTTGAACTTCGTGTTATTGTCTCCAGATCAGGAGAGCTGCTCAAACTCGTGAACTTGTGGAGCCCCTGGATTCCGTTGTACCATAGAGCAGACAACAATTTAACGTGTGAGAGGTCAACAGCCTTACGTGTGAGTGAGTCATATACGTAATGGCAGTAAAAGTCAACGATATTTGTCGTCAACCACTTGCCCGCTCCCAGACATCGGAGATCTTGTACTCTTAATGTGAATGATTCATTGTTCAGGGGGTTCCATGTGAATGGAAAAAATTCGTGAACTGTATCGACAGTTGCTACCACCAACTTCTGGTCCATAGATTGTGTTTCCTCACCCAACTCTGTGTCTGCATCCAAATACACTACAGGTCTGGTTCCTTCATCCTTCTCTTGCGTCCTCTCTGGGTTACTTCCCTCTGATGTCTTTCCTTCGTGTTCTGGCAATATCTCCATCTTCTCAACTGTTGTTTTGTCCTTCATAGCAATGTCATCCGAGCCTTTCAGAAGATTCGAAGCCAGTTGTAGAGCAAGTCTTGCACAATCTGTCTCACAATGGTCGATTTCAATTCTTGTACGCAGTTCACATTCCACCATCAACGTTGGCTGTTCATTTGTTTCCACTCCATCGAGGTTCGTCTTTGCCTCATTTCGCTTTTCTGTTATCATATGACCTTCAGACTCTTGCGGCCTCTCTGAGTTACTTTCCCTTGATGTCTTTCCTTTGTGTTCTGGCAATATCTCCATCTTCTCAACTGTTGTCTTGTCCTCCATAACAATGTCAGTCGAGCCTCCTGCAAGATTCGAAGCTGGTTGTAGAGTAAGTCTTGCACAATCTGTCTCTTCATGGTCGACTTCAATTCTCGTATGCAGTTCACATTCCACCATCAACGTCGGCTGTTCATTTGTTTCCACGCCATCGAGGTTTGTCTTTGCGTCATTTCGCTTTTCTGTTATCATATGACCTTCACACTCTTGCGGCCTCTCTGGGTTACTTCCCCCTGATGTCTTTCCTTCGTGTTCTGGCAATATCTCTATCTTCTCAACTGTTGACTTGTCATCTACAACAATGTCAGTCGAGCCTCCCGGAAGATTCGAAGCCGGTTGTAGAGCAAGTCTTGCACAATTTGTCTCACCATGGTCGACTTCAATTCTCGTACGCAGTTCACATTCCACCATCAACGTCAGCAACGTCAGCTCTTTATTTGTTTTCACTGCATCGAGGTTCATGTTTGCCTTATTTCGCTTTTCTGTTATCATATGCTGACTTGTTGTGCTGACTTTTACTTAGTAGTCTCCTCCGATCTTATCAATTGCAGATGACTCTAACCTCAGCGTGACCACTGCTTCATCATTCTGTGTTGTATCTTTTCTGACTGTGTGCATGAACTTCTCTGTGCTAGTGAGGTCTTCACGTGTTACAGACACGCTTCCGTCGTTTGTATTCTTTTGATATGTGTTCTTGCAAATGTGTGAGAATACAGACTTCATGGTATCTTCTCCTACATTAACCTCTTCAATAACTTCTTTCCCCGCCGCTCATCCCTCTCTGTCTTCTGTCCCTTTCATTTTCTCTCTCAATTTTTCCGATTGTTTGTCGTGTGTTGCTAATCTTTTTTCATGCCGCATATCTCGCAATGTCTCTTTCTCTTTGTTTCTTTCTAACATCCCTCGATTGTGTTTTCTTGGTGAATGAGAAATGGTAGCACTAGGCAATGGTATGGGATTCCAGGCAATTACTGATAATGACAACATAGGTTTGTGGTACATCCTTTGTATTATCTCGTCCGTCAATATCTTCCTGAACTTCGGTACCATCTTTTTGGCTGCCGTGAAATTTCTGACACGTTTTGATTCTTGAGTTCTCGACGTCGATGCTTTTTCTACACAGCCTTGAATTTTGCTTTTTGACATTCCTTATTTTTTCAATACTTGACCGCGATTGGAGGTCGTGTGCTTGCGAGTCATTCTGCCTCCTTTCTCTTTCCACGTTCTCGATCGTGCAACTCTTTTATTTTCTCTGAGATTGTTCTCATTACTTTTGCATGTTTGCGGTTCACTTACACCATCTCCAGTTTTCGGTTCACTGGTTACCCTCATCCTTCAACGCGGTGTCTTGTGTAGAAATCTTTCTGCTTCTTCCTCATTTCTTTCGCTATTTGTACCTCGTTCAGGCAACGACGCCATTATCGTACAATAGTTACACCTGCATGATAAGATGCATTTTATAATAAGAACGTATAAGCCAACAAAAGAAGATTTGGAGACAGTCTTATATAATTGTTGTGAACCGGTTGACGAAAAAAAAACCTTCTTCTATCGTTGCTCGGTCTACATCATGACTAAACGCCGTTCGCTTGAAGTATGGTACAAGATATTATGGTTGAATTATTGTGTCTATATCGATGATGCTACTCATTTGCATGCCTCTGTTCCTCTCCCATTCCACCAATTTACATGACGTTCGATTTGTGAAGTTCCTCGTGCAGTTTTCGTACCATTGAACAAATGCACATTTCGTCTTGAACATTTGTTCTCCTTTTGTGGTTTGAAGCACAAAAAACATTGTCACAGAAATGTACCAAATGTCGTTATCGAGACCCCTTACACTCACATCACTCCGTACCTCACGATCATGAAACGAGTTTATCACTCTAGCGATTCGTGCATTTGCTCCTTGAATAAAGTCATCGTGTGTGCAAGCAAGTGCGACATGTGGTCGGGGACGTATGACAGTGTGGTCGTGAAATTCACCGAGGTTTTGCTCCGTCATGTATGAACGCACTCATTGTTGAAATTGAAGTCGATGTGGAAGGTTTAGCAGTAAGCGAGCAACTTCTGGTGACGTTGGCCTTATGCGGCGAAGAATATCGTCATCGCTCAGAGCAAACCACCCCAATCTCAATACAGTCATGTCGGTTGTGACAATTACATTACGATCTGTTCTCTCTACCTCCAAGACCGCTGACCAATTTTCTTCCTCTCTATTTTTCTTCCCCCTCACAACGGATACGTGTTTTTCTAAAATATCTGCTCGTACAACGTGGTCCACCATTTGCTTTAAAGGATTTCTTCGATTTGATGCTTTATAAGGATCTTTGCAAAATCGAATATGATTGTGTTCCCAAATGTCTGCTGCAAAAGTGTTCTAGAGCACGGATCGTTTTACTGCCATTCTGAATTTATTCAAATCATGCATTTTTACTATATTCCAATTTTACTTCTGCAGATGTTTGAAACGCATATTTGTATAAGTTATAAAGCCTTCGAGCAGAGTCACATCTATCTAAGGAATGCTTCGTGTGTTTAACAACGCAAAACATGCTTATATGGTATTCGAGAAACATGTCACACCACTTCACAAAGTCATGCCCCTCTACATTGTCTAGGAAGTTGTGCACAATGAACAAAAAGACAGTCATCCCGGCACGATTTTGCTTAGGTACAGACCGTCCCTCTCGTGTAAAATAATCTAACCCCGTTGTTACCGACAATAAGTTTTTGAAATGTGACATTCCCTCGATTGCTTACGCACTTTAAACGAGAATCCAGCTCTCCAAGCATTCCAATGGTGTTTTGAAATAAGGCTTCAACAATGTATTCAAGAATACTGTGATCTACTATGTGCATTCGGTCTGGTTGCAGTGCGTAATGGTAATCTAACATCAGAATGTCACCGCAACGACCTTGATAAAACTCCCACAAACCATTCACTACATCGTCACTATGCATCCCCCAGTCCAGCGCTCTCTTCATCGCTGCTGCACGAGCGTCAGCATCGGAACCATCATGTACTCCCTGCAATATATCGCAATCCACGTTTTCAATTCGTACAATTCTGCTGCAGTCCATATGTTCGTGTAAGTTCTCGCTCGGCACAATGCAATTTGGACATCTGTCGTTCTTTACAAGTGCAAGAAGACATCTCTCTGGATGATCTTGCACATAGTTCAACAGCAACGGATGTATTGTAATTTCCCCGTATCGCGGGAGGTTAAGTTCCATACCGTCATGAGAGACCTTTTTTGCATCCTTCAATACAATAGTCAGACTCTCATGGAATACACACCTTTTGCGGCGAACAAATGCAGATGAACTATGAGTCCAACCTCGTGTGTACGACAAAGTCTGAAGAATTGGCAAGTATGCGAGCAAAGTTGCTCGTTCTGGCTTATCAGCGAGTGACAACATCAGAGGATACATGCTTGTTTTCATGCGACCATCTACATTCGTTTTGTCGGAATACAAAATAAACATATCTTACGCGTTCATTTCGATCTAATCCTTTATCATTTCGAACTATGCCTTGTGCTTGTCTCTAAATTGTGCCGATTTCGCATTCGTGAACACCAAGTTTTTTTCATGACATGTTGAGTCTGCCTCTAGCGTATAATTAGTGTCGTTCATCAGTGCATCTCGAATCACAGTCTCAAATGCTACATCTTATTTTCTCACCCAAGGTCCAGCCTTCGCTTCTGCCGGCCAATCATCTGTCCTCATATCAATGTGCTCCCAAGATTTGTCTGCATGCTTCCCTCGTAACCAACCCTTTAACGTGTGAGGATTTCTATATGGTAGTTGGCTAGCATCGAAAGAAGGGTGACATATAACGAAGAGCAAGGCATTCACATCTGCATCTAACAATCCCAACCCTCCTCTCGCAGAACATACCACTACAGCGAGACGATAATCCGATGGATATTCATTTTCGTCTATGTTGTTTGCATCTTCTGCAATATCATCAATGATTGGTTCGACATTCTCGTGCATGTCCATATTCACGGCATTATCATTTTGTTCGTTCTCTGAACTCATGTCGTTAGCATCACTAGTAGTTCCAGTACGTTGTATCTCAGCTAAGCAACCCCTCGATCTGTACGACTCCATTAAGCTTGTACGACTGAATATGTGGCCGCAATCGTAGTACGGGACAACTGTACCTCGACATTTGCTTATCATATGGTGAAGAATACGCCACGGTTATCTTTCTATAATACAACTGCATCATTAATGCAACAAACATGAAATTGACAGTCACATATTAATTGCTTATTTTATTCATGAACGACAATCATTCATTCTTCACAACTAAGACAAGAGGACGCATTCACAATATTTTTTAAGCAATTCATTCATAACAAATGTTTTTGGATTTGCATAAAAATACTTCTATTTTCAAATTGAAAAACCATAAACAAATCGTTAGCAGATTAGATTATATACGACACACAACCCTGCTTAAAAATGAAAAACTTTCCACGGAAGAATGATCGCTTCAATCCCCCTCGCAAGCACTACTTGTCTTTCTCTTACCATTCACAGGTCCGCCGCTCTCTTTTTCCTGGTCCGCCAAACCTTCCCTCGCCACAGGATTTGTAATCTGCATCCACGACATGATGTCATCACTCTCCGTTCTCTCTTTCTGACCATGACAAAGATCTATCCCTACCTTTGTGAGAAAACCTGCCACGCCGTCGAAACTCTTTGAAGAGGCTATCGCCAATTTTCTACTAACTAACACTTGCCAATTTTTTCCATCTTTCAAAATATCTTTGCCTTTTGGATGCAAATAAGAAGGTCTTGACAAAAAATCATACTGTAAGTGTCCGTCTGTTGTAATGTCCGTACAAGAAATCAAAATTGTTGAAGGACATTCTTCAAATGTCAACGCGAGACGGAGAACAGCGAGACACCATCCTTTTTGCGGATCACATGAACCGTCCGCGTGATTGTCCCAATTTTTTTGCAGGCTATAGTTATCATCATCGTCGTCCATTTCATCATCACAACTCTCTCCCTCATCCTCACTTTCACCAAATCCTATTGCCTTTGGACCTTGGTATTTGTAATCCAAAGCAAAATCCATACATGTTAGAGGGGTTGTCCTTCCGCTGTTTACCATGACCGTGTTGCCTGCTCCTTCGTTGGATGTCAACTTCAATGTTTCATCCTTTGCATTGCATTCTGCAGCCATAACATCCCAACACTCTCTTACCATTTGTAGTACTTCATTCGATCCAGTGTTTGCAAAAGCCTCCAAGGACTTCACAATAGCCTTGTCCGCTATAGACTGTGATTCTGAAGATTCAATCGCGTTGTATTCCAACAACTCTTCGGCTCCTTCTAATATTTCAACAATACTAGCCAAATAACTAAAAGACATGTGGACACGACTGAATGATGGACACAAATTTGTCCACTGCGACAACATCACGTACTCACCACCATTTGCAATCACACGTGGCAACTCGCACACAGATTGCACGTCCTCTTTCTCTACAATACTTCGCAAGTGTAGAAGATCAAGCAACTTTTCTAATCCGGGTCTCAGAATGTCACGACGACGAGGTATAAAATATCCATGAGCTAACGCTTTCCTTTTCATATCCCCCTTCTAAGTGCGTTTTTCGTACACTCCCGACGTCCGTGATTTCAACTTGTCTATTTCGACCTGCTCGTACAACCAATTGACCAGGTCATCAAACTTGTAACATACAATGTTCTCCTCCAAGTCTGTTTGAACAACCTCCGTTTTCAAATTCTCATTGCTTAGTTTCTCCAAAAAAACAAGCGTATGAGAGATGTCATGAGCATGTTGTCCTAATGTCCTAACGCGATCAATGCGCAAATCGAAATATGATGGTATGTAATTTCGCAATTCGTCGAACCTTGTTTCAGTTGTGTAGTCAATGCGTTCCTTTGCATATTTGAGGACCATCTCCATTGCGCGTGTGCATTGTTCATGACTCATCTCCATCTGTCATTCATGCATGTCGTCATAACGATTGTGCAAAAAAAACTTGTAAGAAAATTTATTGAACGATTAATAATGCATAAGTAATTTTTTTTTAATACAATCTACAGACCAATGTCATCCTCTCCAAACTTTGTGCTCGCCATTTGAGCAGGGAGCATGACCACCTTTCCGACGTTCGTTCCTTCGTCAATGACGCACATGCACAGAAGAGAGAGAGAGAGAGAGAGAGAGAGAGAGAGAGAGAGAGAGAGAGAGAGAGAGAGAGAAAAAAAAA